>CM053582.1:388498751-388544680 GCA_028627135.1 Pseudochirops cupreus
GACCATCCTCCAAACCACAAGAGCCCTCCTTTATCTCTGCTTGTCAAAATCCTTCTCTTACCTCGAGAAGCACCTCATATGCCACCTTTTCCATGAGGATTTCCCTGATCTCCCTAGCTGAAAGTGTGGCCTGCCTCCTCAAGGTCACTTAAGGCACTTTGGGGTTTTTATTTCCTGTATTACACTTCTAACTTGAATTATACTAATCTGCGTATCTGTCACACACACAAAATGTGATGAATGTAAACTTTTTGAGGATATTTCATCTTTTGTATTCCTGTCACTTGAGGGGTGATTTCATCTTTGTATTCCTGTCACTTGGGGTATGTGTGTGTGTATGTGTGTGTGTGCGTGTGTGTATGTATGTATCTAGTGAGACTACTACAAACATATAGTGACCTGGTGGATTATCATTACGTGGCTCAAAGTGAGGAGGAATAGACATCTTTGGCTTCTTCTCCCCCACCCCTACTTTCTCCAAGGGAGACGATTTCCTTCCAAGAAGGGAAGCAAGAAGCTGGGGCCAGAAACCACCACTCTGCTCTCCTCAGAGAAACAGAGTACGAGGCTAGAAGTATATCATCTCCCTTAATTGTTTTTATTCTAGGGGGTATGATTTTCAAGTTCAGTCTAACTCCTGATCAGTTTCATTATTGGGGAGAGAAGGCCCCCCACTTTGTTTCCAAAGCTTGACTCCTTTCCCACCAAACACCAGTTCCATGAACAGACATAAGAGTTTTCAAAGAAACCCATTTATCCAAATCAAAGCAAAAATAGAAATCAAGGAAGGTATAAATAGGAAAATAGATTCCAGACAATAGAGAGTGAAGGAGTTCTCTCCCTGAAAGCAAGGTAACTCAGCTCCACCTAGAGAAAAAGTTCCAGATCTCAACCAAGAGAAAGTTCCTCAAAGTCTCTAATGTAGCAAGCTGGGGATAGGAATATAATGGAGACTGCCAATTCATCTCATGTTGGTTTCTCCCCAGAGTATTTTCAGTAACCTGAAGTGGCATTGGCATCTACCATCTTCTCTCTCAAAGCTGAAGTCAGGAAAATCTGAATTCAAATCTGACCTCAGATATTTATTCACCATTGGAAAGTCACTTAAACAGTATTTGCCTGAATTTCCTTGAAGCCAGAAGCCCCCAAAGTCCAAAGTGACTCAGGAACTTTTAGTCCTATCTAAAGAACTAAAGAGCCCAATACTCTCCAGCTCCACCTAGCTGCACCCAGATAATTTCCAATGCATTCAGAGATGAGAAAACATATGCATTCCCTAAAAGTCCCCTCCTTTTTTGATTGTGCTGAAAATCAAATCAATATATGAAAAAAAAAAATCTCTCTTACAGAGTTACCAAGAGTTAACTGCCTATTCTAGGACATGGTACATTAAAAAAAGATTCATATCTTACCAAGTTCCCACATGATTGTAAAATAGCTGAAAAAGCATATAGCCAGCCATAACTTTTAAGGAGATGCCTTGAATGCATGAAGTATCTGACAGAAAGTTACATATTATATAAATATTGTTCTAGCATTTGGATGCTTTCCCTAAATATTGAGGCTAAAAATGCATAATTTCGAGCAGATCCTCCAGCTTTCCTATATCTTTATTTTTTTCGTATTGAATCCAAGAACTTTAGCAATGGAAAGGATTTTCCTTTGGTCATTTCATTTAAGTGGATTTAGAACTAGAAGGTGCCTAGACATCACCTAATCTACCCTCTGATTTTTTTGGATGAAGAAACTGAGTCTCAGAGAGGTATTGCATTTGATTGAATTCAGTGATGTTCCAGGGTCCTTTTCAGACCTAAGATCTATGCTAATATTTAATGGTAATCTTACTTTTTTCAGTCATCAGGCAAATGACTTGAAAAGGAGAAATGGGGGAGGGGAAATAGACAAAACTCTACTACCACAAGTCTCAAAAAAAGTTGACAAGTAATCAAGGTGTATCTTCAAAGTCCCTTCTAGTCACATTCTCTCCCTTTATCAGACATCTCCAACACCCACCTACCCCAGACACCCTAACCCTTGCCTGCCCAAGGCTCTCTAAGCACAGATCTGCTTGCACAGAAATGAGAAGGCCTTCTCCTCTACCATCTTATCAAAATTGACCTGCCCTGTGTTTCACTTCTTTTCAGCCAGCAGATAACTCAAGGTAATCTATTGTCACTGCATAGATATCTGCCTTTTATCAGAGGATGTCCAGTACCATAGATTCCATCATCAGAGAGTCATTAACTGGGCATCTCAAAAGGGAGGAGAAAACAGAAGCCTTTCTGGTACCCTCCAGTTCTCATTCTGTCTGTATCTGGTTGCTTTTTTTATGCGTAAGATCATGGCGATACATACAGTACAGAAGGGCCTGATGAGCTTAGCACAGCAGTTCTCAACCTGTGGGTTATGTTCAATTTAAATACATCCTGCATATCAGATATTTACATTATGATTCATAACAGTAGAAAAACTACAGTTATGAAGTAGCAACGAAAATAGTTTTATGGTTGGGGGTCACCACAACATAAGGAACTGTATTAAAGGGTCGCGGCATTAGGAAGGTTGAGAACCACTGGCTTAGCAAGTCAGAGAGAAGTTTGTGTAATGATAGATTTCTCTCTACCCTTCTCACAAAACAAACAAATTCAACTTGTCTGTGTGGGATACTAAGCCCACTGCCCCACCTTAGAATCTCAAAATATTTTGCTTCCTCCACAATTGAAATGGAACTTTTTGTCAACTGCAAGAAATAGGAAAAGAAAGTAGGCCAAATCTTGTACAATCCTGCGGTTGCTGTCATTTGTTCTCTGTTCTCAAAGAGGCCCAATAACATCAGGAAAGTGATGTCCTGACTTGCAAGAGCACTGAATTTAACTGAGGCAGGGTTGTTCAAAGTCTCCAGCCTCAGTCTCTCCTCCAGAGGCATCTGGTCCTAGTGGTAAGACATAGATCAGGATGATTGCTTATGGCCCCCCATACAATCATAAAGCACTCTGGAGACTTACCAGGAGAGAAATTTAAGTACTTGAAGCCCTTTAGCCTACCACCTGACCTGCATTAACACAATTTGGATTTTTTTATCTCCCCTCTTTACTGGATGGTAGCAGCTTGTTTTCTTTGAAAATGGCATGATTGATTTCTGAATTAATCTGGACTAAGCCATCCACTCAAAACTCAGATATGATAGATCCTGATCCAAGCTCTACCCTGAACATGCTGTGTGACCCAGGGAAATGAATTCTGCAACTCAGGATCCCAGTCTTTGTTGCAGGAAGCAGCACAGCCAAATGGAGCGAGGAAGGGGGGGATGCCTTGCCTCGAGATCAAAAGACCTTTGTTCTCATTCTAGTCTACTATAGATTTATCAATTACTGGAGATGGAAGGGAGAATAGAGATCATCCATCCCAAGGTTTCCTGGGGCCCGTGAACTTATTTTTGTTGTTGTTGTTATTTCAGTAACTACATTTCAATGTCACTGGTTTTTTCTGTGAAGCTATGTGCTTTATTTTATGCATTAAAAAAATAAACATTCTGAGAAGGGATTCTTAAACTTAACCATAACTGCCAAAGGAGCTTATGATGCACACATGTATGCACGCACACCTGTGCACGCATGTGCGCGCACACACACACACACACACACACACACAGAAGGTTGAAAGCCCCTAATCTAGCCCACTACCTCATTTCACAGACAAGGAAGTTGAAATCCAGGGAAGTTAGGTGCCTTGACCAAGGTCAAGAAGCAGAACTGCGAGCAAAGGATCAAAGATTAAGCACTATAAGAGGTCTTTAGAACTATATGAATCAAATCTAGCCTCTCTTCTCATTTACAGATAGAGTAAGTGAGGCCCAAAGAGATGAAGAACCTTACCCAAGATCTCCCAGATATTAAACACTGAAGCTGGCACATGAACTGAGAGCCTCTAACTCCAGAATAAGAGCCTTAACCATAACACCTAGACAGGGGCTCTTTCTGACTCACTATCTCATGCTTTCACAATTACCTTTATTCATCTTATATGTACTCTTTCCTGTTCAGTTCCAACTTGAAATCTCCAGATTTTTCTCTACTGTGCCATAGAAGCCTCCTCACCCAAGAAGTTCACTCCACCCCTGGGTTTCTCACATCCGAAGTACTTTCAATCCCCACAACTCTTTCCTCTCATTGGTTGGTTCCTCCCAGAACTTTCATTTTAGGAGATTTCCCAGACGAGGCACTGCTTCATTTTCCTCTAGACCAGGGGTGAGAAACCTGCAGCCTTGAGGCCACATGTGACCCTCTAGGTCCTCAAGAGTGGCCTTTGACAGAATACACATGTGGCCTCAACGCAGCAGGTTCCCCACTCCTGCTCTAGACTTTCTCTTCCATGCCTCCCATTGGGTTGCCTTCCCTTCTACTGTGTGACAGTGGATGAGGTACATTACTTCTCAGGGTCCCCAGGCAGCTTTGAGTTACAGACCAGTTACCAGTCTGCAGTGGTAGGCAGGTTTTCTACAATGGAAGCTCTCTACCCTGAAGAAATAGTCATAGAAGGCTCCCTGATTTGGAAACTCCCTTCACTGGTGCAAATTAACTACTCAGCTGTAATTTAGGGAACTAGAAAATTGTTTAGAGCACTGAGCCATCGAGTGATTTGCTGACAGCCACATAATTAATATGTATTAGAAGCAGAATTTGAATCTGGGTCTTCCTGACTTCAAGGTCAGTCCTCCAGCCACTACATTATCTTGTTGCTTACATATATTACATCTATCACTGTAGATGGCAGGGTTGCTATGAGAAGAGCATTCTGTATGTTGCTCATATATAGAGAGATCTATAGATAGATAACATCATCATTATATAGCCACAGAGAGTTTTAGAATTTAGAAAGGACTTTCCTCACAACAGACCTTATGTAATGGGAAGCAGGGGAGGTGACCAGGAAAATCTAAGTCTACTTAATGAGATTACACAGAATGGTTATTTATTGGAAGATGGGTACCTTCTATGGAGCTAGAAATGTGTATCAGTCCCTTGTTTTGGTGACACAGCCATTTAACCTCTATTTGCCTTAATCTAGTGGAGAAGGAAATGGTAAACTTTTCCATTATCTTTGCCAAGAAAGCCTCATGGACAGTATTGGTGTTCTATGGTCCACGGACTCAGGAAGAGGCAGACACAACTGAACAATAACACAGAATGTATAAAATATTTGGGAGTCTACTTACCATGACACATATAGGAACTATATGAATATGACTACAAAACACTGCTTACAAAAATAAAGACCTAAGTAATTGGAGAAATAATTGCTGATATATACCACTATTATAGTAAAAATTATAATACTTCTTAAATTAATTTATTTATTCAGCACCATACCCATTAAATTATTTTTAAAAATACCTTATAGGATTAGAAAAATAATAGTAAAATGCATCTGGAAGAACAAAAAGTCAAGAATCTCAAGAGAAAAAAAGAAAAAATAGAAATAAAAGGAGCCTGACAGAACAAATGTCAACATATATAACAAAATAGTAATCAGCAAAATAACTTAGTACTGGTTAAAAAATAGAAAAGTCTTTCAGTGTAACAGATTAGCAAATAAACCTAGTAGCTTAGCAACCAAGTAACCCAAACATCCCAGCTACTATAATAATGATACTATTTAACCAAAAAATTTGGGAAAATGACAGCAATCTGGCAGAAATTAGGTTTGACTAACACTTCACACCACACATCAAATAAATTCCAAATGAATACATGAACTAGATTTTTTAAAAAGGTCACATCATAAACAAATTAGAGGAACAATGAAAAAATAACCTTTCAGATGTATGTACAGGGCAATAGTTTCCAACTAGACAAGGCATAGAGAGGATTAGATAAGAGAAAATGTTAAAATTTTGATTACATCAATTTTAAAAGTTTTTGCATGAACAAATCTAATACATCTAAGATTAGAAGGGAAACAGTTAACGGGGGGGGGGGGGGGGGAGAATGAAGAGGAACCTTGCTGCAAGTTTCCATAATAAGGTTCCTATTTTCAAGATATATAAGAAGTAGATTCAAATTCCTAAGAATAATAGACAGTCCCCAATTGATAACTGGTTAAAGGACACAAAGATACACTTCTCAAGAGAAGAGATCCAAGCTCTCAACAACCAGGATAAAATGCTCCAAATCATTAATAATTAGAGAAAAGCAAATTAAAGCAACTCAGTTTTCTAATTCACACCAATTAGATTCGCAAAAATGAGAAAAGAGGAAAATAACAAATGTTGGAGAGCATGCAGGAAAACAGCTACACTAATGTACCCATTGGTGGAGCTTTGAATTGGTCTAGCCATTCTGAAAAACGTTTTGGAACTATACTCGAGTGCCTAAAGTGGGCATACCCTTTACTGTTGATATCATTGTGAGACTTATACCCCCAGATTAAAGAAAGAGGAAAAGGGCTTATATGTACAAAAATAGTTGTAGCATTTCTTTTGGTAGTGGCAAAGAACTAGAAATTAAAGGAGTGACCATCAATCATGAAATGGTAAAAATAAATATAATTTATAAATGTAATGAAATACTATTGTGCTGTAGAAATTAAGAAATGGTTTCAGAGAAATTTGGAAAGATTTTTTATTAACTAATACAGAGTGAAGTGAGAGGGACCAGCAGAACAATGTATACTGTAACATAAATATTTTTTAAATTTTGAAATATTTAAGATCTCCAATCAACATAATGATTAACTATTATCCCAGAGGGCCAATACTGAAGAATGTTGCTCATATCATAACTGAGTAGTAATGGACTAATACATCTGTAACCAATATGGGAGTTTGTTTTCCTTGATGATGCATATTTGTCACAAGGGTTTTATATTTTTAAGTGGGGGAGGGGATAGAGAAAAATGCTTAATAACTGAAAAAAAATTGAAGAAATAGCTACTCAATAGCTTCACAAAGGGTCTTTATCTAAATGTAGAAACATAATGAATACAATGGACTATTTGGAAGGTTTGTTTCCTAAACGTGTTCTTGTGTGCCTTTAAGAGTTTTTCTGAATCTTATGGATCTTTCTCTCCTGAAGGAAAGAAAAAGTTGGTGCATGTATCATCTGCATATTGAACATGTTGGCTAAAAAGGATCTTGTTGTCCACTTTGAGAGAAATCCTTGACGTGATCTATATCTAATCTTTATTTTTCAAGACTTCCTTGGTATTTTACTCTAGGGTGGTGGCAGAGGCAGATAAAATATCTTTCTCCCCGGGGTGGGGTGGGGGAGGAGGGGAGGGGAAACCCATCAAGCCTTCTGAATACACCTGGGTCTGTGTAGCCCCAAGTACTTCAAGTACCTTAAGGAGTTGGAGGAAGACTGGGCTATGGAAATGCATGTAAGGTAGGTAGTAGACATATTATTTTCACTTTATAGATGAGGTTCAATGAGGCTAGATGACTTACCCAGGATCACACAGAATTAATAACATTAACTCTACTGGCAGAATATATCACCTTAGTTCTTAGCTCTACAAGGGCATTTTCCATTAACCGTTATACATGTATAAGAAAGGTAGACTTGATGATCTCCAAAGAGCCTTTCAGTTCTAAATCTTATGAGCCTATGAAATAACCCAGATGGTTTATTTTTAACATTTACTGTCTACCCATTAAAACTCTAGCTTAAAAAGAGGAAATTATTCTATTTAAGGGATTTCAAATGTGGAAATCTAAAAGTAACTTCCATCTTTCCTAGTTAGGATTAACAGTCAGTCTCCAGTCACTGTGAGGTCTTAGTTAGAGTCTGAGAGTCACTTAAATCTAGTAACAAGTTTCATCTTAATGCACAGAGTGAATTGCAGAAATTCCATAATCACTTGTTTGTCGCTGTTCTTGTATGATGGGTTTTAATTAGGATTCTAATGAAATTTACATTGCTTCTTAACACTAATATAACCTCCTTTGCCCAAAAGATAACCATATGATAATAAGAATTTAGCCAACTGGGAGGAGTTATGAACCTAAGTGTTCCTTAATTGACCACATTTGCAAAATACATCTCAACTTTATATATTATTTACGAATTAAGTTTAATTAGCATAACAATAAAGTAATGCTTGAAAAGAATTTGGCACAAATTTGACTTGTGAGGTTATTTACTATATCCTCTCTAGTCATATTACAATCTTTCATTCAAGAAAAAAATACTTAATGTTTTACTATAAAGTGCTATCATGCTCAGACAGATTTTCTTTTCCCTTTGCCCTAATTCTTAGTAGCTTTCAGGAATCGAGTCTTTCTTTTCTTTTCCTTTCTTTGGTTTTTGGGTTGGTTTTTTTTTTTGGCTTTTTATTGGTTTGCTTATTATTGCCATTGTCAATGAAAATTCTCCCCAGGACAAAGTCAGTCATCTATCCATCAGAAATTTTTTTGCCAGTGATGTCAATATGTCTTGATTATTAAGGGATGTTTTTGAAGGATTGATTAATATGAGCAAGGGACAAGCTTAATCTATACTTGAGCCCCAGAGAAAAATTCCAGGAAAATCACTAAAAGAAAGATGATATGGGTACAAAGAAAGTGGATAACAGTAGGATCCCCTCATGACAAAACTGTTCAATGTATAGTATGGTGTATAGATTAGTTTTTAAAACCTCCACTACAGAAAATGCATGGGGCTCAAAAACCTTGGACTCTAAGTGGAACCAATAAGAACAATCATGGGAATGAGTCTATGATATTGTTTAATTTTAATGAAATTGATATTGACTTGTAACAAAAAAATGACTAGGCTTAAAGGCCACCTTGTGAGTTCAAGAGGGTTGGAGGTCTTAGGTACTTTGGCTAGAGCTTACTGGGGGTAGGAGAAAAGTCCCTGGCAACTATTTGAGTGTTCAAAGTAAATGACCACCAGCAAAACAAAATCAGCTCAAGACCTGCCTGACTTGCCAAAAGACATATCCCATAAGGGAGATAATGCAAAATCAAGGTAAAATGTAAAATATCTCCTCAAAACTATCACAAAATATTATCTTTGGATAAGGTCTGATTAACAACCTACCAGTAAAATATAACAGAAGTTATTATTGCTACTTTTGAAGTGTTTCTGTCAAATAAATGTGTGTGAGTCTTCTATGTTTGGCATTTCTTTTGGATGTGGGAAATAAATACCTGTCTCATAACCGATTCATAATATATATTGAGCACCTTTTAACTCTCCCCTTTGATAAGATCCTAGACATATGCTCAGACTGAAGCTTTAAGTAAATCATTTCCAGGATACCTGGGTGAGGGTTTAAGAAGCTGAAAACTGTAGGAAATGAAGTCTAACCTCTTAGAGGCTAAGCTACCCCAAGAATGAACCTAGTCTCAACTCATTCCTGTGCATAAAGCAGGTAAAGAGGGAGAAGATTCTCCCAGCTGCCTTAGACCCAACCACAGTTGTTTTTTAATTCTTTAAACTTCTCTTGTACATTTCATAATTCTCTTACACAATAGAAATGCAAAGAATCTAGCCCAGAAAGGTGGTTGAGCATAGCAAAAGGGTACTAGACTAGGATTCAGAAGACCTGAGTTCCTTGAATTATGTGTGGCTACTTAATAAATGACAGAGCTCTGTCATTTATTAAGTAGCCACACATAATTCACTTGACCTCAGTTTCTTCATCTCTTAAAAAAGGAATGATAATATCTGTTCTAACTACCTGCAGGACTGTTTTGAATACAAAATAATTGGTCACATGTACATAGTAATATTGTATATAATAATTATTATCATTAACACTTTTGAGCACATGATAGGTTACCAATAAATATTTGCTGAGTTTAATTTAATTTAATTTAATTTGAATTAGGGGAATTTAATAGGTTTAACATTGGATTTAAGCTTCATTTGGACCCAGGTGGTTAATTCAAACAACAAACAAAATGAAAGCATGCTGTCCCTCTCCAGTTCTTGTCCTTGGACTCTAAAAGCTCATCTATCTTCATTAATCAATAAAGACACAAATTGCTCTAACTGGATGAGAGGGTTGGTTTTCAGCCCAAACCACAACTGAAAATGGGGAACAGAAAAAGCCTCTTGTCACCAAATTGCTATTGAAAAACTTCTACAAAGCCAACATTAGTTTCAGTCTGCTTAAAACAAAGAAGATGGCTTCATGCGTAGGCTAAAAGATGGCTCCTTTCAACCACAAAGATCTAGTTATGCGTTCTAGCATTCAGCCCTGAACTAGCTAGGCTAACTTTTTAGAATATATATATACCCTTACTGAATCCAGTCCAGCTTAGTGGAAGCTATAGCTCTTGTAACTGTTCAAGCGACCCTAATTCATTGAATCAAAAAAAGATGTATGATCATATCCTCATCATCCTCAGAAATAATAAGGATCAAGGACAAACCTCTAACCTAGCTGGGTCAGAATCATCCTCTAATCATTGGTGCTAGAGATTCTGACTCAAACCATATGAACCAAACACTAGATCTGCCCCATACTCCATAATCCAGACTAACAAATCAAACATTTAACAAGGGTCATGTCAAATGGATTTATTTATGATAATGCTGCAAAATACTTCAGATATGTTTTATAGGAATCATCTAAAAAATGTTTGCTAATTCACGTGAAAGACCTTTTTTTGGCTGTTCCATTTTCATTTCAATTTAGAGAAGATTCATTAAACTCTATCACCACAATTAATCAGAGAAGCACACTTACTAAGGTGAACAATTACGATGACATGAAATGTCTCTGGTTAGTTCAGCACTAACCCAGTAGACAGCTCCATGACACCTGCTCTTACTGCCATTCAGGGAAGAAAGAACAGGAACATTTGAGAAGGACTTTCACTGAGATCAATTTTGTGGTTTGGGTGGTCTAGCTTGGTCCCAGAGTGAGAATAAGATCCAGAAGTCAAGTCTTCTATTTTTATCCCCTAGACAATGACTAAGTGTATCATCAGCTGCATCTTTGTGTCTCTAGCCTTCCTTCAAACTTTCTTTTTTCTGTTGAAAGTGCCACCATCTTTGCAGTCACCCAGGATCAGAATTTCAGAACTATCCTTGACTCCTCACTCATGTTTCCCACTACCAGCCCCTATATCCAGCTAGTTGACAAGTCTTGCTAATTCCACCTAGGCAAATAGGGGGAACAATGGGCCTAAAGTAAGAAAGACTTAAGTTCAAATGCAATTTCAATACTTACTATCTGTGTTACGCTTGGCAAGTCACTTAACCTCTAATATTTGTAAAGTACCTGGCACATAGTAAGTACTATATAAATGTTTATTCCCTTTTTCCTTACTCTAAAATATATTTTATACCTGCACCTTTTTCCCCACTCACAAGCTCACCACCTTCATGGAGATTCTCGATACCTCTCCCCTAAAAATTGAAATAGTTTCCTAATTGATTTTCCTGATTATAGTATTTTGTCTTTCCAATCCATCACCCCTAGTGTTTCCAAAACAGATTTTTTTAAAAAACACAGTTCCTACTATGACATTCCTCTACTCAAAAATCTTCAGTGAGTTCCTATTGATCTTAAAATAAAAGTTTTCAACCTGGCATTAAAGTCATTCTGTGATATGTCTCCCTTTCCAGTCATTTCCTATTGCTCTTCTTCACCCACTATCCATTCTAGTGACACTGATCTAGCTGTTGCTGACATTCCTTCTCCCTTCTTCATGACTTCACACAGGCCATCCCCCATGTCTATAATGATCTCTCATCTCACCTCCATCTTTGTAGACCCCATAGCTTCCTTCAAACTACAGCTCGGGTGCTACTTTATAATGAGCTATTTTTTATCCCCAAAGTTATAAGTGGTTTTTATCCTGTCCCCTTGAAATTCATTTATATTATTTTGACATATAGCCAATGTGTTCATTCTTTTTGCTTAACTATATTTTGTTTGTTACAAGAGGGCTCCGGGAGAAGAAGAGGAGCGTGGTAGTAATAATGATGTCAAATGAAGAAGAAAAAAGTATCAATGAAACATTAAGAACACAAAGTAGAAACAAGTTCAAAAGGGGACATGGAAAGCAAAGAAGTGCTGTTACTGCTGCATTAAATTTAATAAATACTTTTATTATGAGTTACTTAAAAGAAATTCAATTGCATCTGCAATCCTCATTTCTATTATTTGTATATGGAAAATCTGTGTTTGTTGATATTTGCTAAGTTCATAAGAAAAAAATTTTTTAAATTATTTTGCATTACTTTATATACATATAGTGTTTGATTATCTGTGTATAAGTAAATGTGTTTTCTTGGATATTTACTTCTCTATAAAAAAAACTATGTATTTCCTTATATATGTATTATCATCATCACCACCATTACCACCATCAACACCCCCCAAAAAAGATACAAGCTCCTTAAAGACAAGGATGATTTCATTTTTGTCATTGTATTCTGGATATCTAATATGGTGCCCTTAACATCATAGATTCTTAATAAATGTCTGTGAAATAGAAGTTGATCTGCTCCTATAGTGGTACTTCAGTACATCAAAGAGTTGTGATGTTATCAGTGTGGGTATGTCCTCCATTTACTGTACCCTAATAGGATTAACTGAAGTCATACAGAGCGAAAGACTTTAAAGCAATGGTTCTCAACCTGTGGGTCGTGACCCCTTTGGGGGTTGAACAACCCTTTCACAGGGGTCACCTAAGACCATCGGAAAACACATATTTCCGATGGTCTTAGGAACAGAGATACCGCTCCTCTATCCATCTCCAGGAGGGTCCACCCACATGCAGACATGCCCACATATGATTATTAAAGGGTTGCAGCATTAGGAAGGTTGAGAACCACTGCTTTAAAGGCTATACTCCTGTGTGCCTTAGTAGATAGGCTTCATGAGTAACTATGATTAAAAATCTTTTTTATTAGACAATGTTATGGAAATGCTTATTTTATTCCAGAAATTAAAAGTAAAATAAATCAAAATAAACAAACCAAAACAAACAAAAAAATCATCTTCTAGTAGCCAGTTCTCAAGTGATGAATTTCTCCATTGTTTACTAGGCCAGTCCTTGAACTTCATCAGTGCAAAACACAAAACCTTTCCAGTTTTGCGAAACCAGCCAGAGCTTACTCTTGGCTGTAAAGCTCTTTGAAAACCCGGACTGGCCTTCATGCTAAAATGTAGCACTGGAATAGGATTTGTGTGGTCAATCAGTTCAATGTTAAAGGTTTACTATGTGCTAGGTACTGGTCTGAGGATACAAAGAAAGGTGAAAAACAGTCTCTGCTCTCAAGGACCAATGGCAGAAACAACATGCAAAAAACCATGGATTTTTTAAAAAGCTATATAAAGGATTAATTGGAAAGAATCAACAGAGAGAATGACTAAAATTAAAGTGGATCAAGAAAGGCTTCTTAGAGTAGGTTGGGTTGTAGCTGAGACTTAAAGAAAACTAGAGAAGAAGCTAGGATGTGAGTAAGAGGAATGAGAATATTCCAGGCATGAGGGACATTTGGTGAAAATACCCACAGTCTGGAGACAATGTCTAGTTTGAATAAAAGCAGGGAAGTCAAAGTCACTGGACTGTAGGGTTCTCAGGGGTGGGGGTGGGAGTGGTAAGTAATAAGGTATAAGAAGACTCTAAAGGGTGGGCAGGTTATGAATGACTTCAAATTTTTATACACACAATAAATAATAAAACATATAGTTCAGTACCATATCATAACTAGTCAGAAGGGCACAAGAGTAGGCAAAAAAAGAAATAAAATGACATCATATACCCTAAAGAGCTGTCATGGCCCCAGACAGTGGAGCAAGAACCAATGGGGAGAGTTTGCAGAGAGGCAGAGTTAGGCTCAGTGTAAGGGAAAGCTTCCTAATCATTGAGGCCAGCCAAAAGCTGGATGGGGGTAGTACCTCATAAGAAAATAAGTTGCCTATCACTGGAAGTCTTCAAGTAGAATCTAGACAAACAAATGGCAGAATTTCTGACCAGGTCCAAGTTGGACTAAATGATTTCTGAAGTTGTTTCCAGATCTAAGAGTCTGTGATTCTGTAATGAGAATTCAATGTTTTGGATTTCTGGGTTTCCAAAGATGAGATGAGCCAAAATTAATCTTTGTTAGGTCCTGCAGAGCTAGAAAGGTTTAATGTATTGGACCAATGAAGTTCAAAAATTAGCTGAGCAAAGAACGGAGTAGTTTGTTCTTTTTTGAGCAGCACACCATTCATCATCTAGGAGGATGGAGAGGAGAATTTCCTCTGCTTACATGCAAACAATATTACATATATTGGATTCATGCAATTAGTTCATTAGAATTTAACAACTAACCTTTTTTACTTTAGGCTAGTGACTTAAAACTTATTTAATATTCATAGAGCTCTCGAAATAATTACACTTAATCATTCATTTCTTTATTCATTCATCAATTCATACAAATATCTGTTTTGGTGAAATAGGAGATTTTTTAAAATAGATATACAAGGATCCAGTTTACCGTATCAGACAAAACAGTTTGTCCTCCTTAATTGAAACCAGAACTGACAGTTTCCTCCCTTAGAAAAACTCTGTAGGGGGAAAAAATGTTTTTGTATTTTAAACTTCAGCTCCTTTCCTTTTCCTTGCCTCAGTAGTTTTACAACCACTAAAAATGGCTCATTTTACCTCTTGTTAGGTGCCCTTCCATGCAGGATCAGGGGGCTAATTACACATGCCATTAACCAAATGTAGTTCCAACTAATTGACAAAAAATATTTTACACCAGCAACTTTTGAAGAACACAACAGAGTATAATACAAGGGCATACTTCAGAAGGTTTCTCCCAGAACTGGAAGAAACACTGAATGCTCACTGCTCCTCTACCCAATTCTAACATTTTACTGTAAATTGGCTCTATTATCTATAGTCTTTAGTACAGGGCTCAATAAATATTCATTCATTCATTCATCAATATTAATGAGTTCTTATTATGTTCATAGCACTGAGGTAGGTGCTGGGGAGGATATAGAAAACAAGAAAATAAAGCTTTTTCTTTCAAAGAGCTTACATTCTGGTAGCTAACCTTTCAATGAATCCATGCCTCATAAATGTCTCTCTAATAGATACTCCTTCTAATAGTGCAGATTACAATCCATCCCACACCTCAGTATAAAGGGTTAAAATTATTCTGTTTTTTCCCATACCTTTGAGCTGACTGGTTCTTCTCTGTCTCTTTTGATCAAGTCAACAAGCATTTATTAAGCACCTACTTTGTATCAGGCATTGTACTAAAATTAATTTGTTGTATTGAGGAGAGGTGTGTGAGAGAACTTTCGAGCCTGAAAAAGTTGAAGGATGGAGATACCATAGATAGAAATGGGGACAGTATAAAGAGAAATTGGTTTGTGATGGAGGTAGGGAAGGATGATCAATTTTGTTTTGGCCATATGACTTGAAGCATCCAAGGAGAGATATGCAACAACAGAAGTTGGAAACGGCAAGGAATTTGAGAAGGTCAGGACTAGAAATTTAGATTTTGGAGATAGCTAATGATAACAATTTTAGCAAAAATAATAGGTGAAATCACCAAAAGAGGATTTAAAGAGTAAAGGCAGAACCTTAATGAATATCTATGTTTAGGGAACAGAAAATGAAAATGGACCTAGCAAAGCTTCCTAAGAGCAGGGACTGTATTTTTGCCTTTTTAATCCCCAGCATTTAGCACAAAGTACAGCATTTAGTACAAAGCAGGTTACTTAAAAAATGTTTGTTGACTTGACTTAATCAAAAGAGACAGAGAAGAACAGTCCAAAGGTATAGAAAAAAAAACAGAATTTTAATCCTTTTTAGTGGAGAAAGAAGAGTAAAAGCATTTGTATAGCACCTATTACATACCAAGCACTGAGAACTTTTTACAAATACTATCTCTCATTTGATCCTCGCAACAAAAGTGCTGCTGTTATTGCCCCTATTTTACAATTGAAAAAAACTGAGGCAAACGGATGTTGTGACTTGCCCAGGGTCATATTGCTAGCGATTGTCTGAGGCTAGATTTGAATTCAGGAGTTCCTGATGTATCAGCAATGCAGTATTCACAATGCCTACAGTAACTATAAATATGCTGATATGGTTATTAATCACGAAATGTAGCAGGCTCTCTACATAAGAAATATAGCTAGAGCACTCATTTAAATACCAGAAAACTGAGTCCCAAAATCAGAAGGTCAAAGCCAACACAGTAGTTATGAAGTTGGCACATGTAGTTAAAGTAGTAAACACCCACATTCTCAGGCCTTCAGAACAGGACAGGCTACCCCAGGCAAAGATCCTCCTCTCCTCACGCATGTAACTGCTCAGCGTCCAGGCAGCTCCTGCCCCAGGCAGTCCTCAGCAGGAGTCCTTAGCAGAGATTCTGGCTGGCTCAAAGAAAAAGGAGTTCGCTCAGCAGCCGCTGCCTCTGCCGCTGCTTCCAGTCAGCACCAAACGGACACTAGCTTGGTTCTGACGTTCTCTTGCTCCACCCCTTCCTGCTACGTCAGCAAGCTCAAGGGGTGTGGAAGATCTTCAAATCCCAGTATCGTTACACCTGACTCCAGGCCCAGCATTGTATCCACTGAGCCATTTAGTTGCCCACAAAAAAAAAAACAAAAAACCACAAAGTTAGGGGGTTGAGAGATCTGGAAAAAGTTTGAAATAGCCATTGTAGGGAATTTGATCAGGAATCAAGAAACTTTTTAAAAGGCTTACTGAGCATACAGCTGAGGTCAGATGGCATGAATTTCTAGTCAGCTTCAGTTGGCAACCTAGAGAAGAAAAAGACATGTGGTGAATGTTCCCAAGATTTGGTAATATAATACCTACCTTCCAACAATTGAAGGTTTATCACATGCAATACGGGAAAGCTAAAGATTTCAG
The DNA here is from genome assembly GCA_028627135.1 of Pseudochirops cupreus. Classification (NCBI taxonomy): domain Eukaryota; kingdom Metazoa; phylum Chordata; class Mammalia; order Diprotodontia; family Pseudocheiridae; genus Pseudochirops; species Pseudochirops cupreus. The sequence continues at coordinate 388,515,595 of CM053582.1, forward strand.
CTTTATAGGAAGAAAATTTCCAATAATTAGAGCAGACCACAAGTGGAACGAGAGGCTGCCGTAGGAGGGAAGGAGTTTTCCATCATGGGGGATCACCAAGTAGAAGCCAGATGATTCCTTTGGGGGGATACTGTATTTGAGATTCTTAATCAAACAGAGGCTTCAATGTAAGATCCTTGAAAGGAAAGATTGCTTCATTCTTTGTATTTGCTTCCCCAGTGCCTGTAACACAGTTGGCGCCTAATAAATGCTTGTGATTTGATTAATCCATCAAACCTCTGAGATTCCTTCTAACTCTAACATGCTTTATTTCTAAAGCAATGGTTCTCAACCTTCCTAATGCTGTGGCCCTTTAATACTTGTATATGGACGTATTTGCATGTGGGCAGACCTGCCTGGAGACTGATAGAGGAGCATTGTTTCGGTTCCTAAGACCATTGGAAATATGTGTTTTCCTATGGTCTTAGGCGACCCCATTCAACTCCCAAAGGAGTCACGACCCACAGGTTGAGAACCACTGTAATCTAAAGGGTCTATAATATGTATATAAACCTTACAGGCAAACAGATTAGTACCTTTTCCAGAACAAATTGTTTTTGAGCAACATTTAAACAAAACTTATCAAGTTTGTTTTTTTTAATGAATATAAATGAAACTGTTTTACCTGAGTACTTGTCACCGTGCCAAGTGCTGGAGGGAATGACTTGTTGCTGCCTGGTTTTAAATAAACCTTGAAGATAACTGCAAAAAAAATCAATCATATTAAGAATCATATGTCATTTTCACTTTAAATTCATCATGGATAAGGAGAAAATCTGCTAATTCTTGCCAAAATGATACCCAGAAGGTTCTCTTCTGAAGATTTTTAAATGAGAATGAAAGTCAACAGAGATAGTGAGTATCTTCAGTAGGAGTGAGATTACTGTATTATTTATTATCTCATTATGAACCTACATATTTTAATGAGTTCCTTCCTCCTGAGGCCCATTCACCAGAGGGTGTAAAAGAGAAAAGAAGGTTGTGACAAGACAATAAGGAACAGGTTCAAGCAGAATGTGACATCAAAGGAAAGAGTCCAATTTAGGACTCTGGCATTCAAGGACCAGGCCCCAGATTCTCCTCTTGGTGGTGGGAAAGAGTAAAGAGGGGGAGGCAATTATGATCATAAGATACTCATTTCCCAGCTCAGCTCCCATCATGCAGTGGATAGCAAACTGAGGAGGAATTCACTTCACCTTGGATCACTGTGATCTGATGTACATTGTTAAGGACTGTACTATAATTTCTTTTCTTCATTTTTTTAATCTGGGGGGAATCTAGCACTTTGAATTTTTTTTAACCTTAAGAAAAAAAAATTTCCACATTCTCCAAACATCCCTCTGGGAAGGCTGACATACATGTCACAGTCCCTTTTGGAAGTACTGTCCAGATCAGGAGAGTTCTGTTTCAGTTCATAACTCTAGGCATCCCTAGGAGAATTCCAGGAATGATTCCAATCACTAACTTGGTCACTGAGCTACCTGAGGGCTCATGAGAAGAGCCAATCAGAAATTCTATCCATAAAGCTGGAATAAAAGCTCTCTTGCTCTCTGAGATCTGTCATCAGTGCAGCAAAGTGTGATCAAAGCAATCTGCAGGGAAAGTTCTAGCTTACCAACGGAACTCAGGAATTGGTGGTGGAAATGCACCTGAGGTATTGTTTCTGCTGTTTGCCTTGATTTCCACCTCAGGGTCAATGAGCAAAATGAGATTCTGTGAAATCAGTCTATTGGAGAACCATGACCTTACTCTCTCCACCTCAAGTAAAAAAAAAAAATGAACTGAGAAGAGACAGACCTAAAATGCTGTTTCCAAAACTCCTTCTAGCTCTGCTGAGCTCTCTATGTGTGCTCTGTGATGAATACTGTAGAAATTGAATGTCACTTACGTTGTAAAGAGCTCTCTGCTCCCAAGCGCACATGCTAAATTCAGCACAGTGATAAGTGGTAGAAACTGTTCAGTGTTACAGTCATGCACATCAGGAATTTTTGAAGAACAAATTAAACTGGACTTTTCCAACCCACATGATCAGTAGCATAGAAATGGCGCACTCCCTTTACAGGACCCAACTTATTTTGTTTTACACAATAGATATATCCCTGAAAGAGCTGTATTCAAATTATTATTTTTTAAATAATTACATTTTCCCATTATGTGATGATATATTTTCAGAGATACGGACCAGTAGAAAATAAAATGTGACACAAAGACATTATAAGAAAAATAAAACACAGACACACAGAGCAGTAGAACGTTGTTGTTAGTCCTTCATTCTCAAAGAAGACCAACGACATCAGGAGGCTGATGTCTTGACTAGCAAATGAATTGGATTTAAGTGAGACAGGGATGTGCAAAGTTATCAGCCTCACTCCTTCATGGTCATTAAAGTCCAATGGTCTGTGTGGTTGTGGTTTGTCCATTATTGAAAAAGACCGTGACATCAGGGAGATGATGACATGATTTGAAATTGACTGATTTGAGTGAGGGAGGGTTGTGCAAAGTCACCAACCTCACTTTTTCCTCCACAGCCATCTGGATCCAGTGACCAGATACTCATCAGGATGACTATAGATGGCCCAGGATGCAATGGGAGACCTTGGCCCTTTTAAGCTAAGGTTTTTTCAGGTTCTCACCTTGAGTGAGGCAACACCCACTCAGTGAATAGGCCTCTTTAAGAAATGAGTCAAAGGATGGCCCCTTTAATTAGAAAAATATATCAAACTGGGAGGGGAAGACTATCAGGGTTGCTGGCCAAAAGAGAAACAGTTACTATTGACATTCACTCTGAGCTATTAAGTGGTGCTTGGGCTGTCCAATACATGAGATCCAGAGTAAATTGGGTTTAAGGCTTGTTTTTTGGGAAAGAAATCTAGCTAGTAAATCCCAAGTTAGCTAGGTGGCTTTTGGCCATCAAGATTTACCTTCTTTTGGGCAGAACACCCACAGACAAGAGGAGAGGAAGGAGAAGAAAGGAGAAGGAAGAGGAGGAGAGGAGAAGTTGAGTTGCTCAACTGGAACTGGCCAACTGGGTCCCAATTCAGGCAGCTCAGACTACCCAAAGGTTGTAGTTTGCCCTTTATCCTCAAATTGGACCATGACATCAGGGAGATGATGACACGACTTGTCCAGTGGCAAGACACAGATCAAGACAATAGACTATAAGTTCTTTGAAGACAAGTACTGTTCCATTTTGTATTCCCTTATATTCATGATACCGGGTATAGTTTCTTGCAGTGCTATTTGTTATTATGATTACTTTCCTTCTTCTTCTTTGACTATGCCAGCAAATGGAATCTCTGGATCAAGAGTATTAACATTTTAGTCATTTTCCTTGCATAATTCCAAAATTACTTACTAGAGTAGTTGGACCAATTCCCAAGTAGACTAACAATGCATTAGGGTGTCCATCTTTTCCCAACTCCTCCAACACTGTCTATTCCTATCTTTTGTCATATTTGATCATTTATATTTAAATGGTCTTTTAAAATAAAATCTCTAAAATGTTCATTGAATTAAAGTCAACAGATATTTAGTGAGGATCTATTTACAAAGCACTATGACAGGCCACAGAAATCATTGGGCTTTTTTTTTTCATATTTTTGGTTCAGACTTGTGATTTCAATGAAGTTGGGAAATCCTGATCACATTACCCTCTCTTAAAGTGCGAATCAGTAACTTCCCTCTATTTGGGTCTTGGAAGGTTGCTTTGGACACTGAGAGATTTGCCTAGACTTCCCCCACACTCCATATATCAGAGGCAGGCTTTGAACATAGGATCTGAATAACTTCAGAGTCAGCTCTCTAACTATTACACTGTGCTATCTCTTGGAAATAACTATAGCTACCTAACAAGACACTAAATTACACTCAAAAGATGGAGCATACAAAACTGAAACTATAGAATTACAAGCCCGTAGATTAAAGATTAGAAGGGCTATGTTTGAATTTCATCTCTGCCACTGATTAGCTGTGTAGTCTTAGATAAATTGTGCAACCTCTCTGTGTCCTCAGCTGTCAAATGAAGAAGGTAGACCAAAAGAAAAACAAGGTCACTTTTTAGTTCTGACATTCTGTGAAACTGTAATGATTAGCAATCACCTGAAGAAGGGAGAGGCCTCCTCTCACCAGAGGAAGCTCTGTATTTTGCATTTTTTTAATGTAATAAGTAAAGCTATCCTGTCTTTTTAAGGGTAGACTGGTGCCATAGGGCTTCCAGTCAGCACTTTCTGCAGGTTCAAGTTTGAGTCTGCCTGTCCTTTTGCTCTGGCAGAAATTCAGATTAGGCCTTCCTTGAAGCAGCATCTTTCACAGGATTGGCAGTGTATGCCGCTGGGGACACAGATCCACAAATGTCACAACTATCATAGCTGTTTTTGTCTTCAAGCCTGGAGCTGCTGAACGCAATGCATTGCCAAATGAGTTGTTTAACTACTCATCAAGATAACAGGAAGTAAAGAGGAGATGGAAACAAGGCAAGAACAGAAGGAAGATACCCCCAAACATATACCAGGAATAATAACAATAACAGATAACATTTTATTATTTGACATTTATTTATTTTATTTTATTTATTCAATTTAACAATTATTTCTTTAATACTTATTATGCACTACACACTCTACAATTATTATCTCAATTGATCATCACAACAACTCTAAGAGGTAGGTGCTATTATTACCCTCCTTTTACAGAGGAAGAAACAGACAAACAGAAGTTAAGTGACTTGTCCAGGGTCATGCAGGTGGCAAGTTTCTACAGCTGCATTTGAACTTAAGTTTTTCTAACTCTAGGTCTGGCATTCCATCCACTGCGTTACCTATCCGCCCTAAGAAAATGAGGACCGAAGTAAGGCTTGTGTTTCCTTTGGCAACAAGACTACCTAGAGTCTCCTGTAGAGGAGGCATGGTCTTCGGATAGAGTCCTGGACTCGTAGTCAGAAAGACCATAGTGTGGATCTTGCTGAAGACAGGTACTAGATTTTTGATACTGACCAAGGCACTTAGCTTCAGTCTCTTCATCTGAAAATGGGGAATAATTATAACAGCTATCTCAGTCAGTCATTGGAAGGTTCAAATGGGATAATATATATAAAGCATTTTGTGAACCTTAAAGCAATATAAATATTAGCTATTATTAAACCCTACCCAAAAGATTACTCATGAAAGCTACTTTTTTCAAAAACAAATTCAACCTCCTACCCTTATCAGAAAATAAGATACACAAACATGTACCATGTGGTTTAGGTCGCCTAATGAGGCTAGGAGTTGTGTGTTCTATAAATGAGAACTTGGCTGCCCACTCCCATTCTCCTCACCAGCACCACCATTCTTATGTAAGCCCTGTCTATAACTGCCAAAATGGCACAATATGGGAGCCACTTCTGTCCTCCCCTTTTCCCGAGCACACTTTCCAGAGGATAGAGGGGCCAACCTTACTTTAGGTTTTCCTAACCTCTCTTTGACGAAAAGAAGAGACCCCATCAGCAATAGCCAAATCAAAAACTAAGATACTGGTCCTAGGCATGATGTGCTCAATAAATATTTGCTATAGATTAACTGGATGATTGGTTAACCCATTAACCAATTGGTTATTTATTGTGTCTAATATGAGTCAGGTACCGTACTAGACAATGGGCATATAAGTACAAAGAATGACAATCCTTATCTGCAGAGAGTTTATATTGCATTATATTCTAAAGGAGGAGACAGCAAATTATATATATGCATATATATGTGTGTGTGTGTGCATACATATAGTATATATGTATATATGCGTGTATGTATGTACATATACACATGTGTATGCATATATATGTCACTACAACCATGAAGTGAATAAATGCAAAAATAAAATAAACGCAAAAAGAAGGCACTAGCAGTTGGTGGGATCAGAAAAGTTTTTATGCAAAAGAAATGGATCTTGAACTATGTCTTAAAAGAAGGCAAAGACAAGGCAGGAATTCTCATTTCAGGCAAGTATCACAGTCAATATGAAAGCACGGAGATGGAGTTCTTATGTGAGGAACAGAGAAAAGATCAGTTTTGCTGGATCACAGGGTGCAGAATAGGGAGTAATATACAAGGAAGCTGGAAAGATGGGTTGTCATGCAGGGTTTAAAAGCTAAACAGAAGGGCTTATATTTTATCCTCAAAGCAATGGACTCCATGGGGTTCACATATTCATATCTGTATTTAAAGATGAGTTTAGCATCAATGCTTAGGATGGACTAGGGTTTTGAGGCAAGGAAACCAATTAGGAAGCTGTTGAAATAATTTATCTGAGAGGTCATGAGGAGCTATGTTACAGTGGTAGCCATGTGAGTGAAAAAAGGAAACTGAACGCGAGAGATGTGGAGATAGAAACCAAGATTTAGCAACTGATTGTACATATGGAGTGAGAGACAGTGAGGAGTTAAGGATAATGCATGCCAACATTATGAATGTGGGAGAGGGGAAGGATGGTGGTGCCTTAGACAGAAATAAAGTTTAAAAAAGAGGAGAGTTTGGGGAGAAAGATAATGGGTTCAGTTTTGGATATGTTGGGTTTGAGATACCTTTGGACAACCAACCTGAACTATCCAGAAGGTCCATTGGTGATGCAGTATTGAAGCACAGGAGAGAGATTGGATTGGGGAGAGGGGAAGAAAATTAGGGGGAAAAGAAATGAGGAAAGAGAGAGAAGGTGAGAGAGGAGATGGAGAGAGAAGGAAGGGAATGGAAAGAGAGGAGAAGAGAGGGGAGGGAAGGAGATGAGAGGGGAAGGGAGGAGAGAAAAGCAGAAGGGGGGGAGAAGAAAGAGGGAGAGAAAGGAGAGATCTAAGAGACACTTGCATAATCATGATAGTTAAACCAATAGGAGCTAATGAAATTACTAAAAGAGAAAATGTAGAAAGTACAAAAAAACAAGGAGTAAGACATGACCTTGGGGAGGGTCATGATATGGATGATGAACCAGTAAAGGAGATCGAAGGGGAAAAAAATCAGGAGAGGAAAAAAAAGGTAGGAGGGAACCAGGAGAGAATAATATCGTGAAAATTCAGAAAAGAGAGAGTACCTAGGAAGAAGGCCTGGTCAAGAGTGTTAAAGCAGCAGATAAGTAAAAAATGATGAGGACTGAAAAAGACCATCTGAGAGATTATTGATAACCTTGGAGAGAGCAATTTCAGTTGTGATGAGAACAGCAGTCAGATTGCAAAGGCTGAGGAATAAGCCAAAGGAGAGAAAATAGAGGCAGTGGACGTAGACAACTTTTCAAGTGTTAATTATGATGATAATGAGAAGGAAGAGTACTCTAAGAGCCAGAGTGAAATGGGTTTTAAGGTTTGGTCTTTGGAGCTCATAGATTGGACCACAGCATGTCCCTGCCCAAGCACCACTTAATGGCTATTCTTTGGGCCCTCCTGGCTCAGAGTGAATGCCAATAGCAACTGTTTCTCTTTTGGCCAGCAACCCTGGGAGTCTTCCCTTCCCAATCTGACTTTTGGTTATTAAAGGTGCTATCCCCTGACTCACTTCTTAAAGAGGCCTATTCACTAAATAGGCATTGCCTCACTCAAGGTGCAATCTGAAAAGGTCTTAGCTTAAAAAAGGCCAAGGTCTCCCACTGCATCCTGGGCCATCTCCAGTCATCCTGTTGAATATCTGGCCACTGGACCCCAATGGCTCTGGAGGAGAAAGGGAGGCTGGTGACCTTGCACAGTCCTCCCTCACTTAAATCAAAGTCAACTGCAAATAACGTCGTCATCTCCCTGATGTCATGGTCCTCTTTGAAAACAAAGGACAACTACACAACCAACAATAACGACGAGAGCCAAAACAAAACAAAAACCACCCCTACTCTTTCCTAGCTGGCATAGTACATCCAGGTGTGTAGTAAAGTGCTCGTTTGGAATCCAAGAACCTTTAAGTTTTCAATCCTGTGATTCTGTGAATTATTAGCTCCTTTGACAGCGTAGCACAATTTATCCACTTTTAATCATTTTTAAAGCACTCTTCATAAAAACATTGATAAGGGAAGAAGCTAAAATGCTTTCCTTAAAGTTAACTTCTTTAGACTTTCTAAGGATTTAATTAGTCTATAACAGTGGTTCTCAACCTTCCTAATGCCACAACCCTTTAACACTCATATGTGGGTGTGTTTGCATGTGGGCGGACCCACCTGGAGACGGATAGAGGAGGTTCCTAAGACCATCAGAAATATGTGTTTTCTGATGGTCTTAGGCAAGCCCTATGACAGGGTCGTTCAACCCCCAAGGGGGTCACGACCCACAGGTTGAGAACCACTGGTCTATACCATCCAGTTTGAGCAAAAGTTTATAGTATGGTGCCAATTTTGTCAATGTGGTGGCTTTAATTTCTTCTGAAAACGTTTTGTCCAGCAATAACTATTTCTTAAATGCCTAATGCATGCAGAGTATTATGCTTGCTTAATGTCGTGAAAGATACAAATTTAGATGAAACATAGTCGTATACATAAGTTCCTCATGGAATTTATAGTCTAACAGGGAGCAAGACTCATAGTTATTATCAAACAAAATCATCAAACAAAATAATATGCATATGTATAATAAGCACAACAGATTGGTGCAAAGTACTCGATGAGGTCCAAGAGGAGAGAGCATCACTGAATAGCAAGACGAGGGAAAGGTTCCATAAGGAGATACCTTTTACTTAGGCTTCAAAGAATGGGTAGAAATTCACCAGGTGAAGAGAAGCAGGGAAAGCTTTTCCAGGTCTAAGGAACAATGTGAACAAAAGCATAATGGTGGGAAAATATGGGGCATGTATAAAGAGTAATGGATAGTCCAGTTTGGCTGGTGTCTAGAAGACATGGAACAGAGTAGTATAAAATGAGCCTGGAGAAGTGGGACAGTGTTACCTGTGGCACTAGATTTTAGAGGTCTTTGAATGGCATACAAAGGAATTTGAATGCTTGAGAGTTCTACATAATAGAAAACTGTTTAATAGGTACAGTCTATGGTCCTAATCCCAAACAATCACCTCACAAAAGATTCAAGTTGGGGCAAGAGAGTGTGGGTGTTTCAATATAAACCTATCACCACTATCAGAGGAAAAGAAAACCTTAAAACATATATCCTATTAGCTATTTGGCAGTAGTATCGTCTCCAGATACTGAGGACTGCACATTAAAGAGGACATCTCATTTATTCATGTACTCCCTGTTCCCTGTTACAATAGATGATTTACAATTGGCTGTAGATTATCTGCCTGCTGAGTTAAAATAATTGGTTAAATTGAGAAATCCAAGGAACCTTTGTTTTCTCAAAATGAAACACTAATGTATGCTGAACATATTTTTTTTGGATGTTTTCCCATGGATGTTAAATATTTCCAAGATTTATGGAGTAATTTTTCGTGAATCCTTTTGATGGTTTAAGACTGTATTTCCCTTTTTTAGAACTCAGAGTAGGCATTCTAACTCACTAAATCATTCCTAAGGCTCTCATAATTCACTATATCAGGCCAATAAGTGAATCAGAAAGAGAACATTTTCCATCTTGCTGTCTGCCCGGCAAAGTTTGAGATGTAGTAATTTTTTAGTATTTTAAGCAAAGTAGAGTAGCTTACTTAGACTTTATAAAATGTTATCCTTTATCACCCTACCTCCTTCCTTCCAAATCCAATTTTGAAGTTCATTTAATGTTATGTCCATTTCAAAGTACAAAGCTTTAACAGCTTAAAACTGCACTAATACTTCTGGGACACTCTCCATACTGGTGGATTAGAAATGGGCAATAAAATCCCCATCGTTAAAGATCTTCAAATAAGATCCTAGGTGAGCACTTAGCAGGGAGGGTCTAGACAGGATTCATACTTTGGATGGAGATTGATCTGGATGGCCTCTAAGGACTCTTCCCATTCTGCATTTCTATAATTCCATGATTTCAGTGTTGAAAATTCAGGTTTGTCTTGTTCAAACAAATTGAAAATTCTCCAGATCAGGAGCCTCTAAGTCTCAGGCAGTGAAGATGCAGCAGAAAGAACTGGCTTAGAGTCAGAGGTTGTTGTTGGTCAATTGTTTCAGGTGTGTCTGACTCTTCTTGACCCACTTGGGTTTGTTTTTTTTTTTAAGACACAGAAGTGGCTTGCCATTTCTTCCTCCAGCTCATTTTACAGTTGAGGAAACTGAGGCAAACAGGATTGAGTAACTTGCCCAGGTCACATACCTAGTAAGTGTCTGAGGTCAGCTTTGAACTCAGGTCTTGCTGATTCCAGGCTTGGTACTCTACCTACTCTATCTACTGTGCCACCTAACTGGAGCTGCGTTCAAATTCTTTCTCTGACATCTGCTCCCTATAAGTCACTTAACTGTCCCTAGGCTGTAGTTTCTTTCCCTGTAAAACAAGAAGATTAAATGATTTCTGAGGTCTCTTGCAGCTCTATGATCCTATGAGCACAACTATAACTACAGTTGGTGTTGCGTGCAACTTGTCTAAAAGAGTACGGAAATCCAGGATGAAACAATGAAGGAGTCAAGGTTCATCGGATCAGAAACCAAGAGCTGGAAGGGACTTTAGCCTAGTCGCCCCATCCTCCCCATTTTATAGATGAGGTAACTGAGACCCAAAGGGGTAAAATGACTTGCCCAAGACCAAACAGTCAATGGAGCAGAGGTAGGATGTGAACTCAGGTTCATCATTACTCCCACACTGCTGTGCTATCTCCCCTTTAAATTGTGGAAATGTAGACCACTCAAGTCCAAGGAAGACACTGTGTTCTTTAATTTAATTATTTAATTTAATCTGTATTAAATTTAATTTTTTATTCAATCCCATTAATTTCCACTATGCATTGATGACTTTGGTAGTTAAGCTGCTGATGATGTTTGCTTTTCAATTCCTCCACTAATGTCATATTCATAGAGCATTAGGCACTCATTTGCTAAGGTGCAGGAACATGTTTTATTGAAAAGTCATCATGGCTGTCATTTCTGAAAACTGATTATGTTTTAAGGCAAAGATTGTGCCTACACACAAGGATTTTAAATTTTTTTAAAAGTTTTTTCAAGTGACAAAAGCACGGTTGTTGGGTTTGGGTTGGGTTTTTTTGTTTGTTTGGGGAAACCATGTTTTAATATTTTTTTTTAACTTTATAAACTGATTCTTTTTCTTTGAAAGGTTTTGGGATTTTTGTTGTTGGGTTTTTTTTTTTAGTTAAAAGGATAGAAATCATTTATGTGTGTAGACATGCAACCTTAGTTACTTCTGCTTCACATCATCTAAAGGGAAAGGAGGTCTATAAATCAATCCCAGAAGAACAAAGGTATTTCACAAAGAGAAATATAATGAATGGGGAGAGCAGGTTCATTCCCTTATTTAGCTTTACATTAGAAGAGTCCAAAGCCTGACCAAAACAAACCTTCTGTAATCATCCATAATTGCTAATGATAACCTGGAATGACGTTTTTATGGATTATTCCAAGGCAAAATAACATTTTGTAATGTTCTAAATGTGTTTTCATGTCTTGGGCTTATCTGTATGAGGCACAGAAATCAATAAGTCAGGCTTGAAAGTAAAACAAAAATTGTAAATTGCCAACTTCATACTCAATCTTCTTGACTGCTAGCCTCCTCTCCTCCTGATGACTCTTGGGAACATCTGCCTCTCAGCTGACTGTATATGGGGTTCACATAATCAAACTGAACTGAAAGTATTAGCCAGTTTTATGTTTGCCCTAGAAAAGTGGTCATGGGGTTGCACAGAAGCCATTTGGGGAAATAAGATCACTATTAATCTAGCAACTAAGTTGAACTCATGATTTCTTTTAAATAGTAATTTATTTGACCAAATTCTACCTTTCTTCTCCTACCATATAGCATGCCTTAGGATCAAAGATTTCGATCTTAGAGAGCACCCAGAACACGAGTTCTTAACTTTTTGTTGCTGTCATGAAGCCTTTGGGCAGTCTGGTAAAGTCTATGAACCTGTTCATAGAATAATGTTTTTAAATGCATAAAATAACATACTTAAATGCATAAAATGCATAGGATTACAAAACAAATTATGCATAAAAAGTTATCAAATATTTTTTTAATTCATGGGTAAAAGGTTCTTAACCTTGTATCTAATCTAGTCTAAATTCCTCCATTTATGGATGAAGAAACTGAGACCAAGATTGGTTTAAAGTGGGTTGCCCAAGGTCACACAGTTAGCAAGTAGCCAAGCCACCATTTGAACTTAGGTTCACTGACTTCAAATCCCCTTGTCTTTCCTTTTTAGCCCCTCTCTCTAATTTATATACCCATTCCCCTCCACCACCTTCCAAAAAGAAAAAAAAAAACCCTGTCAAATGACCACCTATTATTCGGCATCATATAAAAGTAGAGTCAAAAGCTTTGCAGAGGGATATTGACTAGTATCTGTTCCTTTGTAGAGAGAAGCAGAAAATAATCAATCTATAGATCAGCCCCCCACACAAAGAAGATACCTTCTGACTCTCCATTGAATGAACAGGACTTAGAGTTAGAAGGGGCTTGAGAGATCATTTAACCCAATGTCACCATTTAATAAATGAAGAAAATGAAGCCCAGAAATTCAAGATCCATTTGCAACCCACCTGACCTTGAATGAATTTCCCCAAATGAACCAATTTATCAAATTTACAAAAGAAACAATCGGTTAACACTTGCCTCTGGAGAAAAACATATCCCAGCAGATGGTGAGAAAATATAACAATGTCATCCAGATATACAATAACCAATTGATATAGAAGGTTGGTTAGGACATCATTCATGAAGTGCTGAAAGGTGATCAGTGTATCAGCCAGCACAAGAGATATAACCTGATATCTATGGGGTCTAAATCAGTCCTGAAATCTGTCCTCCATCGCATTTCCTTTTGTGGGAATATTCTGGATGATAAACTGACTTCCAATGTCCTCTTTTGTCCCAATGCCCCAAAGTGTTTTTCATGGTGCTGCTACAAAGGAAAGCAGAAGTCATTTTTCTTCTTTTTATTCCTTTCTTAGCTTTGTGCTCTAACATCTGAAAAACCCTGGTTTTCAGCTTCTATTTTTCTACAAAAGAACCTGCCAACTCTAGATTCTCCATTTTGTTTCCTCAGACAACTATCCGCCAGTCCCTATCTCTCCACCAACACAGTACAGTAAGTGCTCCTCCTAAATAAGACATTTTTTTTCCCTTCCTGCTGAGCTCTCATGGTAGGGTTAACCTGAGTACAAAATCAAAAATATTAAGCCAAACCATTAAGCAATCCAAGAAAGTTGGAAGTCAGGAGCAGATTAACACAACAAAGTCAGAACACAGAGCTCAGAACTGGAGTGAAATGTACCAAGTAAAAAATGGAAGCAAGGTCAATGCACAGGAGAAGAAAGTTGCTATGGCAAATCAAAGATCAACAGTACTGAACATCAGGAGGGGCATCATGGTGGCACCGTTGTTCAGTGGCACACACTGGGTCAGGCTAGAGCTGAAAAGGCATATCACAAGCAGAGAAAACATGGCCACACTTCCTATGTTAATACAGAACTAGAAATAAAATAGGTGCCCAGCAACTGCCTATATAAATTGTGTTGCCCAAATGAAAAAAATTACTGTGCCATAAGAAATGACAAACATGAAAAATTCCAAGAAGCATGGGAAAAAGTTTAAATGAATTGTTACAGAAAGAATTAAGCAAACCAAGGAAAACAACACATATAATAATAAGAATGAAAATGGAATGACCAAAAATCAAAACTGAACAGTGTGTAATTTTCATGACCAAGAAGGCATGACTGGAGAGAAGAATTGAGAAAATGCACTTTGCAGATGTGAGGGACAAAGGGTAAGAAATTTTGCATATACTGTCAGATACAAACAACTTGTCGACTGGTTTGGTTGAAGTGGGCTTTCTTTCTCCTTTTTTGATCTTTGTTACAACGAATTACTCCCTATGTAGAGGAATATACTTGAAAATTAATGTGATGCCAACTGTCCACATGCAGTGTCTGTCCAAAATGTACATACTGATGGACTAACTCAGAGGACTGCCTGTTTAACTCTAAGGCCAGATATATTTTTGTATCTACTTTGCTTTCCCAAGGTAGATTGTTGAGATGATGGCTTTCATTTGATGAGACTTTGGAGCGTTCCAAGGTTTTTGAGTACCATCTCCTGAGTCAGGGGCCCCAAGTTCAAATCCTGCCTCAGGTGCTTACTGTCTTGTGACCTTGAATCAAGGTCTCAGTTTCCTCATCTGTAAAATGGAGTGATGGACTCAATGCATGATCCTATACTCCATGGGCAGGATCATTTGAGGAACCTCTACATAAATATTAAATCCCTACGATAAAACACTTTCTAGTAATAACAGCTGATGTTTATATACTCTTTGAGGCTTGCTCAGCATTTTGTGATTATTATCTTATTTTATCCTCACAGCAGTTCTGGAAGGAAGGTATCGTTCTTATACCCGTTTTATAGATGAGGGTCATTGTTGTTGTTCGTCCTTCATTCTCAAAGGGGCTAATGATATCACAAGGCTGAAATCGATTTAAGTGAGACAGCTGTGCAAAGTCATCAGCTTCACTCTCTCCTCAAAAGTCACTGAAATCCAGTGGTAAGACAAAGATCAAGATGACCGGCACCTCAGCTAAGAAAGCGACTGAGGCTGAATTTGAACTCAGGTCTTCCTGATTCCACGTACAATGCCCTATCTGCTATGTGGCATAGCCTTTATCTTAACCTTCTATTAAAATACTCAATATAATATTCAAAATAAGGCAAATGTGGTACTTAAAACAATACTATATAGTACCCAATATTATATAAAATGGTAATGAGACATAAAACCAAATAAAATGCCATAAAATAGCAATGAAAGAGTCCTCACTTCTCCAGAGGACTTTTGTATACATACACACATACATGCATGTACACATGCTCACGTAACCTTTCAAATATGACTCTTCTTTCTCTGTAGCTCCTGGTGATAGCTGAGCAAATAGCTCCAGGGGAAAAAAAGCTAATGCTACATTCACTATTAAGATCATTTGCCAGGATTTGTGAAACAAATTCAAACTGCTCTATGCAATTGAATTTTACACTTAAGTTAACTGGTCTATGATCTCTTTAAATTTCTGCTATTTCTGTCATTTACCAGCCTTTTTCAAGGGAACATTAGTGCAAGGAGATGAAGCTTTAATGGATATGCAATACTCATCACTTATACAGTGTTAAAGAGTATTACTATGACCTGGGTGAGTTGAATGTCCCTTCAAAGACATCTGTTGCTTTTGAAAATGTAGAGAATGTGCCCACTGGAGATAGGGTTTCCAAAGGGACCAGGAGTGGGACAGTTTCTAATCAGCTTTATTATTAACACAGTTTGGATTGAACTGACTTACAGACATAATGCAAGACACATGCATACTACTGGCCATAGAGTTTGAGGGACAGATGGAAAGGGAAATGGAGGGAGAATATGTCAGTATCAGATGCTACTCTGTTGGCATCAGCTTCTAGGACATGTGAGCAACCCCTCTTTTCAGTGCTGGAACTGTAAGAATAGACAGGTCCTGAACTAGATTCTCAGGATTCTAGAAGGGACAGTCCTGATCTGTCAAAGAAACAGCAGCATCACTAGTGGACAAGCAGGCAGTACTTACTAAATTATTAGAGTGACTGTGATCATCCCCTATGTGACTCATCTCCTACTTCCCAAACAAGCATCGCAAGTGACAGCTGCCACCCACCCTTACCCCCAACTTCACACCTGCACTGGAAGAAGGTAGAGGGTATTTTGTTAAACAGATGAACTTTCTTTTTTCTCCTGGTCACAGCTTGTAGAATTGATGGGAGTAGACAGAGACTCCAACTTAAAGGGAGGTGACTGAAAGACATGAGCTGGAAGGTGTATGCAGTATTACATGCTACAATACAAGTAGCTAATTTTTGTTTATTTTGTCATAATTTTACTGATCCAATTAAACTCTTTGTTTAACCATGACCTTGAGATGAGGGATTGAAACAACACTGTATATGGAAAAAATGGGAGTAAAGAAGAGTTCACGAACAACATCATGATTGACAGATAATTCTAGACAAAAATCTAGGATAGAACAGCTTAAGAGGTGGGATGCTGGGTGATTGGCAGCTTTGTGGTCCTGACTGCTGACAGGATCAACCTACAAGGAACCTTTTTCACCTGCTTATTTGTTTATTCAGCAGGAATAAAATGAGAAGATTAAAAGAGCAGCAAGACAGAAAGAAGAGAGGACTAAAATAAAATGCTAATTAAAAAAAGAAAAAAAGAGAAGAGAAGGAAGATCCAGGAGGGAAGCATAGTTTAACAGTTGATTCATTCATCCAAAAAACTTTATTAAGCACCTACTGTATGCAGGATCCTGGGCTAGGCTAGGGAAGATATAAAGTTCAGACAAAATAAAGGTGCTTCACTCAGGATGCTCACAAAACCCAAGAGGTCAGACAAAATGCTACACGAGATACAAGAAGGAATCATGTCGTGAGGCTCAAATGAGATAATGGTTGTAAGACACTTGGCAAAATTTACATAGCTACTTAAAGGCTACTTATAATAACATTATTAAGTAATAATTAATTATTAACTTTATTAATTATTAAATATTATTATTTGGTCATTGGTTATCAAGTTAACATTATCATTTATTAGTCTCCAGTCTGGTGGTGATTTTATTCCCCGAGTTTTCCGTTTCTAACCCTCATTCCAAGTCAGTTCCAGTATATTCTTAAATATAGACAACCAGGGGAATGTTTATAAAAGCAACATGAGACATGGAAAATAAGTCTACTGAATTACCCTTTTATCAAGAACTGTTTCCAAATGCTGGGATAGCCCCTGGAACTCCAGCCTCTGATAGGTGAGCTTTCACCTAATGTTGCCCAGAAAATAGGCCTTCATAGCACTCACCTGCCCTCTCCACACCCTGAGGCCCCCAAACCTTTTCCAGTTCCCTTCCCTATGCTCCTTACCCTTATTAGAATGTAAACATTTTGAGGGGAGAGAACTGTTTTACTTGCCTTTATTCATAATCCCAGGATAAAATTTATAGTTTTACTATATTTTTTACTCTAAGAAAACTTGGTCTAATACAGTGCCTGGAACACAGTGAGAGCTTTATAAATGCTTCATCTACTTTTCTTCTTATTTACAAACTGAGTCACAGATTATAATGAATTTCACACTCTTATTCAATATTCATGTTTTGAAGATTCATTAATACCTCTTTATAGTTACAAAATGCTTTCGTATCCATGATCTTGTCTGATGCTCATGGTATATAGATAGATAATATAAAAATGTGATTAACCTCATTTTACAGATGAGGAGAGTGAGGCTCAGGGAAGTCAATCTACTTTCCTGGGGTCACACAGCAGGATAGAACTTAGAACTGAAAAGCTTCTTAGAATCTATTCCTACTCTTTCATTTTACAGATAAGAAAACTGAGGCCCATAGAAGTAAAGTAACTTCCTCTGAGTGACATGGAAGAAGGAGAAGACCCCGGATTTTAACGAAGTCTCAGACCCACGCATCCTAACTCCAAATCAGCCTTCTTTCTACTCCACTACTCACTGTAAGCTACAGTGAGGCCTAGACACTAGATCCATCTGCTGCCTGTCTCTAACATAGCACACTAGTTTCAAAATAGAGTTAACTTATATTCCGTCTCACAGAGCAAGACTGAAAGCCATTTTAGGCATTGGCATTTTATTTTAGGGGGTCCATTCTCCTAATTTTAGTGCAGTGGCATCGTAAGACAATCATGTATCTAGTTGCTGGAATGCTAATGAGAAAGTGTTGTCTTGAAATCAGATGGTCTTTGTTAAAGCCCTAGCTTCACCACTATCCCTTGTGAGCAAGCAGTTTAACCTATTAGAGCCCTGATTGTTTCATCTGTGAAATAGAGATATAATCATGGCACGACCTACCTCACAAAGTTATCGTAAGAAACTACATTACTGGGGTGGCTAGGTGATGCAGTGAATACATCACCGGCCCTGGAGTCAGAAGGAACTGAGTTCAAATCCGGCCTCAGGCACTTAACACAAAAAACTAGCCATGTGACCTTGGGCAAGTCACTTAACTCCAATTGCCCTACCTTCTCCCTCCAAAAAAGCAAAAGAAAAGAAAAGAAAAGAAAAGAAAACTACGTTACTAACTGTAGAGTGATTTATAGATGTGAGCTATTATTATTATCTGGCCCAGTAAATTAACTTGGATTTTATAATTAGCAAGCATGCCATATTTTGCTCAACATCAACTGAAGCCTTAAAAATATGTTTGCTTTCAGAATGTCAAAGAGTCAGAATAATTAATTGAGTACCCATGAAAGTCAGGGCACTGCAGTAGGTGCAGTGGTACAATACCAGGGAAATAAGCCAAAATACAAATGGCTTATAGTCTAATAGAGCATCCAAAGCCAGCATGAAAGATGATGCCAGGGAATGCGTGCAAGGGAAAGATGAAGACAGACACAAGCCAGCAATTGTCATGTGTTGTACTGTCATTCTAGATGCTCCCTCCTCGCTGCATTTTAGTAACACCACTGTTTCCTAGACTACTTTCTACCTTCCTGAGTATTTCTTCTCAATCTTTTTTTATAGGATTATCATCCATGTTCCAGCCCCTAATGCTTATATGTACACACACACCCCCACAACTGCTCTTTCCTTGGTTCCCTTCTCTTATCTCTCACACCCTTTCTCTTGGCATTCTCATCAGTTCCCATGGATTCAGTTATCATCTCTATGCATATGATTCCCCAGTCTGCATATTCATCCCTTATTTTTCTCCTGAATTCTAGTCCTGCGTTGCCAACAGTCTATTGAATAGTCCGCTATGGGCATTCACTTGGATGTCCCATGGATTTCTCAGGTTCGTTATGTCCAAAACCAAAGCATATTACTTTTATTAATCAACCAACTCTTCTTAACTTCTCTATTTCTCTCAAGAGAAAAAAAATACCATCTTCTGGTCAACCTGATTTAAAACATTTTATATAAAGTACATGAATTAATATAAAAACCATGATACTATTATCTTGGCTATATTGTCATGATGCTTTTTCCGCCAGTCATGGTGATGAATTGCATTGAGTCGGCCATACTCTCTTGCCAGGTTCTTTGTGTAATCAAAGTTAAAGCAGGATAATTACCTCCCTGTATCTTTTAGTTGCTCAAAAATCTTTGTCCTTCTGTCATAAGAACACTATAGTTGTCCAACCCAGACTGTACATACTGGGTCTTTCCAGATCAGCCTACTTACCTAAGTAAAAATCTCTCCATCTCTCATCCTCTGCTCCTTAGGCTTCGATTCCCAGGAAACATCATGTAGTGATTAGGGGAAAGAGTTCCCTCTGATACAAAAGGTAAGGACAGTTTGTTCTGTCCCCAAACCAATGGACAACTTCTTCCTAAAGAGCTTAAAGGATCATACCCAGGCTATTTCTTGTCTTTGATTCCTCCTTCATCCAAGCTTTTCAACCTACCCTATCACTTCATAGAATGTATAAACATGTCTGCTAGATCAGAACCAAGGCTAGCTCTTGATGAATGTAAGTAGTCCTCATCAAACCATCTTTCTTCAGTCAAATGGACAGTCACAACATTTACTTGAGACCAAGAAATATATTCTCCTTTCTCCACCACTTACAGTGTATGTGACCTTGGGCAAGTGACTCAACTTTTATAAAGCTCATATGCCTCATCTGTAAAATGTGGGTAAAAGAATGTGTACTATGAGGTTTCAGGAGCTTTGAGGAACAAGTGACAAACTTCAGATTTATGGTTAGGATTCTTGTGTTTAGATGACAAATGGAACTCAGACCATTTAAATCTAAAGGGCTATATCTCCCATGTCTAGATTGCTCCCTCTTTTCTCTCCACTGCTTGAAATCCCTGGTCTCCTTTAAGGTTCAGCTCAGCTCAGCTCAATCACCTTCTTAAGGAAGCTTTTCCTGATCCTGACTACATGCTGGTGCCTCTCCCTCCAAGATTAACTTGCTTTTATATGGAGTATATGTTTTACACATACACACACACACACACACACACACACACACACACACGTATCTCCCCCCTTAGAATGTAAGCTCCTTGGGTGCAGGAACTATATATCGAGTGCCTAGCACAATATCTGCACATAGTAGGTGCTTAATAAATTATGGATTGATTGATTGGATACCTTATATAGGGTATTTAGAAAGATTAGGCAAACAGACTATAGAAATGATAGAAATTTTAAAACTTAGAGAATTCTCAGAGGTCATTTGGTCCAACCTCCTCTCTTTACATTTAAGAACATGAGACCTAGAAAAGAGACCTACAACATACTCAAGATCACATAGCCAATTAATGGCAGAATCAAGGAAAGAACATAGATCTCCTGCTTCCTAGGCCAGTGTTCATTCTTGTACAGCATTGTATTCAATCACAAAAAATGTTTACTTCTAAATATAAATTCATCTTTCTGATTTCTCAAGAAGTATTTGGTGAATGAATGAATGAACAATGAATTCCCTAGGGTTATATGGCTCGTTAGTTCATATCCTCAACAAAATGCACTGCATTTTGAATGCAAGAGTCTGAATTATTCAATGCTTG
This sequence comes from Pseudochirops cupreus, assembly GCA_028627135.1. Lineage (NCBI taxonomy): Eukaryota > Metazoa > Chordata > Mammalia > Diprotodontia > Pseudocheiridae > Pseudochirops > Pseudochirops cupreus. The sequence continues at coordinate 388,536,237 of CM053582.1, forward strand.
ACTCTCTCATTTTAATAGTCCATGGTGGGCACATCAGGAAATCCACAAGATAAACTATCACATTATGTAACTACTCTGCACAAGCAGAACTCCTTTTCCCCATTAATGATATCCTGTCCAGTGGAACACTGATATCATTTTAATCCAAATGATTAAATTAGAAACACATCAAAACCCAATTCCAATCCTATTATGTTTTGCAATCTATGAAATCCACATTTAACAAAATTTCTCATGTAAAAGAATTGCAATTATTAAAATAAAAATGGATTGAGCTGGACTACATTATATTTGAGATGTCTTCCACCTTTAAATATTGCAAACCTATTGTCTTATGTGGTTTGTTAGTGCCTGGGAAAGAGAACTCTGGATTATACTGAGCTACCTCCTTCCCTGGAACTTTTAATGCTACCATTTATCCTGAATCATTTAACGCATGCCCTGCTACTAAAGAGCTACGATTCTAAATGATATCATCATAAAATAATGAATTCCAAACCCAAATATGTTATATAAAATATGGGATTAACTCTTAATCGCAGAAGTACATGGAGTTGGTCATGGGTCACAGTGAAGAAAGATGATTTCTGGGATCCTAAGATAATCCAAACTGAAAAAAAAAAAATGGAGAGTATAAATGTGGCCTATGACAGGAAATTTTTTGTAAAATGTTCTCCTTGTCATTTTCAAAATTGGAAATCATCAGAGTGGGGAGCAAAGTATGAAGTCCTCCAGTAGGGTAGTAGCAAAGACATTGACATTGGCTGTATGGCCCTCCCCCATGTGAATTATGTAAAACTTCAAGGAGAAGAGCATAATAGTAGTTACCACCTTGGACATCTCCCTCAAAGCATCAGTCCCACCTTCTCCTACAGTCATCTGGGTTCAGTTGCCAGATATAGATCAGGACAACTGAAGATGGCCCCATTGGGTATTATAGGTTTAGACTCAACTCTCATCTCTTATGTGGGGTAGGAATCATGTTTTTCCTACTTCCACATGTGCCCAGGTCCACTCAATGAGTGGACCTTTAACTGTGGGTATCATATATCTTCAAAGAATATTATGCCATCTTGAGGTCAGAAAGAAAAGACAGCAATAGAGGCTATTGTAGGGGGACATCAGTACCTATGAAAATAAGATTTATTACAATTCACCTGGAAATTATCCAAATTAGATTGCAAATCTAAAGTTGGGAAGGCTAATTAAAGTCATTTTCTTCACTAGGAAAATGGGGGAAAGGGGTGAAGAGGGATGATAAGGTCCTGTCTGCTGAATACCAGATGATTCTGAGAGGCCACATGACACCTTCACCTACCTTGAATTTTCTCATTGATCTCAACAACTACAGCAATAGTCAATTGGGTTTATTTCATCCTACTTCCCAAAAGGCATTTTTTGACTTTCCACTTCCTTGATTTCCTCATCTTCCATTGGCCTGATCCTGAGTTGCATTCTGGGGCCAGTAATAAAAGTATGATTCCCTTGTCAGATAGCCATCTCTTAGCCATGTTGATTGTTTAGATCAGTTGCTCTGTTCTTCAGATAAACTTTCCCTTCCTTTTGTGTCTCTGAGCTGAGTGAGAAGTCATAGTGAAGGCTTCTGTGAAGCTTATTGAGTTGAAGCTTATTGCGTCTTGTTGTGGTTGTGGTTTGTCCTTCATTCTCAAAGAGGACCATGACATCAGAAAGATACTGCCACGACTTGCAAATGAATTGGTTTTAAGTAAGGGAGGGCTGTGCAAAATCACCATTCTCCTCCAGAGTCATCTGGGTTCAGTGGCCAGATATACATCAGGACAACTGGAGATGGCCCCATTGAGTTTTATAGGTTTAGACTCAATTTCCATCTCTTACATGGGGTAGGAATTATGCGCTTCCTACTTCCCCAGGATGCCTTTGCAGACGGGATCAGATTGAGCCTTAGTTTCATTTTGGAGCACTGGAGTTCCAATGTTTCCTGTCATCTTTGCAGAGTGATTGAGTCCTGATACTCAGTGACAGAACCTGTGGATGTAAAGCTAAGTACTTTTCTACATGAAGGGGATGGATGCAAAAGTTGCCATGGAAGTATAATGGACAAGACTTAGCAAGTTATTAAGTACAGTGGGTCAAGAGAAAAGAGTCAAGAATACTCTGAGGTTGTAAAGATTAGTGACTAAAGCAGATAGAGTGTCACGCAAGGAGTCAGGAAGACCTAAACTCATATATGGTCTCAGACACTGACTAGCTATGTGAGGCTGGGCAAGTCACTTAACCTCTGTTTGACTCAGTTTCCTCATCTGTAAAATGCAGATAATATAGCACCGACCTCTGAGGGTTTGTGCAAGGGTAAAATAAGATGATAACTGCATAGCACTTAGCACAGTGCCTGGCACATAGTAAATAAATGATATTATTATCATTACTAAAAAGGGGATAGTACCTTGGACAGAAATATGGATGTTTAGAGTGGGGTTGGACTAAAAGAGCAGTGAGGAGATAAACATCCTCTCTGTAACACTGTTATACAGAGAGGATGTTTAGGAGTTCTCCTAAAACTCAGGAGACTGTCCAGTTTCCCATGAGACATCATATAAAGGTGCCCAAAAAGCCAGTTATTGTTTACCCTTAGTTTTCGAAAGGGATCAATGACAGTTGGAATGGATGATGGGTGCTGTCTTGACTTGCACATGAATTGGATTTAAAAGAGGCAGAATTGCACAAAGTCATCAGCCTCACTCTCTCTTCCAGAGTCATCAGACTCCAGTGGCAGGACAAAAGTCAAGATGATAGATGATGGCCAGAGTACAGTAGATGACGTTGGCATCTTCAATGTCCAACAAAGCTCTAAGTACTCCACAGCCTCTGCTTCAGCCACCTTCACGGCCATTGGAACAAATTGTCCTCCCTCCCTCCCTTCCTATATACAAATTGTTCTTCTGTAGTAATGTAGAAACATAAGCTCACACCTGAATGAAGCTTTCACAAAACTTCATTTTTTCTTTGAATCCCCAGCACCTAGCACAGTGCCTTGGACATGTAGGTATTTAATAAATGTTCCTTGAACAAATTAAGTAGGACCAATGTTTTGAGGAGAGATTAAGGTTAACTACATAAATTTAGGGGTCATCTGGGTAAAAACTGTATGACTGGGAGTTGCAAGGAGACAAGTGTAGGCTGGAGATAAGGAAAACTTACTAACAATAAGAGTAACCCCAACATGCAACGTCTGTCTTAGGTAGTTTGGGGTTCACTCTCATTGGAATTCTAAAGGCAAAGGCTAAATGACTACTTGCATTGCAGAATATATGATCCTTGCTTAAGTTCAAGTTAACCTAAATGACTTCTGTGGCCACTTCCATCTCCGAGATGCTTGTTGTTTTTTCCCATTGAACTTTGTAAAAGTAAATGGAAAACAAGCAGCTCTACTGAGGTCCCTTCAGGTCTTTCTTCTTGATACAGAGTCAAAATGCCTAATTTCACCCTCATAATTAGAGTTACAGCCGAACAGCTGTTCCCAGGCTTCCCACACATCAGTGGGGTTACAGAGAGGATGTTATAATAAGGCCACTTGAAAAATACATCCTTTGGGTCCAAACTTGGCATTGAGCAGCTCATCTAGGGAGCCAGGCCTTTTTTAAATAACATGTTGACGAGCTCCATTCAGTCACTAGGCAATTATAACTATCAGTCACAATAAACATTAAGGCAAAGTAGAAATGTTTATTGTCTAAGAAGCAGACATTTGTGTTTTCTCCATTCCAATTATACCAAATGCTTAATGATGTGGATGTGATCATTTGGGGGGATGGATGATGGGTGCAATGGGGGAACAATTACAAAATGTGACATTATTGCAAGAGCCATATTCCAACTGACTTGTGGAACAGCTCTACTTGAGCTGTTCTGCTTGAGAGAGGCTACATGGTAGGAAAAGAGTGATGGAGCTGCAGTCAGGGAGATTAGGTTCAAATGCCAGTTTAGGTTCTTTCAATCTGTGTGACTTTGGGCAGGTTACTTAACCTCTCTGGGCCTTAACTTCCACTCTTGAAAATAAAAGGGTTGGACTAATTTAGGATGTGGTGATTAGACTTACTCAACTCCACCCCACCATGACAAGTGACAAGTTGGCCAATCAATCATTTTCACTCATTAGTCTTATGCTAAATGTGGAAAAAGTCCTTGAAATCTTAGTTACTCTGCACACGAATTGCATTCAGATGGGCTGAGGAATTTTGACCACCCCCAAAGGATCTACAAATTACCAAGCTAGTTAGAACCCATTCATTTTGGAAGTTGGAGCAAGTATGACTTTACAGCACCCTTGAGGAATATCTGCCTTAAGTGGGAGGTGGAAAGGAGGAGAGGCCAAGCCCCCTTTCCCTACATGCCCCACCTCTTGAATGCAGAAGGAGGAAGGGAATAAGCATTTATACAGAGGGAACCTACTGTATGCCAGCTACTATGCTGTGCAATTGCAGGTATCTAAGCTAACGGTGCACAGGATTTTAGACTTCCTTTCTTCCCAACAGTGTCCTAGCTACATCTGAAAATAAGCTGTGTCTATGTCAGGAGCCAAAGAAAGAGGGATACATCTTTACTATGCAAAGGGAGACTTCTTTAGTACCCCCATGAACATGAGAAAAGGACTTTCAGAAGTCGAGAATTATGAGTCACCCCTTTGCCATGCGTGCTCTCAAAGTTTGAGCCCACTTTTCCCTGGACACTGTATGTAATTGTAAGATGCTGAATCTCTCCTTAGGGAAATGTTTTGTTAATTGCTCTTACTATATGATCTATTAAATACTCCTTTCTAAGAGCCATTTACAGTTGAGCAACCAAACTGATTCTGAACAGAGAAGGTTGGGGGAAAGCCCACCAATAAGGGTTCAAATACGTAGTATTGAAGAATCACCCCTGACCCATCATGGGTATCACTGGAAGCCCGAAGGAGAGAGATAGATCTAAATCATCAGTGGCAGTGGGAATGGGAACTTCCATGGGCTAGAATTAGATAACATATGATCCTAATATAGTAAATGTTCCCCAAAAAAACTTGGAGTTTTTTAGTCTAAAGACCTAAGTTTGAATCCCATATCTACTTGCTGTGTAGGAAGTCATTTTGCCTCTGTAAGTATCAATGTTTTCCATCTATAAAGTGGATACATTAACACCCGGTCTATGTATCGATGGTTGTGAAAAAAGTACTTTATAAACCTGTAAGCTATAATTACTAACAAGGTACAGTCCAGGCTTTTCCCCTTAAACTCACCTTCCCTGCCCCCAAAGTCTTTCACAATGTGCTTGTCCCAAATGCTGGAGTATTTTAGATACTTAGAGATTGGTAGTGAGAATGGAGGTTAACAGTTAGACAGTCTGATACTTCACTGGTACCTGTGAAAAGTTAAAAGAACTCAAAGCAAGCATAGAGCATCCTTGGGTAGATAATCTGTGGAGAATTAATGGAAAGACAGGAGCAAGAATTATGTAGTCAGAGGCAGCTAGGTGGCACAGTGAATAGAGCACCGACCCTGGAGTCAGAAGGATCTGAAGTCAAATCCAACCTCAGACACTTCACACACTTCCTAGCTGTGTGATCTTGGACAAGTCACTTAACCCCAATTGCCGTGCCCTCCTCCCTCCAAAAAAAAAAGAATTACATAGTCATAGCAGGGTCATCATCTGGAACAATGGAGACCAAAGCCAACCACAAAGATAGCAAACACTTTCAAAGTAAGACATTTACATGGCATGTCAGTGTTTGTAAAGCTCTCCTATATGCATTAGCTCATATGAACTTTACAATGACCTAGTGAGGTAGCTACTATATATATTACACAGATTAAGAAAATGGAGCTCAGAAAGTTAAACTTGTCTGTAGTGAACATCAGAAGTATGATTCTAACTCCAACTGACCAAACAATTCAGTGGAAAGAGCTTTGAGTCAGGAGTCAGGAAGATCTGAGTTCAAACATAGCCTCAAACACTTATTAGTTGTGTGATCCTACTCAAGGTACTTAGCCCCTGTTAACCTCAGTTTTCTCAACTGTAAAATGGGGATAATAATAGCCTGAATCTCCCAGCATTGTTGACAGGATCACATGAGATAATATTTGTAAAATTGTATTTTAAATATTAATTTTAAATTAATAATTAATATTAAAATATAAATATTTCACAATATTTGAAAGGTACTTATAATAGTACCTGGTACACAATTGGCATTTAATAAATGTTTGTTTCCTACATCTACATCTAGCACTTTTTAAGCTATGCCATGCTGGCTCTCAAAGTATCAAAAGTATAAGACATTTGTAGAGCCTGGTCAGAATAGAGGTTTGAAAGGAAAGATGGAAGGATGTGTCATATTTTCCAGGGAAAAAAATAATATTGATTTAATAGACTTTATTTTTATTTTCTATACTAAAAGAATTGTATTCATTAAGATCTCCTTAACAGACCTTACTTTTTGCTAACTAGTCAATTGTTGAAATATTCTAGCTGGAGATTTCCAAAAAAGCTAAAATGGGGACCAGTTGATAGTTTATGCACATTTTCTTTAAAAAGCAACAACATAGTAGCCTCTTCTAGTCCTTTCTCCTTAGATTTAGTTAAAAAAAAAAAAGGAGGCACCATGGTGTGGTGGATAAAGTATTGGACAGGGGGGATCCAAAATTGCACCTGGGTTCTAAGTCTGACTCTGCCATTTACAGCTGGGATAACATTGGACAAGTCACTTCCATTCTCGGGGCATCAGCTTTTTTCAGATGTTAAATGATGGGTTTGTACACATGACCTCAAAAGTCCCTACTAGATCTAGAACTCTATGAAGATACTTTTAATGAAACTACCCAAAGAAAAACATAAAAAGATAAACATTAGGCAAAATGAAAGTTAGGAATACTTTATCATTAGCACTCATTCAGCTTGGCCCCCTATCAGGGGATTCTCGTAGCACCTTCCACTTCCACTACCCTTGCCACCACTAACTCAGCAGCCTTATTCAGATCCCTAAGCTGCACTGGGTCACTCACAAAGGCACCCAGCTAGGATCTACCCTCTAAGGTAATGTTTCATGATCAAGACTTCTCTCAGTATTCAAATATCTCAGAGTTTGGTTCTTTTCTCAATAGGCCTTCTCTCTGCTAAGGTTCCTTGGATTCACTCATTTAAGCTAAGCTAAGCTTCTAAAGGGATAATGGCTCACTGGGTTATAGGCTTCCTCAATGAAATATCAGCATTTTAACAGAAGCCTTCCATGCTCTAACTTAACCTAACAGAATGATTAATGGGAGTCTTGTCCATTCTCTCAAGGAGCCATTGTGCAGTAGAGATAATTCGAGACTTGGAGTTTAGAGATCCAGATTTCTTTGATAGTTTGACTCTAACTTACTAGCTTTGTGACCAAACGTAGGTCTTAACCTCTCTGAGCCTCTGTTCTTCCATCTATAGAATAATGCTGGTGAAAATTGTACTCCTTACCTTATGAGACACTACATAATGGATCAGAATGCTGGGTTCTGAGTCAGGAAGACATGCTCAGATCCTACCTTTTAAACTTATAATGCATGTGACTGGGCAAGTCAAGGATCTCTCAGAGCCTCAGATAACTCTGTATGTCTATAAATTATATTTTAGATGGTTGGGTCCAACATTGGCAGAGGGAGCACTCACACTGGAAGTTCACACACAGACAAAATCACAGGCTCTTCATGGGGTTTTTGCAGAGAAGGTGCTTTGAAAAAACCTATATAAACGTGAAGTGCTGTTATTATAAAAGCTGATGTGGGAGATTTCTGAATGGAAAGGCCTGTTCCTTCAAATCACACCAACTAACCACTACACTTACATACAAAGCCAGCACTACTAAATGGGGTTCTTTCATTTCACTTCTCTCGCTACTCACTCCCACCCACCCCTACTGCCCAAAGCTTCTATTCCCCCAATTAATTATAACTTGACATTACACTGATCCTCAACTGTGCTATTCACACAAGCACATGATAGCAGCCCTGTAGAAGGGTCTAATCTGAAAAGCAGTCCAAGACACAGATATAAATCATTCTCAGCAGCAGTAACAGAAAGCTCTTCAGCCTGGAGAAAGGAAAAGACTTGGAAAGCAGCAGAGGGATGAGTGTTATCTAGCATTTAGGCCACCATCATATGTAAGAGGGATTAAACTTGCTCATTTGGGCTCTGGAAGACAGAGCAAGGGCAGATGGATAGAGGCTGAAGATTAGGTAGATTTTGGCTCAGTACTGGGAAGAAAAGAGGAAGCGGGGCATAATAAAGAGAGAGCCAGCCTCTGAGCCAAGAAATCCTGGGATCAACTCCACACATAGTGGCTAAGTGGCTTTGGGTAAATCACTTAATTGTAATAGTTTATACTTATGTAGTACTGTACATATCACAACAACCTGTGAGGAAGGTGATATTAATCAAAATTAATCAAAATTGAGTGA
>CM053582.1:388545180-388569612 GCA_028627135.1 Pseudochirops cupreus
TGTTTTGAATGTTTGTCTTGATTTGTAATGGAATAAACAGAGTGTTCACTCTATTTTGTAATCTGAACTCTAAAAGCTGTTCACAGTAGCATTCCTTTGGGAATCTGCTGGTGAATGGCATTACACTTGGTGACATGATGTATACAATAAACTCTTTTTCGTATGTACATTCCCTTCTTTTTTATTTTCTTTTTTATTATATTTGAGTTCCAAACTGTTTTCCTCCCTCCCTCCCAATCTCACACTAGCAAAGACCACCTTTTGATACAGATACACATATGTGAGATCATATAGTACATAGTTCTATGTATCAGTCCTTTCTTTGGAGGTGGATACCATCTGCCTTCATTGGTCCTTTGTAGTTGTTTTGAAAATTCATCTAACTCAGACTAGCTTAGTCGTTCACATTTACTCTTGAACAATATTACTGTTACTGTATACAATATTCTTTTGGTTCTGCTTGTTTCACTCTGCATTATTTCATCCAAATCTTTCCATGTTTTCCTAAAATCAACCTGCTCATCATTTCCTACCGCACAGTAGTATTCCATCACAATCATATACCACAACTTATTCAGTCCTTCTTACAATCAATGGGCATCCCTTCAATTTCTAGCTCCATGAGACTACAAAGAGAATTACTATAAATATTTTAGAACATATAGGTTATTTTCCTTTTTCTCTTATTACTCTGGGAAATAGATCTAATAATGGTATTGCTGAATCGAAGAGCATGTATACACAATTATATAATTTTGGGGGCATAATTCCAGATTGCTCTCCAAAATGATTAGATCAGTTCATAGTTCCACCAACAATGTATTAGTGTCCTAATTTTTCTACATCCCCTCCAACATTTGTCATCTTCCCATTCTATAATTTTAGCCAATATGACAGGTATGAAAGGATATCATAAAGTTGTTCTAATACAATAAACTCTTTATGTCTTCTTTGTATATCTAGTTGGTAGAGAAGTGGATAAGGTGTTGAGGCTAGAGTCAGGAAGATCTGAATTCAAATTTGCTAACCAGGTGAGCATAGACAAGTAGCTTAACCTCTGTTTGCCTCAGTTTCCTCATCTGTAAGATAGGGATAACAAAAGCACCTACCTCCCAAGGTTATTGTAAGGATCAAACATGATCATAGTTGTAAAAAGCTCAGCATATAAGTTTTCTATAAATGTTATCTATTGTCATCATCATTTTACATAGTTATTTTTGTGCTGTCTCCCCTGTGAGGTTATGAATTCATTGAGAGCAGGGACTGTCTTTTTTATCTTCTTCATACCTCCAGCACTTAACAACATAGTACTTGGCACATAGTAGTGCTATATACATATTAGCTATCATCATCATCATTACATATAGTTGTTTTCATGCTGTCTCCTCTGTTAGAAGGTGAATTCACTGAAAGCAGGGACTGTCTCTTTGCCCTTCTTTGTATCTCTAGCCCTTAACCCTGCACCTGGCACATACTTGGCACTTAATAAACACTCAGTAACTTGACTTCACATAACTTCTCAGTGCTTAAGGCAACATTACAGAGAAGGTACCAAACAGTAGGAGTAGAGGGAGTTCCCTCATTTGGGAATTAGTTATATCATTGAAATCATAGTTGGGTCCTTACCCCCAAACCATAGGAAAGAAGGGGTATCTTGGTATAGTGGATAGAAAGCTGGTCTCTGAGTCTGGAAGACCTGGCTTTTCCTCCAAATCCTGCCTCTGATACTGTAACCCTCCTTGAATATGTTACTTAACCTCTGTATGCTTCAGGTAACCCCTTAAGACTTATCTACTAACTCAGAGAGGCCATAAACAACATTAGTAGAAATAATTGATAGGGATAGTTCCTTTATTCCTCTCTGGGTTCTAATCCTGACTCTCCAAACTCTCTCCGCCATGACACAGCAATCTCTCCACCCTAGAAGTTCATCATACCCCTGCTGGCCCTTTCCTCCAATTGGTCAGTTCCTCCCAGAACCTCCATTTTAAGGAAAATGCCCAGACCAGCCATGTCTTCATCCCTTTCCATCTTCATTCTTCTCTGGACTTTCTCTACTATGTCCCTGAGTCCCTTGCTCTCCCCCACTTCTCTTTCTAGTTTTCTTTTCTGGGTTGTTGTCCCCCACTAGGATGTAAGCTCTATGATGGCAGGAGGACTTTCTTTCTTTCTTAGCACAGTGCTGACACATAGTAAGCCCTTACTAAATACTTATTGACTTAACAAATTGACATGGGAGTTCTAAACACTGTCAAGATCACAGATTCTTATATTCTAAAGAGAAGACTTTCTTCACAATCAGAGGTGTCCAGCAGTAGAATGCAGTTGCCTCAAAGGGTGCAGAGGTCCAAATCTTCATACAGAAACTGGATGACCATTTGCTGGGAGTATTGTAGAGGAAGTCACTACCTGTAAATGGGTGGACTAGGTAATCCCCGAGGTCTCTTCTAACCCTGAGATTCCTTTAATCTAAATAGACATTGGTCAAGGAAATGACACCTTACAGGGCTGAAAAAATTGTTGTATTCTAGGCAGCATCTGTAGATCCTTTTCTAACCTTTCTGAGCTTCAGCAAGAAGAGACTGACAGTCAAGGAGAAATACAATGTTTTTGTGCCACACATTGCGGGTTTTCCTTCAAAGTATATTCTCTGGGAGACTGAGAATGAATAGCAGCAGGTTAATAGAATGGTAAAAGGCCAGATGCTCCTTAGATTGTTTAGCTAACAATGCCTTCTGTGGGGTTTAGATTGGCAGGACACATGGTCCCAGATTTTCAGGGCATCAGAGAAATTATAGAATTGACTTGGCTCAGCAGCAGGTTCAGAAAGCTTTCTGCCTAATCACAGAAATTCGCCTGGAGCATCTATGCTGTGGATGGTTAAAGTCTGGACACAAACAGGATACAGTAAGGGTAAGGTTTTCACATTTGCTGATCAATGAATAGGCATCTGCTTAAGAGAGAAAGTGATATAATAAGATATTTTTTGTGCTTTGATGAGTATGTATTCTGTAATAAATAGACCTTTGTTTGCAAAATATGCTTAAATTATTTTGTTCCATTCAAACCATCAAATATATAATGAAGTATAATATGCGTGATTTGTTTTTGGTTTCTTGTGTCTCACTTATTTTTAGAAAAAGATGAGAACAATGAAATACAGGATGATTGTATAAAAAGGATAATTTTACATAACTAGTTACTAGCAGCTGTTTCATTGACCAACTTTCTCCCACTTACCTGCTACATTCATTCAGTTAGTCATTTATTCAACAAGAATTTAAGTGATCAAGGCATTGTACTCAGCACTCAAAGTACAAAGCCAAAAGGGAAAATGGTTCCATTCCTCAAGAAGCTTGCTTTCTATATGAGGAGAAAAAATACAATATTTGTAAAGATAGATAAACACAATATGATTTGAGGAGAGATAGAGAGTACTGACAGCTGGAATGATGCTACCATAAGAGGCAGAACATGAGATGAACTCTGAAGAAAACTAATAACTCTTAAGTAGAGGGGGTAAGAAGGAGGTTATTCTAGGCAAGAAGAATGACACGTACAAATGTCTAGAAAAGGGAAATAGAATTTTGAGCTTGGAAAACTACCAGTAGGTCAGTCTGACGTGTAGTTTCACATGTACAAGGTGAAGTTAAATCAGGAAAAGGCTGAAGCCATGATGTGAAGGCATTAAATGCCAAAATGAGTAGGTTTCATTTATCTTAAAGGCAGTAGGGAGTTGCTGGAAAAATGTGAGTTATCATTATCATTATTATTATCATGATTCTTTTCATGACTTATTCACTTTCTTGACCGTTCACCCAATGAGAAAGCTCCATTCTATTTAATTACTGAAAGCAGGAAAATGCCACTCCATAGATCTCCCACCACAAGTTGACAACCTGAGCCTACCTGTTTGTTGGTACCTATCCTTTCCTCCCCCTTTCCAGCTTTCCAGGTATATACTGTTCCCTGTGGTATCCCTAGGGATGTTGATAACCTACCTAAATTCATTCTTCAATAAGTAACAAACTCCCACCCCATCACACCCTCCCTATCCCAGTGATTCTAAAACTCAGGATATCATTGCTCTAATTCATTCTCCATCTCCCACTGCCTGCTACTTTATTTATATCCCTCCCAACTCAACCTTCCCCAAAAAACATCTAATTCTAAAGCTACCCACCCCTTCCACTCTGCTCTCTGGAACGCCTTTTTCAGTCAATAAACTTGTTTTCATTTTAAACCTTTTCCTTTCCCATTCCTTCCATCTCCTCACACTCATTGAAATCCAGCTCTCTTCTGATGATAGCTTCCCTGGCCACCTGTTACATTTTCCAACACCTGTTACATTTTCACTCATTCCCTGCCCCCTGATTCACTAGTTGACATGGAAGAGTTGAAATACTCTTTGCTCCCCATTGCCACTTCCATACTCTCCCTCAGTCACCATCACTCAGCAACCTCTCCTCCTCTGAGGTTCACTCAATCCATATTTGCCACCCAATTGAGATTCTGACAGCTTTTAGTTATCTACTGACAGCTAGAAGACTCTCATTCTTTCCTCAATAAATTCGGTGTCAGGCTCACAGTTCCCCCTCCCCCAACTCCTGCCCTCATACCAAGGGACTTCAACATACATATTGATGCACCTTCAGACTCTCTAATCTTCTGGCAGGGTCCTGGGTCACAGGGTCAGATAGGGAAGAAGGATTATGGGGTGAAGTGAATCAATCATTGAATAATTCACAAAGAGATGAGACATTAAGGAGGACAGTAACCTGTGTAAAGTAGAAGAATCAGTTTATGGAGTAGAGAGAGATGAAGTGCCTGAGATCTTCATATGCAAGTGATATAAAAACAACCCACATCCCCAAAAGTCAGTAGGACTATCAGGATAAGAGTTAAAAATGATGGGGTCATGATCAAAGAAAGCATTTCATGATGACACACACATCATCATCATCATCATTACTAGAATTTATACAATGCTTTAAGGTGCATCTTCAAGATAGAAGAGGAAGTACCTTACCCAGGGTCACACAGTTAGCATATAAGGGAGGATGAAGCATCGGATCTTCATGATTCCAAGTCTAACTCTATCCACTCTAGCACCTCGCTGCCCACAGTGTGTGATACATAGTAGGTACTCAACACTTAATTGACTGTATCAGTGAAGCCCAACATAGACATATATAATCTCACTTACAAAAATAACTAAGAGAAGAGGAACAAGTTTCTCTGATATATTTTTTAAAGTAAATGCTTGGATGTTTATACATGTTAAAGGATTTTACCCAGATATGATCAAAAGAGTACTATATTTAGTCAAAAGTTGGCAGATCTGTTTCTGCACCATGACTTAATTCTGTGTGACAAAGAACAAGTCACATAACCTTTCTGGCCATGTTTGCCTATAAAATAGGGAGAATAATATTCTTAACATTTTTTTTCAGAGGTGTTGGAGAAAGCACTTGGTAAAAACATAAGACTATATAAATTTGTACTTAGTCCCTCAGAAGTTCAGTTTACTCATCTGTTAAAATTGGGATAATATTGTTGTTGTCTACCTACATCATAAGGTCTTACTGAAAAAAGTTTTATGACCACTGTTTCGGGTCTTCGGGGATGTCTGGCACCTCTGATATGAGAGTTTGCTGAGCCATTTTTAGGGCTGTTCATCTACTCTTGATGTTTACCTTTCACCCGACTCTCAGCTGTGGCTTCTGGAAGTTGTAGCATGCAACAGTGGCCACACCCCAGTAAAACCATCTTAGTAGATGGGCTTAACCAGGCTGAAGGTAACTGACAGGCCTCAAGCCTGTCACTGAGTTACGGAGATGTGTACCCCAAGCGCATGAAGACTTCTCCCAAAAGAATAGGCAGATAAGAACAATTTGTTCCAACAGTCATGGAGGTGGTTGATGCAGGCACTATGGTGCCAGAAATTGAAAATGCCAAAGTCATTATGGGTCATCACCAGTGACCTTGACTTTTATATTACCCTGGGACTTCAATGACTCTGGGAGAGAGAATAAGGTTGATGATTTTGTGCAACTCTGACTCATTTAAATCCAATTCACTAGGAAGACAAGACATCACCCCATGATGTCATTGGTCCTCTTTGAGAATGAAGGATGAAATCGCAGAGTCCTGTTGAAGAGAACAACATGCCAACTGTGAAGCATTATATTAATATGAACTATCATCATTGCACAATCCATACTTTTGGGAAATTGATCTCAGTAAGTACATGATCATGAGATCATAGGATCATAAACTTAGGGATTTTACAGGTGACCTAGTCCAGTCCCTCATTTAGCACATCAAGAGGAACTGCAGTTCAAAGTCAAGACAGTACGGGATTTGTAGTAAGAGCTGAGTCCAAATCCCAGCTTTGCCACCTACCACCTGGCTAAATTTAGATAAGATAGTTACCCTCTCCAGACCTTGGTTTTTGTATCTATAAAATGAGGGAGTTGGACTTAAATGACCACTAATTCTTCTTCCAGCTCTGAATCTATGCTCCTAAATGATTTGTCCAAGGCACATCATTAGCAAATGTCAAGCGTTAGAACTCAAACCAGGTGTTCTAAAACTCCAAAACCCATCATTCTTGTTCATTGACTCATAGATCTAGAGTTGGGATGAAACTGAGAGGTCACCTAGTCTAATCTCCTCATTTTACTGATGAGAAAACCCAGGGAAGGTAAATGACTTAACCAAAGTCACATAGCACCAGAATCAAGATCTGATTCCAAGTCTCTCTCCAGAGTCAGTCTTCTTTCCAATTTAACATTAAAGTCACAGATTTGGAACTGGAAGGGACCTCAGAGACCATTTAACCCAACATCTTCATTTTACAGATCAGTAAACTGAGGCCTAATTAAGTGACTTACCCAAGACTACACAAGGAATATGTATATATGCTTTATAAATGTTCCATTTGATAAAATACTTCTTAAACTAGCTCCTTACCCCTTCTTTCTTTTCCTTGTTAGTTTCAGACAAAACAACATTGCCAAATCTTTCACCAGCATTTACTCAGCTTTGTTCACTTCTGTATTTGCAGCATGGCAGTTTTATTGTGTATCGGGAGAAGAAAGCTGTAAATGCATCTCAAAAACACCAACCCTCCATTTCAAAGGAAAACTTCCCCAAAGCATTTTCTTCATCTGGAACAGACTCATTTACTCCAGACATTCTCAGTTACGCGAACAGAATAGAACCTCTCTGCTCCCAAATGGGATTTTGTTCAGAACACGGGAACATTGTTTCTGCCACACTGGCCTTATTTACCACCTCCTTGACTGCATTTGTGACACACCGTCCTGGTGTTCAGAGCACAGCTATGTGTGTCTAAACTCTTTAAGAAAGATGGTTTATTTGTCAGGCTGCAAATATATAGAAGCCAGGCAGCAATTCTCCCTCATTAAGCAATTGTCAGAGTGCTGCTGGCTTGGAGAACTACCAACATAAATTATTTGGGGAAGACACCTGATAGGAGTAGGGTGGAGGTGAAGATGTAGGTGGGGAGGAGATGGAGGCTGCCCAGGGAAAACCCAGGGCTGAATGCAATAACTCCTCAATCATCAGATTTTGATCTGAAAGAGATATCAGTGATCATGGAATCCCAACCCCTCATGAGGAAACAGAGAGGTTAAATTATTTTTCCCAGATCATATGTGCCCAACTGTAATCTGAACCCAAGCCCTTTAACTGTACATTCACCATCCTTTTCACTGCATAACTTTATTCTATTGGTTAACATTACTTGCCCAAGGCCACACAGGTAAAGAAGGCAAGATTCAAACCCTTTTCTCGACTCCAAATTGAATTCTCTTTCCATGGTAACTTACTGACTCTGAAATAGCATAGGTTTACAACATAATAGCTAGCATTTATATACCTTTGGTAGTCTATAGTATTTATGTACCCTCACAACAACTCTAGGAAGAAAGTGCTTTCATCATCCCCATTTTATACTTGAAGAAACTGAAGCTAAGAAATTAAGAGATTTGCCCAGGGTCACACAGCTAGTTGAGTCTGAAGCTGGATTTGAACTCAGGTCTTCCTGATTCTAGGTCCAGCAATCTATCCAAAGTGCCATCTCGCTGCCTACATGGACCATCTGGAGAGACTGGTCAGGTTGTAGAATCAGAGAAACAGAGATCATGTATTCCATATTCTATTACCCTCAACTTGTCACCTCCCTTCACTCCATTTTACATTTAAGAAAACTGAGGAGGCGGCTAGGTGGCACAGTGAATAGAGCACCAGCCCTGGAATCAGAAGGATCTAAATTCAAATCCGACTTCAGGCACTTAACACTTACTAGCCGTGTGACATTAGGCCAGTCACTTAACCCTAACTGCCTTGCCCTCCCCCCTCCAAAAAGACAAAGACAGACAGACAGACAGACAGAGAACTGAGGCCCAGAGAGGTGAAATGGCTTACCCTAAATCACACACAATGTTCACTGGCATGTGATGAACCTCAAATCTTCACTCTGTATCTATGCTTTAAGTTTCTTTCTTTTTTTTTTTTGGTTGATTTTTTTTTCTTTTTGCTTAGAGTCATTAAAAGCACTACACAGTTTCCCAAAGGCAATCCAGCCTGCTCTTCTCTTGCTGTTCAATTCTTAGTCCAACACATTGTTCCTCTACAATGTATGCTCAAGGTAAACGTACCGATAGGACGTCTCTAGTGGGGGCTCATGAAACTGCATGTCATTGAACAGGCGCTCTTCAATGTTTCATCCACTTGGTTCTTTTTTGTGGGTAGCAAATTCAAATCCTATGATCCTCCCTAAGTAGACAGCATACAGGACTTGGAATAGGTAAAACATGGGTTCAAATCCTGCCTTACCACCTTCAAGCTATGTGATTCTGGACAAGTCACTTAAACTCTGTCTTCTTGTTTCCTGAATGGGAATAGTAATAGCAACAAACTAAGGATGCTATGAGAATAAAATGAGATGATTATTTGTAAAGCGCTTTACAAAACTCAAAGTGCTGTATTAATGCTAGTTATTATTAATTTTTAAAAAGCTCATTTTAAAAAAATCTTCTGGGAAGTTTATATGGCTACAAGTCATGGAACACCTCAGTCTTCAAAGTTAAAGTTGAGAGTTACTCAAAGAGCAAAGGAGAATCACATGGTAGGTATTAGCAGGCTACATTATATAACTAATAAAATTTTATATGAGAAAATTAGCATAAATAAAATTATCAAAGTATTTTATGACCAGGAAAAACAGAGCAGGCTGCTCATGTAGTGAGAGCCTCAAATGGACATTCTGTGTGCTCTGTTGCTATCTAGGCACCATCAAGACCATGAGAAGAAAGTCCTCCCCATGCATTAGTTTGACCTCCATGGAGGATTTATTCACCAAAATACATTTATTAAATGCTTACTATCTGCCAGATAGTATACTAGATGCTTAAGATATGAAGCCAAAAAGAAGTATCTGTCCTTGCTAAATTCTCATTCTAATGGTGGAGTGAGTATAGACATACATAAGAATATAGGAAACACATACAAATCAGAAAAAAAGGAACCTTGGAAGGAAAGGCACTAGCAACTTGAAAGGACTAGGAAAAGCCCGATGTAGAAGATGGACCTTGAGATGGGTCTAGAGGATTAAACATGAGTACTCTGAGTTTCAAGGAAATATATCTCCACTCAATCAATCAACTGAACAATAAAGTTTTATTAAATGCCTACTATGCGCCAGGCACTGCTCTATGTGATAGTTTTATAGAAAACAGGCAAAAGACAGTCTTTGCCCCCAAAGAGTTTACAATCGGATGAGAGAGACAACAAGCAAAGTACCTGCTGTATGCAAGATGAATAGGAAATAATTAACAGAGAGAAGGCATTGTGTTTAAGGAGGGGAGGGCTTGAGAAAGACTTCCTACAGAAGGCAGGACTTTAGTCAAGACTTAATTGTTGGTGTTTAATCATTTCAGTCGTGTCCAACTCTTTGTCACCCCATTTGGGCTTTTCTTGGCAAAGATGCTGGAATGGTTTGCCATCTCCTTCTCCAACTCATCTGACTGATAAGGAAACTGAGGCAAATAGGGTTAAGTGACTTGCCCAGAGTCACACAGTTAGCAAGTGTATGAGGACAGATTTGAACTCAGGAAGAGAAGTTTTCCTGACTCCAGGCCTGATGCTCTATTCACTGTACCACCTAGCTGCCCTTGGGTCTCAGTTGAGATCCCAGATAAAGAAAATTTTAGAGACAAAGAAACAGAGGTATGAGATCACATCAAAAAAAGACATTCACGTTATACTTTTTTCTACTCTTCACTGGCAACAGTGAGAAGAACCAGACTGACACTTCCTTGAAGGAGGCCTCCACTTTCTTAGAGATTACTAACTATACAGAAATGCATTTTTCCATAGGAAGATCCTACCTCATCATTATCAGCCCCTGGGACTCTTGAAAAGCTTTTATATTTTCCCCCATTTCCTCTCTGTCATTCATTGACTGTGTATCTAACAAACCTAAAAAGCTATATAAACTCAGCTCTGTAACCTAAGAAGCTACAGCTGCTGCCAGCCTGAGTAGTCTTCCTCAGAATGACAATAAATGCTTGTTGATTTTTTTTTTCTTTTCAGTTAATCTACTGACTTATTGACCCAAAGTCTTTCAGACTTCATAGCAGGTGAAATTCTCCTTCTAGGCCCTCATGGAACTCAGGCTGGGAAACCCCCCACAACAAAACCAGAACTTCCAAGAGGCTGAAATCAGGAAGAACCTTTGAGGTAGAGAGGACAGCCAATGAAAGGTATAGAAATCAGAGGCGACACTATGGTATGTGAGGAATACCTTCTAGAAAGCAAGTTTGGCTGGACCATAAAATGTGTAGATGAGGGTATGCAATATGGCTGAAAAAGAAAGAATTTATGAGGTATCATGAACAAGAGTCACACTAGATTGTAGACATGCATGGCTTGAAATCTGTACCTCCATTAATGGAGGAAGGACCCACATCCATGAGATGATACATCCATCAATCAACCAACAGGCATTTATTCAATGCTTACAATATGTCAACCTCTGTATTTCTTGTGGCTAGGGAAAGACAAAGGGGTAAGTTGATTTTTTTTTTAAGCGATTTGGAAAAACCATGGGTCAATACATCTGATCAGACTGTGTATCCTGGATTAGACAATAGGGGGGAGAATCAAAGTAACTAGAATGTGGAGCCAGAAGACCTACATCCAAATCTCAGCTCTGACACTTAGTAACAGCACGAACCTTGGTATATTTCTTAACCTTTCTGGGCCTAAGTTTTCTATCTGTTAAACAGAAATAATAATTATACTACCTACTTTCCCCAGATTGTTGTAAGGAAAGTACTTTGTAAACTGAAAAATGCTATTAAAAATAAAATAAAATAAACCCTTATTATTATCTCTGCAAAGTAACCCCAGAGGTCCCTTTGACTAACAAGACTTTTTTTTTCAAATGAACAGCTCCAGGGAATGCCTGAGGCTATAGATGCAGAGATCAGACTTGGAATTTATAGCCCTACCCTGGGTATCTTCCCAGAGACTCCCTGGGGATGTTTCTGGGAGCCATAGCTGTTTTTGCAAGCCTATCAAGCTATATCTCAGTTTATTAACTCTTATTTAGGCTTCAGATGTCAAAAATAATGAGCAGGCTCACTTCCAAATCCCAAAAGCATTTATTAGGAGCTCAAAAAGATATGTGTATAAATGGATTCACAATAAAACAAGGAGCAAACTGCCCACATGCTGTTGTTAAAATATGATATCACAAAAGGGACCTTTGTTAAAACAAGTAGCACACTGCCCATGTAGTGCTGGATGAATACCATTGATAGGAATTTCTCATCTGGACTGAGAGCCTTCCAGTCCAACAGACTTTGCCTGAATACCTCAGGTACAGTTCTCCCAAACTCCTTTCACTATTTCCCTCTGGTGGGAAAAGACTCAAGGACAGGCACCACACAGGCCAGAGATGTAACCAACTGGTTTCACCAGGGAAGCCACCTTACAGCCTTTATAGCAGAGTTTCCATTCTGATGGAGGCCTTAGAAATACTTGACTGTTCCTTTCATATATTGTAGTCATTATAAAGGCAGTTAGGTGGTAGAGCTCTGAGCATAGTCAGCAAAACCTGAGTTCTGCAGCCTCAGTCACTTCCTTAACTGTGTGATCCTGGATAAGTCAACTAACCTCTGTCTCAGTTTCCTCATTTGTAAAATGGAAAGTAACTCTATCAGAAAGAGTCACTTAAGGGAATGGGACAAAGCCCAGTGATGTTTGTTTGGAAGAAGGGAGATGAGAAAGCTAGAGGGAGGAGGACTATATACCTCCATTACATAAGGCCCAATGACTCATCTAAGCAGGAAAACCTTGGACAACCGAGAGAATGTTTTGAGGGCATTTGGGGGAAAGAGCCTCTGAAAGGATTTTGGAAAGAGGAATAATAAGTTCCAATGGAAGGTCACATAAAAAAAACAGCAGGATAGAAAAAAGGGTACTTTTCACAACTATGGCTAGAGAGAAAATTCTTAACCAAACAGAGGATGGAGAAAAACATAAAAAAAGAAAACAAACAATTTCCACTACATGTAACTAAAAAGTTCGTACATGAAACTGTTGATTAGGAAAAAAAACTTTGTATCAAATACCTCTGATAAAAGTAGGATGTCCAAGACATATAGGAGATTAACACAAATATGTAAAAACTATATTGATTTTCCCAAAGATGAGTAGTCAAAGTATACAATTTTCAAAAGGAAAATCACAGATTACCAACAATCATTTGAAAAATTGCTCCAGACCATTACTAATAAAAGAAGTACAAATTAAAACAAGTCTGAGATTTCATCTCACACCCACCAAATTAGCAAAGCTGGCAAAAATACGAAAATAATCAGTTAGAAAGGCTCTGTATGATGACAGACACACTAATACATTACAAGTGGAATTGTGAATTGGCCCCACCCTTCTGGAAAACAATTTGAAATGATACAAAAGCAATGTTGTTGCACTGACAGACATGATCATGGTATCCCTTGTTATTTAACCATGTTTATTTCTTAGAAGTGAGCACTTATTGGTATGGGGGGAGAGGAGGATGTTACAGGCAAAAAAAACATAAGAACAACAGTGAGTAGCAAAATGGTGACGTGGATTTCAGAGAGCTTGTTGTAGTCAGAAAGTTCTTGGTTTAGTCCTACCTCTGACCAAACACTGGCTACATGGTCCTGGCCAATTCACTTTTATTTCTCAGTGTACTCAACTGTCTGAATATGTAAACTGCAGATCCTGTGGCTTATCTGCTCTGGCAAAAGTTCTTCAATCTAGATCTCTGTACCAAAACAAAACCCAAAAAAACCCAAAAGTCAGTAAAAAAAAAAAAACTTTGTTAACAAGAGGTGAGATCTCTAATGATAAACTCTGCATAATTTTTACTTACTTATGGGTCAGGGCAACCAGGTGGCATAGGGGATAGAGCATTGGATCTGGAGTCACAAAGACTCAACTTCCAATCTGACCTCAGACACTTACAAGCTATGTGACCCTGGGCAAGTCACTTAACCCTGTTTGCCTCCATTTCCTCATCTGTAAAATGAGCTGGAGAAGGAAATGGCAATCCGCTCCAGTATCTTTGCCAAGACAATCCCAAATAGAGTCACGAAGAATCAGACCCTACTGAAAATGACTGAACAACAGTTGTTCTCCTACCTTGAGATTACTTACGTCAGATTGTAAACTCCTGGTACTGTATTTTGGGTTTTGTTGAGATGTGAAAAAACACCATACCATCTATTTCCACATTGTCTTTGCCTACCCACTTCCAAAGGAGATGCACAGAAGAAAACCTGCTTCGCCACCATCTGTTCCCAGTCACATAGAGCTAGTACAGCATCCATCACCCTTCTACCACCACAAGACCAAGTCAATGACAGCAAAACATTCATCTCTACTTGAAATTATTGCCGATAACCAGGAGGTCTGGCCCTGCTGCCACTAACTAGCCTTGGGCAAATTATTTCAGATCTCTAGGACTCAGTATCCTCACCTATAAAATGAAAAAGCTGAACTTGGGCAGGGGGAGGCAGGGAAGGTCCTTCTAATTCTTAGGCAAATCAATAACAAAATTGCAATAATAATGTTGTAAACTTTGTCCTTCGTCCATGTTGAAGAAATTTCCCAGCCTGGCTTCCTTGAGAAGCGTATTGGTGCTGGAGTTTGGAGATGCCCTGTGTTGGCCTGGTTTTGGGGCTGAGTGTTAAGACCCAGAGCTTGTGAATCCCACTTGTGGGATGGACTTGTTGACGTGAAGAGAGGGGGCTGAACTGGGAGGAGCCGTGAATTGGGAGAGGGGCCAGAAGGACTTTGGGAAAGAAGTATCCAGTATCGTGGAGCCTGAGCTGCTGAGAGAAAGACTGCTGAGGGCCCGCTGGAGCTGCCCAGGACTTTTGAGAACTGCCACCCAGAGCTGCCAAGGACTGAGGAGGCATGGCTGTGATGCCGGTGTTTTGTCTGTTTTGATGTTATTTTGCCAGATTCACCAGATGGTGAAGGGCAGTGCTGCTGTTGTAGAGGTCCTGGAGCCTGGCTGTTGGTTCAGAAGCCCTGAAGGAGGATTTTCCTGTTGTATGTTTACAGAAATCCTGGAAGGGGGCCTTGCTGATGTTTTCAGGGGTTCTGGGGCTGTTCTACAGGCAGAGGGTGACTTGATGAGGACACTGGCTATGGCTTTGTTGAGCCTTGTCTCCCCAGGAACAGAGATTGCTGAGGGCTTGCCTTGGGTGAAGATGGCCTATGGACCAGATCACTGAATTTAATCCCATCAGGACCTACCTTTTTAAGGTAATCAATAAGCAGAGCCCCCAGACAACCCTGGTTGAGGACAAAAAAGGTCATGTTAAGTCCACCATCAAATTTGTTTCCACCACACGATGTAACTTTAAACCATGAGAATAAGGTGAATTACAGGCCATCAAGAGGGACTTCCCAGACCCCCTTCAGGATCCCATAGACTTTGCTGACTAGTTTAGGGTCACCTTCCAGTCTTACCACCTGGGAATCCCTAACATTTGCCTTTTAATAGTGGCCTTGGTCAGGAAAGGTAAAGTTAAACATTGGTTTAAGAAGGCAGACTTGAAGGTCACCCTTGAGGAAATGTAAGAGATAGACTGGGTCACTTATTAGGATCAGGAAAGGCACTAACCAGGAGGCCAAAGCCCTGTCTGAGGCTATCCCAGTTGCTTTTCCCCAACCCGTAAATTTTTACAAAATCAAGAATGTCATTCAGAGGCCTGACCAGATTGTATTTCAGTTTTATAACGACTTAGCAGAAGCCTTTTGGCTTCTAAGCTCCAGCTTAGTCCATGATCAGGAAGGAGGGGGCCAGACCCAGTAATAACTTTCAACCTTTCCTGTCACAGAATATCAAAATCAGTAGCTGCAGTAGCAGTCTAAATACCCAGTTTGTAGCTGAACTCTCCTCCCAGAACTTAACCACCTAGATGGAGGAGGATCTTAGCGAAAAGGGCGCTCCAGGCTAAAAAGAATCAAGTTTACACCATGCAACTTAAACAGCTAATGGCTCCCAACCCAAATCTACTCCCCACTCCTGACCCTGTGAGGGACCACAAGCCTGGAACTTGTCACTATTGCAAAAAAGGCAGGGCACTGAAAATCTGAATATAGGACCCATCTCAAGGTTATGCAGAAGGACAGACACCAGGGTGCCAAGGCCCTCCTCCAAAATTTTAGAGGTGCTACAAGGAAAGTTTGCAGGATCCAGTCCCCATCAGCCCCTCTTTTCCCATCTCTCAACTAGGAAAGGTATCCATGGTAATAAAAGGCCACCCCATCTCCACCGTGGTGGATACAGGGTTCACCCTATCAGCCTTAAATCCTTGAAATTCCCCATCTCCCATCCTTGGAATAATGATAGCTTATTTATAGTGGGGGTTTCTAACAAGCCCCTCCAAACTTTTCGAGCTTCCCTTCTCAGACAAGACTACTTTCAACACACCTTCCTCCTCATCCCTGAGACCTCCCCCCCCCACCACCATCACCTGCTTGGTTGTGATATCCTATCTTTCTCTACTGTGCTCCATTTCACTCTGGCTGCTTTTGGCTGGATCATTGCTTTCCTACACCACACCTCTCTTCAGTACAACCTATCTCTGCCAGTGCTTGGGGGCCTATTGAATTGGTAGCCCAGGCCCACACCAGTAAGGGCCAAAAAATCTATTGTGATTCCGGAAGTGTGCCAAACTTGGTTTGCTAAAGAGTTCCACTTTCTTCTCAGTGCCCACTATTTCCAGATGCAGTTGAGCAAAACTAGCCCTTAAGAGATCTCAGGATCCTGTCTTCTCTGAGACTGCCTGAGCTTCCTCAGTGGCCCCCTGCTTACTCCCTCCTTTGCTTTTTGCTATTTAGAAAATCACTCTTCTGGAACCCCTGCAGGGAGCCTTGAACTGGTTCAATGTAATTACACAATCTGGGTTATTCTGGGTAAACCACAGTCAACCATAGGAGGAGGTTCAAAGTCAATCTATGTAGCCTTGCCTTCCCCTTGGATCCTAGGAATTAATACAGCCCAAGGTAACTCTGACTCCCAGTTCTGCACAGGTCAACCTGTGGGACTGGTATCATCCCCGCACCAGCAACTGATTCCTCACCAATACCACTTTCTCTGCTGGGAACTGCTTAAAACTCTGGCCCTACAAAACAGATAATGAAATCATTTACTGGGATCACTACCAAGGGTACCTTTGGATGGAACACAGGTACTGGCCCTCCCTCAAATACTATGGACAATAACCCCTATGTGATCCCTTCGATGGACTTGTGTTTCTCTCAGTTCTCTCTCCTGTATAACAATACCTCCAGTGACTGAGTGGGGTCTCCTTTTCTGGCCTATTGTCCAGAGTCAGTTGCAACAAGTCCTGGGGTCACCTTATGTTTTCCCTTCCACTGCCATCATCCCTGAGAATGTTCTTCATGTGTGGTATATCCTTTTATCAAACCCTTCCTCCCCAGTGGACGGGGCCTTGTTGCCACTGAAATCCATATATTAACATTACCCATGTTCAATTGTATTTTTATTTTGCTAAATATAACTCATAGAAAACTATTTGAGCCCTTCTGGAAAACCCTTTGTGATACTCTGTGAGTGAACTCAAATTCCTCCTGCCGTGTCAGAAACCCCAAGACCAAATCAAGCTTGCATAGACATCCTGAGGCAAGGGCACTTCTTGGCTTCACCTAACCCCAAAGTGAGCTCAGTTCCAACTGCAGCTTTGCATGCCTGCTACCCACTTGAGAGAAATAAAAGCATGCATACTACCTAATTCTGTGTGTCCTTCTTGGACCAAACTCTAGAAGCTGACAGTACCAAACTCTAGAAGTTGACAGTACTCAACACTGACAAGAAATTTATTAGTGTACTGGGGAAGAACACTTGGGTGCTTGCACCTGCAACTTCTTAGGGCACCGAGTAGGTTTTAATAGTGCTTCAGGCTCTCTTAAAGCATGTCCTGGGGCAATACTCAAGTGAAAAAGAAGATTAAAATATAATTGAGTCATATTTAGCTAAACAAAAATACAATTGAACATAGGTAATGTTAACATGTGGATTTCTAAGTCAATAGTGGCCAACAGAGGTCCTTATGGACCCTTTAGTGGCCCTACTTTGTTTTTCAGTTTGATACCAATGACTTGGAGTACATGGCCAGCCATCAGCTTTCCACAGCAGAAAGAAATGGGGGAAATATGTAAGATATATCTATATGTACATAGAGATATATGAACATGGACATATCTATAGCTATAGTCCTCTATGTGCTATAATGCCTGGTCTTGCTTGACACAGATAACAGCCTCTCTAAAACTTATCTTGCTTCCTCCACATTGGCTGTCTAAATCCATCCAGGATGCCAGCAGACTGCCTCATGTGTATGCTTTTTCGCTGACCACTGGTGCTCTCTGTGAGTGTTTCCCCTCAATGAAACTTGTTCATTGTACTTTTTTTCTTGCTTGCTCATTTCATGGACTGCTTTGGAGTTGACCAAATATTCTGCACCACCCAATAATGCCAGTTCTCTTCTTAGAAGCGTAAGCCATTGCCCAAGACCATGACTATTAATTCAGTAGTTACAATTAGTGATGACTAGTAATTCAGTAGCTTAGGTGACACAATGGAGAGAATGCAGAACCTGGAGTCAGAAAGATTCATCTTCCTGAGTTTAAATTTGATCTCAGACACTTACTAGCTGTGTGACCCTGAGCAAGTCACTTAACCCTGTTTCCCTCAGTTTCTTCATTTTTAAAATGACCTGGAGAAGATAATGACAAACCATTCCAGTATCTTTACAAAAAAAAAAAAATCCAAGTTGGGTCACAAGATTCGGACATGAATGAAGCGACTAAACAACAACAAGCCACACTTAATTTCCAGATCTTCCACTTGGAGAATATAGACTGCAATGGCTGAATCTGGAACCACGTGATTCACCTGCAAAACCCAGTTGTTTTTTTTAGGGCACCAAGTAGGTTTTAATAGTGCTTCAGGCTCTCTTAAAGCATGCCCTGGGGCAATACTTCTCCTTGAAATGAATAATATGACTAGGGGCTCTGTCCTAAAGTTTAGGTACCTAGGATTTTTTCACCCTGGCTACATAAATAATAAATAACAGATACATCCATCTTTCCCTGGATGAAACTTTAGGGAATAGGTTCACAAAGTGGGTGACGCCACCCCCAGGGGCATTGGAAGGTTCAGGGGGGCAGCAGCAGCTTCAGGTACAATTAGGGGGCACTGAATAAAAATAAGGAGGCAGAGGAAGCATAAGGAGAGAAGAGAAGAGAATTTTAAGAAACCATTCATACATGCTTCATCTGTTGTGTAACAGTTAAAGTCATAGTGATTACATTATTTTCCAAATAAACACACGAAATGCAAGTTATAACCAATCAGTGGTCATGTTTGCCAACCAGTATTAACAAACAAATGTTGACAGGGGAGCCTGTAGGGCATTGTCGGGAATTCCAGCATGCGTCAGCATAAATATGTGTGTGTAATGACTTGTTTACAATATACTATATGATTACATGATGCAATATTGTAGCATCAAAATTTCAATGCAGGGAAAAAACTCATAAATTTGTAATAAATGATTTAAAATGTGTCATTGTTTTAAAAAATATTTTATATTTTTTTGAAATGATACAAATTTTTTTTTAAATCATCAAAGGGTTAAAGAAAGTAGATTTCCATGGCGGTGCTGAGTAATGGTTTTTTGAAAAGGGGTGGTAGACCAAATAAGTTTGGGAACCTCTGCTTAGGGTCTCAAACCCCACCCCAGTCTGTGTTAATGTAGTAGGACCCATTGCGCACAAAATCTTGACCCCAAAATCTGGAGAACTGAACTTAATCCTCACTCACCACACAGCTTAAACCAAGGATCAGTTCAGAGCCAAACCCAAATCTTTGGAGATGCTTACTCAGAATCATTCATAATGCTCTGGGCTCTTCTTCCCAATGTAAACTCACTCTTACTAACTGCCCCATTCACTTGCTCATGGCTACCATTCCCTCTGTTCCTCTGACTCATAAAAACCACAGAATCATAGTTTTAGAACTCAAGGAGACTTCAGAAGCAATCTAGTCTACTCACAAGACTCAATTCTGTATAAACTCATTCAATACAATGACAAGAAGTCCATACTTTGTTCTAAACACAAACACACACACATATACATACATATATATAAAAATACGTGTGTGTGTTTCCAGAAATATGTAGGATGGGATCTCCTACCACCATGCCTAATATCTGTGATGCCTGTATAGTCTGTGTATGCTACTTTCTGTCTGTCTTGTGACACGCAGTGGGTATTGCAGCCTAGCATTACAGAGTAAGCTGCTGAAATCTGTTCATGCGCTGCCTTCTTAAGTCATGAAGGCAGTCTTACTTGCTTGTTATATTTGCCAGGAAAGAAGTGCAATGGCTGATTTGTCCCCCAAGTGGCACTATCTTTGATCAGATAGCCCCCTCAGTTCCTCCCTAGTCCATGGTTGGTACAGCGTCCTAAAAAGATAAACTATCTCACAACCAAAGTACTACAAACATGGATGCTATGCCACCCCCACTCTCACCTCCCACCACTCAGCTGGACAGCTTCGAATAGGCCGGGCTGTCTGAGTTCAACATTTAAATAGGAGATAACATTAAATTCTGCTCAAAAATATTAAAAATAGGAAATCTATGGCTCTAGGCCTCACCTCAACCTTCGAATCCTTTATCTCAGCCAAACAACTTTCTATATTAACAGCACATAGGTACTCAACACATTGTAGTCACATAATTTGTTGAACATAGTGAAAATGAACAGAAAAATAGTAAGCATTCCTTTTTTTTTTTTGCTTTTGAAAGGGAAAAGTGGGGGGCAATTGGGGTTAAGTGACTTGCCCAAGGTTACACGGCTAGTAAGTGTTATGTGTCTGAGGCTGGATTTGAACTCAGGTCCTCCTGACCCCAGGGCTGGTACTCTATTCACTATGCCATTTAGCCACCCCAATGTTAAGCATTCTTACATGGAATCCTCCACTTCCAACTCTCTCCAGAAACTCCAGAAGATTCTTCTTACAGATCTTTTGGGTGTGAGAGAAACCATTTCAAACCACCCAATCCCTAAAGGTTCTGA
This sequence comes from Pseudochirops cupreus, assembly GCA_028627135.1. Taxonomy (NCBI): domain Eukaryota; kingdom Metazoa; phylum Chordata; class Mammalia; order Diprotodontia; family Pseudocheiridae; genus Pseudochirops; species Pseudochirops cupreus. The sequence goes on from CM053582.1 coordinate 388,565,893, forward strand.
AAGGATTAAACAAGAGTCTTGGAACTTTCTCAGGGTCAGGAATGGAAACAAAGAAAATATGACATGAGAGAAGTGCCTTCCTTCCTAACACACCAACCTGTGAGATTTTCAATAAATGCCAATTTCTTTTTCTTCACATTCACTTTCTCTGTGCTGATCTCTACCATTTGGGTCGCTGGCTAGGGATTTAAGAAGCAGCAGTCATGCTCTCAATCCTTCCTTCTCTGCTCCTTACCAATCTCAAGCCATGGTAACTGGCAGCTGTTAACAGTCCAGCAACCTTAATTTTTCAAAGTCTACCCACAAGGCAATCAATGATCCTGACTCCAGCCATAGTAGCTAAGTGCCCCAATTCCAGTGAATAAAAAAAATCCCAAATTTCAAGGGCTTAATACAAATCCATGCCTGTCTGCTCCCTGATTTCCACATGGCAACCAGGAAGTCTTTTATGGGCAACTCCAGAACTGTATACTTATATACACTTTTCATCATTTCACTGCTTTCTCATGTAGCTTTTGGCCTTCTGTGTGTGTATGTTCTGCCAAACTCCCAAAGGAAAGAGGAAATATATTCATTGAAGCATCTTCATCATCATAGGAATCACCCAGCAGGAAAATAATATTAATTCAACATATACCAGGACATGGATTAAGGCACAGAATACGATCTGTTTACATAATGATCACCAATATCAAAAGAATATTTTGACATTGACTAAAAAGTGTAGAACCAATTACCAATTATGGACAAATAGGGAAGGGACTTTCACCTTCCAAACACAGCTGTCTACCACCTTTCGTCCTGGAAATCCCCAAAGCTTAATGTTCTCTAACTAGGATCACTGCTAGCAACAGTCACTTTTTTAACCATAACAAAGATAGAGATGATAGTTATAGAACAGAAATGAAAAATTTCTGGCTCATGGCCCAGGTCTAACCTTCATCTTATGATCTAGCATGTGGGCCAAGAAAAAAAAAGATTTTATCACTAAAAGTCTGTAGTTATGAAAAAAACAAAAAACAATGCAGATTTAAAACTCTTTACCCAAAATATGCTAAAATGCCGAAAAATCAGAATTTTTTTTTCATAATCCTCTGTCACTGTGGCTCTTTTTCTATTTTTCTTCTCTGTTTATGTCTCTCTCTATGTATTTCTCTCTCTGTCTCTGTCTGTCTCTCTGTCTCTGTCTCTCTCTGTAGAGAAATGCCTTTAGCTTTTCCTCTGTCTTCCTCTCTGTCCCAAAATAGGCCAAAAACCTTTATAGGTTTTTTATTTGAGTTGGCCATGAGGAAGCATGTTAAAATACACAACCCAGATTTTAAAAGATTAGAATCACTTCGTTCACATTGCCATTCTGGATAGGCAAAGAAGTGAGTCAGAGAGGACACAGTCCTCCATAGTTTTCTACATAGTTTGGACACAATGGGGTAAGAATGATAGATAGCATGGTAATGGCAAGCACAGAAGTAGCTCACACATTGTTTCAGCCATTGAATTAACACCTTGTTTCAGTTCAAGTTTCTTTTGAGGCTTTTATCAAGTCTGTTAAGAAACAGAACATGTGAACCCCACAACTTGTGAACCCTAGAACTTGTGAACTCCTGGGGAGGAGATAATGACTATATAAGGAGAGCCCCAGGACTAGAGACACAAGAACGGAGAATAGGACTCTTGGGGTGGCAGAGTCAAGAAGGAAAAAACTTGTGGTATCTTAGCACTGTGTTTGTCTGCTCTGTCTGTGTTGATGTTTGTTTGTGGTACTTTGTACAGAAGCCCTGGGACCTTACCGGAAGCCCTGAAGGAGGATTTTTTGGCTGTATGTTTATCAAAGTCCTGGAGGAGGGTTTTGGAGGTCTTGGAACTTTACTTCTGATTTGTGCTGACCTCCTGGACCTTGTTTGTGGGTCTGTGTTGATTTCCATGTTGATGATTTGTGCTGAGTTCTCAGATCTTGTTGGTGGGTCTGAGTTGATTTCACAGGCAGATAGTGAATTGATGATGGTGCACAATGTGTATGAATATTATTGTGGCTCTGTCAAGCTTTGTCTTCCCAGGAACTGTGAAGGACTTGAAGTGGACTGGACGATGTGAACTTCAATATGGAACATGAACTGGATGAAAAACTGGAAAAGGAGCTGGACAAGGAACTGGGAACTGCCTGCCTTTGAACCCAGATGACAGTTGGAACTGGGACCATGGAAAAGAAACCATGGAAGCTGAGCCCAGCCTCAAGTCAAGTTGAAAGAAGACTTTACTTGGTTACTATGTACTAAGAAGATTATAATTTACTCTGACCTAAGGGTGGAGAACTTTGACTTTTGTACTTTGTGATTGAATTAAGGATTTTATGATTGACTAAATGGTTGTACTTTGTTGAAAACTATTGTGGCCACTATGATGAAAACTATGTGGCCATTTTAGCGATAAGTCAATGTGAATGCTATATTTTGATTTTCTGTGATAAGCTGTAACATTGTGAATGCTGTATCTTGATTTTCTGTGAATGTTTTGCTCTGATTTGTTGTGGAATAAATAGAGTGTTTGCTATACTGTCTAATCAGAACCTTAAAAGCTGTTCACAACAAAAAAGAGGCAGAGCCAAGATGGAGGCAGAGAAGCAACAAGATTCCACAGCTCCCACATAGCCATCTGACATACTCATAAAATACAATTCTAAAGAAATTTTAGGGCTCCAAAACTCACAAAAATACACCTCCCTCTGAAGGCAGGAAGGGCTCATCCCCGCATGCTGGGAGCCGAAACCAGCCCTGCCTGAAACCACAGCTTGGCCCTGGGGTGGCCAGGACGAGCCGCAGCTAGAGCCTTCAGGAGAGTGGATCAGCAGCAGCTGTGGCAGTTTCCAGAATTATCAAGCCATAAGAAACAAGGACAAAGTGAAAGGTCAATGGAACATAGCTAAATTTGGGGGAGAAAAGCAGTCCAACCAAACTGTCTCCAGGGCAAGGAAGCGACAGAAGCAGTGGCCCAGCAGCTGCCTCCACATGGCTGCTTCAGAGCTCCCAGCCTGCAGACTGCAGGGGGGCTAAGTGATTGTTCAGAAGCTAAGTGCTTTTGTGTTGAGCAGCCTGGATCCAGATCATGGTCTTGGGTGTTGGTCCTGGGGTGCGTTTACAGTGAGCCAAAGCTGGTGGGGGCTGCAAAAAAAATGGCAACCTCCTAATAGTTCCAGCAGCTGCGAAAACCCCAGCGAATTGGGACAGAGCTTTCCCCTCTGGAAGCAGAATTCCACAGAGCTAAAAAATCAAGTAATTTATTGGCAACATGAGCAGGCAAAGGAAGCAAAGTAAGACCTGCAATCAAACTCTAGATTCCTTCTTGGGGGACAAAAAGGATCAAAGCACAGAATGGGAGGGAGACAGCACAGTCATAATTCCCACACCAAAAGCTTCCAAGAAACATGAAGACTTCCTACAAGCCATAGAGCAGCTTAAGAATGATTCTGAAAACCAAATAAGAGAAGTGGAAGAAAAATTGGGAAGAGAAATAAGAATGATGCAAGGAAATCATGAAAAGAGAGTCAACAACCTGACTGAAGAAATTAACACCTTAAAAAATAGATTAACTCAAATGGCAAAAGAGGTCCAAAAAGCCAATGAGGAGAAGAATGCCTTAAAAAGTAGAATTTGCCAGATGGAAAAAGAATCTCAAAAGCATTCTGAAGAGAATAATTCCTTCAGAATTAGAGTGGAGCAAATGGAA
>CM053582.1:388570112-388592982 GCA_028627135.1 Pseudochirops cupreus
AGAAGAGGCAAGGGATAATTGTTACAACAGAGGGGAAGAACAGGAAGGCAAAAGGGAAAAGGTCAACCTTATTCTCATTGAATTTGGCTTAGGGAAGGAATGACACAAACTCTAAACTGTGTATCTTGCCACACAGGAGAGTAGGGAAATGGGGATGAGAGGTGGGATGATAGAGGGGAAGGCAGGGGGGGAGGGTTGCTGGAAGTACACACTTCTGTAAAGGGACAGGGACAGGGTAGAGAATAGAAGAAGTGGGGCGGGGCGGGATAGGAAGGAGGGACATATAATCAGTCTCTCACAATATGCCCACTGTGGAGATGTTCTGCGTAATTACACATGTACAGCCTGTGTTTAATTGCTTGTCCTTCCAGTGGGAGTGGGTGATGAGGGAGGAAGGGAAAGAATCTAGAGTTTGGGGTTCTATGATCAAATGTTAAAAATATATATGTGTGTATATATATATGTGTGTGTATATATATATTTATTATTATTATTATTATTATTATTATTATTATTAACTACATCCAACTGGGAATTAAGATGGTAGGGAGATCCATCCTGCCCCACCAGAAAGTCAGATGGGCGAGGGGGAGGACATAGGAGAGAGCAGATTGGGGGAGGGGTTATACAGTGGGATGGGAAAGATGGGGAGAAAATTTGTAACTCAAAATCTCATGGAAATGAATGATGTAAGCAAGAAAATAAATTAATTTATTCATTTATTTTTTTTAAAAAAAGCTGTTCACAGTAGCATTCTTTTGGAAAGCTGCTCATGCATGGCATTACAAGCACTTATATAGCACTCAAGGTTTGCAAAGCACTTTACATATGTTATTTCATTTGATCTTTATAACAACCCTATAAAGGTGGAGGGAGTGCTATTATTATTATTCTCAATTTACAGATAAAGAAACTTACACTGAGAAAGGTCAAGTGACTTGCCCAGGGTCACACAACTAAGAAAGCCTCTGAGGAAAGATTCAAACTCAAATTTTCCTGACTCTAACATGTATCAACTATGCCCTGGTTTCTTCTAATATATAACCCTCTTCACATAAATAAGTAGGGTTACTAGATCAGCCAAGATAGGGATAAGGATTGGGAAGACAACAGCATTCCTAGATCTACTCCCCTGCCTTAGAAACTGTTAAGTTTGCTTCCATCACTCAAAGAAAAGAGAACCTTGTACTACAGGCTTTGAAATATGATGTGGGTATGGGGATGTGTGTGTGTGTTGGCAGCATAGAGAGGAAAGGAGAAAGTTCACTGTGGAATAAGCAGATTGGAAATCTGCCCCAGGGCCTGTGCAGCTATTCACAGTATCACAGGCTCTTAGGCAGTGTAAGCACATACATCCGACACAAACCAGAAACCAACAAAGTTCAGGAAATAGCACCATCTGTGCCTGAAAGGGAGGGGAATGTGGGAAAGGGTGAAGACCACCAGAAAGAGTAGATTGGAGAGGGAGAGAATGGAAGGGGAGAGAGAGAGGAAGCCAGCTAGACAGACAAAGAGGGAAACAGAAAGGGGAGAGGGAGGGACAAAAGGAGACAGACAGAATGGAGGGGGATAGAGAAAGAAAGAGAGATCCTCCAGGGTGAAAGTCTATTTCTAGCATGTAAAATATTCATAACAAGACATGTAGTTGAATGTCCCTTGCCATCTAAGTTACAGCTCTCTCCTTGATAATATGGTCTTTAAGGAACTGATGTTAAATCTGCTCAGCTGTACCTAAGCTCATACAGGGAAAATAAAGTTAATGTAGGCAGTGTAAAAACTTCAGGAAACAAACTCCATGAACCTCTCTATAGCATCATCTATAGCATTTACACTCAAAAAAACGGAGCAGAAAATTCTAAGACCCCTGACAAAGACTTCAGGAAGACTTCACACCACCTACACCTCCCCCCCACAAAAACCATACCCCAGGTCCTAGGCCTCCACTGCTCTTCCATAGCAAAACAAGGGCTCAGCTATAATCTATAATCAGGGGCTCGGTCCCATTGGTTACAGTTACCGTTTGTCCTTCATTCTCAAAGAGGACCAGCCTCACTTTCTCTTCTGGAGTCATCTGGGTCCACTGGCCAGATATAGATCAGGACAACTACAGATGACCCAGGATGCAGTGGGGACCTTTGCCGTTTCAAGCTAAGGTCTTTAACAGTTCTCAGTTTGACTGAGGCAGTGCCCATTCAGTGATTAAGGCTTAACAAGAAATGAGGCAAAGAATGTCCTCTTTTTAAAAAAATTAAGTCTAGATGGGGCAGACTCTCAAGGTTTCTGGCCCAAACAGAAACAATTGTTATTTACACACATTCTGAACCAATCGTGGCCCAAACAATGACCAAGTCAACTGAGAATGAAGGACAAATAGCAACCTCTGTGAGAAGGAAGTGCCCACCAGAGACCAAACATCTACTTGGGCAATATGGTTTCCTTCCTTCCTTCTTTCCTTCCTTCCTTCCTTCCTTTCTTCTTTTCTTTCTCTCTTTCTCTTTCTTTCTCTCTCTCTTTCTCTCTTTCTTTGATTCTTTTCTTTCCATAAAGGGTACCACACCCTTACCTATAGGTACTCTGCCCAAAGGGAATATAAATTTCAATATCTGAAATTTTTTTGTTTTTGTTTTTTCTCTTAAAGACTTGCCTTAACTCAAATCACTCTCGCTCTCATTAATTGGCCAACAATAGGTCCCAGGCCAAGCCCTACTTGCTCTCACTGGTCAGACTCTATATAAAGGCAGAATGGTTCAGCCAGTCACAGGATACAAAACACACCTGTATTTCCTAATTTTCCTAAACTACCTTAGTCTGTGCTTCCACCTAGGGTGACCCAGGCCACTAGAGAATCTACCCTTCTTCTCAATCTTCCTACCTCCTCCACCTCACCAGGGCATAGTGAGAGCAGGTCAGATTTGTTCACGTGGATAAAAGGTAAAATTGGCAATTAATACAGAGGATGCAAGAAATCATTGATGAAAAAGTTATCTACCTGAACTGGATAGCTCTCACAATTTCTAATCTTAAGCTTTTTTTCCTGGCCCAAATCCTTTGCAGAATCCTCTTGGTGTCAGTCAAGTCCTAATCTGGACCTTGAATTCTAGGCAACCACTTCCTCTTGTGTTCTCCGCAGATGACATGCACTTTTTTGTCCCAGAATCCATGTGTAGGCCTTAGTTTCCACACAGCTTCCTCTTAACAGGTGATTGAATCACAGATTTAAAAGTTTAGTGTATTTGTGTGTTTATAATTGTTACCTGTCCCTGGGTCTTCTAAACAGGACAGTCCTGAGGATTGACTCTTGAGGGTTATCTTCTCTCTTTGACACATAACCCTATTTGGCACTGTAGCAGAAATCTAGATTCACTGATATGTGGCTAACAGGGTGCCTAAATCCCACACAGGCACCCAGGGTAACAATGGACGTCAGAAATAGGTCAGCCTTTATTTTACTCTCCACAGAAAATATATAAGATGCAAAAGACTCTCAACTGGAAGGAAGGATACAAACATTTATTAAGCATCTACTACATACTTTATTTACAAATGCAATTTCTTAGTTTTTGGAATTACTAGGGTAGGATTGTTGTACATAACTAAAACAATAATAGCTAGCATTTATGTAGGGCTTTAAGGTTTATAAAGAGTGCAAATGTTACCTCATTTGATCGTCACAACAACCCTATGAAATAGGTGCTGCTTTTATCTCCATTTTACAGATGAGGAAAATGGGGAAATTAGAAGTTAAGTGACTTTCCCAGGGTCATACAGCTAGTAAGTGTCTGAGGCAGGATTTTAACTTGGGTCTTCCTGATTCTTAACTCTAGCACTCTATCCAGTATGCCACCTAAGTGCTTTACACCCAACACTCATTAAAACAGATGATCAGCTTCACACACTCCCGAAAGTTCAGAGACTGCTACTTTATACCCCCTAACTCTTTATTAGTTATAAAATAAATCTCCAACTGTCTTACAATATACAGGTTGCTTAAGTAATGGTTGCAATTATAAAGACGAGAAAAAAAGAAAAAGAGGCCGATTCTGCATAATCTCTGGATTCATAGAAAATGGTATTCCAATCTACACACCCCTCTAAAAATCCAGTGATAGCCTTTTCTAGAGTAAGGTGAGAGATGGGGGTGGGGAGGAAAGGGAGAGGAAAGAAATTTACATGCTAACTTTATTATATATTTAAAAGGAATAGCAAGTTGTATACAATAGATTTGCAGTTTCATGTGCAATCATCTTTTTAATTATACTGTGTTATAGAAATGCTTGTTTTATTCCATAAATCAAAAATTAAACAAATTTTAAAAAAAAGGAAATGGCGTTCATTATTCTCACACAAAACTGATGATTTGTGGCAGAAAGAGGATCAATATTTGGGGCTTGTTGCTGGTAAGTGGGTTAGTAGAAAGAGTCAGTAGAGTTCTTAGAGGTTGGCACAGCTCCAAAAGACCATACAGCAAAAGATGTGTCAGTTCCCCACAACAGCAAAGCAGTGCTGCAGCCAGGAATCCAGACGTTTGAGCTGAAAATATCTCTTAGAATTCACCTAGGTCAGCAGTTCTCATGATTTTTGGCCCCAGGACCATTTTCCATTGTGAAAAAAATTATTTAAGACCTCACACAAAGAGCTTTTGTTTGTGTAGGTTATATCTATCAATATTTACCATGTTAAAAATTAAAACATTTCAGTGTTATTCCAAAACTAGCTATCACCTCAAGGACCCTAAGGGATATCCAGAGTACATTTTGAGAACCACTGGTCTGGTCTAATCTCCTCATTTTAGAGATAAGGAAACTAAAGCCAGAGGTATGATTTGGAATTTGCCCCAGGTCTTGGAGGTAGTAAATGAGAAAGCCTGAATTTAAACCTAGGTCAGCTGATTCCAAATGTTGCACTCTTTCTACATCACGTTCAGGGGGCTAGTAGTCCCAGGACCAAAATAGAAGTTGGTAAAAATCCCTTCCAGAGCAGGTCCAGAAAGGGTCTGAGCACACAAATGCTCTTCCACTCAAATGAACTAAGAAGGACTGATAGTTTTTGGATGAGGAATGTGGGTTTGGCCTCACCCACCTGATACCTTGATGGATTTTGACTGTGGGAGGGTCTGACTCAGTTTCCTATTCCTCTAAATGGCAAGCAACTGCATTACGATCAAAGCCAGGCAGGTAGAAGATGGCCGTCTCTTCTTATGTGTCTCTCCCATGTTCCTGGTTGCTTTTTGTAAGCCACAAAAATAATTCACCCTCAGCAAACTAGACAACTTCTCTCCTGCAAATTAACATCTCCTACAAATTTAGAAGACTTAACCTAAAAAGGCATATTGTGGCCAAATTCTGTGTTTTAGGAAGTATAATGGTCTTTGTTTCTACTAATCATGCATTACTTAATGCAGAGCCTATAAGTAGTGATGGGGTTCTAGTGTTGAAACATTCAGGTTTGTTGAAGCTCTGGAAGCCTCTGACTGCTCCATAGCAACTGCCCCTAAAAATTTGCTCTTTGATTCATCTTTAACATTTGCTTTATGCCTGGCTTCTATGCAGCCTCATAGCCCTTCCTACTTCACCTCTGGAAGTTGAATCATTTCTTAGTACCTTGTCTGTTGTCCTTACTTGAGAAATATTTATAGCCCTTGCTGATCTTATTAGATTAGTCTGGAGGTTTCTCTGCACAGTTCCACCAATTAAATAATTTAAAGGTCAAATCAAGTCATTATACTGATGGCTGAATGACCCATTAGATCAGCAGCAAGCAATCTGATTTGGTTGTCTTTGTGTTTTAAATGGCTGAATCCCATCTCATCTACCATTCCCAAGTTCAGTGACTATTCAGTAATTGACCAACAAAAGGTCTGATCAGTCAAGCAGCCCCAGGGCCTGCAACTTGTCATAGATCCTCCTTCTCAGCCTTCTCACCCCAGAACATCCCTCTCCCCTTCAGCTTCCTTCTCTCATTGGTGAGTTTCTCCCAGAACCTTAACTGTATTTTTATCTCCAGTATGTAGCACAAAGCCCGGCAGACAGTAAGTGCTTAATAAATGCTTCTTGTCTTGACTTGACTCTATTGGGATGAATCTCATTCTCATGCCAGTCAAGAAAAAAATAAGGCTGGTCAAATAGAGAGGGGGATCCCACTAGGGGAGGAGGAGCAGTAATGCAGGAACTAGGAGAGTTAAATAGTTTTCAAGGTCTGATATAAGCTGAAGGTCTAGGAGCCAATGGTTTGGCAAAGAAAGTGTGGCTAGCAAGGTCTTCAGGGGTCAAGGGCTAGATTTGCAGGTATAGTATAGTAACATATCACCCACCATATAAGACTGATCATAAGGCAGATGCTGTTTGTCCTCCCCTCTTGAGAATGGCCAGGCACACCCTGCCACTGTAGCCCTCTCTTTCAGCCAGGCGCTCCCATGTCTGTCCTTGGTCCTGACTTTGTAGTGTACAAGTCATTGCTTCAGAAAATGTTAACTCAGCATCAGCATTATTCTTATTGCTGGCTCATGTACCAGGCCTCGTTCAGACTCATACTACTTTGTTTCTCTGTGACTGGCTGCCTAACCACTATGTTCTCTAGGGTTCTAGTCTGTTATCAGAACAACCAGATTACTCGGACTCAGGGAATACCCCAAATCTACATGAGAATATGATCTATATCCCTTTTCACAGACTGCCCAACAAGTAGACCATACTGGGATCTTACACTTTGCACCAAGGTTGTTTTAATCAACATCTTTTTTTTCCATCATTCATCCTTTCCTGACTTTTCTCACCAATAGACCAATCAATCCACAATCATTTATTAAGCATGTGCCAGGCATGAGGCTAGGTACTAAGAATATAATTACAAAGAATGAAACAATCCCACTGTCAAGGAACCTATACTCTAAAAACTCTCACATATATACAGACATCTCTAAAATATAGGAGAATCCATCAATAAGAGGGAAAGGAACCACATCTACCATGTTCCAGGCAGGGCAGGTAGGTGGCGCAGTGAATAAAACACCAGGCTGAAGTCAGGAAGATGAATTCAAATCCAGCCTCAGATCCGTACTAACTGTGTGGCCTTGGACAAGTCACTTAACCCTGTTTGCCTTAGTTTTCTCATCTAGAAAGTGAGCTGGGGAGGGAAATGGCAAACTACTCCAGTATCTCTGCCAAGAAAACTTCAAATGGAGTCCCAAAGAGTTGGACATGACTGAAAAACGACTGATCAATGACAAAATGTTCAAGGCCCTAGGCTAAACCCTTGACAAATGTTATCTCATTTGATCCTCACAGCAACCCCGTGAAGTAGGTGCTATTATTATTCCTGTTTTACAATTGAGTAAACTGAGATAGTCAAAGATCAGGTGACTTGCACAGCATGACACAGCTGGTAAGTGTCTGAGGCTAAATATGAACTTGGGTCTTCCTGATTTTAAGGCCAGCACTATCCACTGTGCCACCTGGTTTCCTCTAAATAAGCATTTATTGAGCATTTACTATGTACCAATTACTATGTTATGTGCTGGGGATATACATTTTAAAAAATGAAACAATACCTGCTCTCAAGGAGCTTACTTTCTTATTGGGGGAGGTGGAGGGAAAGGAGAGAACACATAGATGTATAACCAGACATCACATGATATATCTAATGTACATAAATGTATACAAATTTCAAGTGTAATTTAAATCAGTGGGGGCAAATTCAGATAGAAAACCAATCATTCACACATAAAGATCCCCGTGAAACATCTGTTGGCTTAGTTTTAAGGTAGTAATGTTATCTGTGTTTTATTGTATTTTTATGTATCTTGTTAAATATTTCCAATGAAATTTTAATCGGGTTCCTGTAGCACTATGGCATGTGTGACTAGCTCAGCAGGAAGCATATTTGAAACCTCTGATTAAATAGTTCTTCTTTTCACGTCTTGAATGTACTTATATGCTAGTTTTCCAACCAAAACTAGGGACATGAATATAACACATTTTCAAGAATTTTTTTCTAAAGTTCTTGAACTAAATAGAGGTATATGGAGTAATTATTTTTAATTTTGATTAATACTATGTATGTGACTACCCAGAGAATAAGAGGTATGATATACAATAAGCTGGAAGATTTGGGTTCAGTATAAGACAAAATTGCCTAACTATTAAAGTTATCTTAAAATGGAATGGGTTGCCTCTGTGAGTTAGTTCTGTTGATCAAAAGCTGATGAAACACTTGATAGGGACACATGAATGTGGAAGAGCATTGGACTAAATGACCCCTTGGGTCACTTTCAACCAAGGGCTTTTATAATTCATTATATGAGGGCAATCACTGTAGGTGACAAGTTAGAGTGGGTCAAGACATTCTGCATAGAAAGGCACTACAACTAATATTCTTTGACACTTATCTAGTATCATAATGTACCAAATCTTTTAATCAATAATTAGATTAAAATGCAATACAAATTAATTGAATGTTTTATATAGATGAACAAAAGAAGGAAAGAAGGAAGGAAGGAAGGAAGGAGGGAGGGAGAAAAGGAAGGAGGGAAGAAGGGAGGGAGGGAGGAAGGAGAAGGAAGGAAGGAAGGAGAAGGAAGGAAGGAGGGAGGGAGAAAAGGAAGGAGGGAGAGAAGGAGGGAAGAAGGGAGGAAGGAAGGAAGAGAGGAAGGGAGGAAGGAAGGAAGGAAGGAAGAAGGAAGGAAGGAAAAAGCATTCATTAACTGTTTGCTATGTGTTATGTACTATGCCAGGCACAAAGGTAAGCAAATAGAAAACCCAAAAAAAATCTCTGCTCTCAAAGAGCTTAAATTCTAATTGAGGAGATAATAAATAAAGGAGGATTTGGCTGTAAAGCTGATGGAAATGGGAAGGGAATAAACATTTCTAAAGTACCTACTATGTGCCAGGCACTGTGCTAAGTTCTTTTTACAAACATCATCTCATTAGATTCTCACAATAACTCCACTAGATTGGTGCGATTATCCCCATTTTACAGTTGAGGAACCTGAGACAAATGGAAATTAAGTGATTTGCCCAGGGTCACACAGCCAGCTAGTAAGGGACTGAGGCCAGATTTAAACTGCAGTCTTTCTGATCCCAAACTCACTGTCCCACCAGCTGCCTCTAATGATGGAAAATCCCAATATTTCTTAGTATTCAATAGCATCATGGATGGCAAGATCCAGGTGTCCTTAGGATGCATCAGCAGGTTAGGTGGCAATACTCATAGTGCCTATAGGGCAAATGGCAGGGGAAATTATAAGACCTAGTATTCTACCATCTTTCTAGAAGGATTGTAATTGGTAACTCCCTACTTATCCAACAGTATAAGCAGCCATAGTGGTAGAGAAGTGAGATGGGGGAAATAGCAGCAGTGGCCATCCCACAAATATTGGGAAGGGAGGAGTAGACCAAGGGTTCTGGGTTCTCTCCCACTGGAGTGAGGTTAGGGTTGCTATCCAACCAGGATAATGAAAAAGGAAGGGGTTATTTGCAGGGAGGTTGGAAGGACTCCCCACCTGCTCCTCTGGGCTTTCTAATACCAGGTAGGATCTGGGCAGAGGTCTGAAAGACTAAATCAGAGGAGAGGAAGGGCTTCACACATAGACTTCTCCACTAATCTTTCAGGCACCTAATGGGATCTGGAATACACTTTCTAATACCAAGCCCTTTTTAAATAGCTGGTCACATATGGCCAATTATTTAAAACTTAAACTAGAACTTAAATGTTGAGACACAAGACCTGTAAACAATAAGCCACGTAGTGGCCAATAGGTTTCAATGAGGAAGTGTGGAATAGTAGCGAGAGTGCTGGAAAGACCCAGAACCAAATCCAGCCTCTGACAGCTGGAAGCTGGTATAACGATGGATAAGGCATTTATCTTCTCTTGACCTATCCCCTTATTTTTAAAATAGGGATAAATTTACTTGTTGTACCTACCTTATAGGTGATTGTGAGGGTCATGTGAGAAAATGCACATAAAAAAGCACTTTGCAAACCATGAAGCACTATATAAATCCCAGCTCTTATTATTAATCAATGAATTCTCACACAGCAAAAGGCAGCAAGAGAACAGTCTCATCCCCTCTTGTCCTTCGGAAGGTGACCTCCAGCTGATGAGAGACAAATCTTAGCTTCCTAAGGAGAGATAAAGAAAATCCACCCAACTCAGGCCGCCTCCTAGGAGACAAATGAAAGAAGTATCTGCTAGTCATCCCATTTTGGTCTTATGACCATTTCTGTTCCAGCCTGAAGCTCATAGGATCACTGATTCTGCTCCAGTTCTAGAGCCTACAGTCTCATTGACCTGCCCCTGCTATCCAATGTCTTGTAATCTTTGGTAGAGAGACTGGATTCTCTATACGCTAAGCTGTCAGCCAGATCTGGTCCAGAGACTGAAGGGGATATTATCAATTTTGGATGGAAAGCCATCTCCCTGATCTAATCACGAGGCCCACAGGGGCCGCTTTCTAAGACTTTTCACTCAGGCCCAGGTTGCCATTTGCAGGTACCTCATTAATCAGCAAGGTATTGCCTGCTTTAGTGTTGCCACCCTCTTGTCACTTTCTCTAAACTGCTTCAACTGCATTGAGCTCTAGCATCAATTCTACAAGACTGTATATATCTAAGTTGACAGACTTCTAACAAGCCTGAGTTGCCTATCTCTGCTAACTGAGTAAGCCCCTAGACTCTTATCCACCCTATGTAATTCTCCCTGATAATACTGATCTCCTAGACTTGAGATACTGCCTCCCTATAATGTAACCATGCACCATTCTCTATATGAACTGATCTCTTGGACCTTTTGTGCAGTACCCATCAGTACCCATTAGAATCCTAGTCCTAGAATTTCCTACACTAGTTCATCCTGTTGCTGACTGCTACTTGGCACTAACATGCTATCATAATATTTCTACTTCCTGTCTAGTTAGAGTGACAGTTTGATATGCTGGAAAGGGTCACTGAATTTGTAGTCAGAGGATCTGGGTTCAAATTCAGCCTCTTATCACTTACTACTTGCAAGTGATATGGGACAAGTAATTTCTCTAGGCTTCAGTCTCCTATGTAAAATAAAAGGACTACACACATCCAAGGTCCCTTTCTATTATAAATCTATGCACCTATAATGCTGTGAGTTAGTCTCATGACCTGAACCTGTATCTGTTGTGAAAGAAGCTCCTGTTTAACTCTAAAATTCCAGAACTCATAGAGGTTATATAATTTGAGCAAAGTCATAAGGCTAGGGAGTGGCAAAGTCAGAATTGGAACCTAGGTCTCTGACTTCTACCTAGTCCCATGTTCTTGCCGTAATCAGGTCTCAGCTCTGGTCATCTGTTAACCTGTGATGTTAAGAAAACCACTGAATCTCAGCCTCAGTTTCATTTGCAAAGTAGAAAATAATTCTTGCACTGCTTACCTGTCAGTCTAATAGCCTTTATCAAGCACCTACTATGAATCAGGCACTGTCCTAATCTCTGGGGATATAAAAGAGGTGAAAACAAAAGTCTCTGCTCTCAGGCAGCCCACAGTCTAACAGGGTAGCAATAGAAAAACAACTATGTACAAACAAGATATATAGTTAAATGATTTTTAAACTATAAACATAAGGAGTGATTTTTCTTTTTTAATTATCATTATTAATAAAAATCCTTATCATGTCCCATTGCTTCTATTTTGAGGGAAAAGTTGCCCAACCCTTTTGTCCTTTGGCCTCTTGTTTAGGAAACTCAACAGTGTCAGGGAATATGTGTGTGTGCTTGCTTGTGTCTGTTTAAGCCTCTCAATATAATAGTAGCTACTATACTGTTTTTTGTTCACTGGTGTTATATTTAGCAGGCTTTAAGAAAAGCATCTCCCAAAGGCTAACATGTAAAACATGAAACTGAAAGAAAAATACACACACAAAAAATCTACCTGAGGTTACCAGGACACATGGCTCTGGCAACTCTGAACCTGCTTACCAGATTTCTACTCTGTAATCAAGTCCTCTGTTAGTAAGTCACAGGTGCACAACCCACAAAACAGATGAAAATGCAACAGGGAGTGATGATAGTTAACTTCAGGGTCCACAACGTGTTCAACTCAGCACTCATCTGCACATCTGTTATGTGATTAGACTATTTTATTGGCAATATTTAAACAGCTGAGCAGCTCTACCATAAAGACCGTATGCTTGTGAGAGACTGAGAAACGAATAAAAGGGCCATCAAATTCATGGCAGGAGTATCTACTTCCAGAAGGATAGGGTTAGGGTTTGGAAAGAAAACAGAGGTTGGTTCCAGAGGGAGGCACTGTGTAGCATCCCTAGGAGGATGATAAATAGTAAAACCAACCTCTAAAAATGTCCATAAGGTAAAAGGCCTGGCCAACTAGCTGGATAAGCATATGGTGTTAGAGGACCCATATGCACCACAGGAGGACAGTCTGCACTTTCTTGCTATACCTGGATTCTCAAAACATGTCACTGGGATAATGGGGCAGAGTCTTAGGATAAGTACAATATCAGACATGCAGCCAAAAGTGTCTCTGAAAGGCCTTCTCATCGTAGACGCAATCTTTACTGTAGTACTGACCCCTTGCCATGCTGGAACAGATCAGGTGTCACAAGGCATCATGACCTCAATAAGAAGAATGCAGGTACATAAACTTTCACCCATCTGCTTCCCTGTGGGTCACTGCACCATAGAAACAACATAAAACACATCCATTTAGTATAAGCTTCACAAAAAACAGATTATTCAACAATACCCCCTCTCATGCCCTGAAGGTCACTTGCCTCTTATTATGACTTTCCTAAGAATTTCAAAGGGTACAAAACTGAGCCATACTAATTAAACCCACCAGTCAGAATAAGAGACCTTTCTTACCTTTAAAAATGTCACCAGTAAGACACCCACACACAGCTTAAACTCATGACATGAAGCTGCTAGCTGATTAGCACTAGGTGCTGTCCACTGTCTCTGTACTGAACCTTTCATTTCTTTCAACTTTTCTGCAAAGAGTACATGTAATGTTCACAAGTCTTCAATAGTAGTAGGGTCAAGAGGACACTCAGGAGTGTGGTGTGAGGTGAGATTGTAGAAGCAGAAGGACAAGTTTGATTGCATCCTTAGAAAAGATGCCAGTAGTGAGGCATGGGACCAGATACATAGGTAGTCATGATGGAGCTGAGACTTGGAATACATACATTCCCAAGCACTACTTGAAGAGAAAGCAATCCTCGATTCAGATGATATTCCATCTCAAAATTATTAGATGCCTGAAATTCCTATAACCAAATGCCTCTCACTCTCATCCTCTTCCTACATACGCTAACTTAGTATCATAGGATTTGTAGATGACCAGGACTTTAAATATCATCTGGTGTAACTTGCTCATTTTACAGATGAAAAAGCTGAGGTAAATTGATTTGTTTAAGGTCTCAAAGATGGTAATTAAGAGCACAATTTGAACCTGGGTCCTATGACTTCAAATGAAGTGCACATTCTACTACACCATACTGGCCCCCTTCAATCAGCAACCAGGAGTCACTTATTAATGGAGATAGTGAATAAAATATAGTTGCCCCAACCAGACTGGACACATTGGGAATTTTTCAGGATAGCCTGAAATTCAAGTTGTGAATTAAATCTCATCTGTCTCT
The DNA here is from genome assembly GCA_028627135.1 of Pseudochirops cupreus. NCBI lineage: Eukaryota > Metazoa > Chordata > Mammalia > Diprotodontia > Pseudocheiridae > Pseudochirops > Pseudochirops cupreus. The sequence continues at coordinate 388,583,734 of CM053582.1, forward strand.
CCCCCTTACCTCTACTTCGATATATGTGTAATATTGGAGAAGTGGTGAAAAGCACCATTAGCTATATCATTTGGGCAATTTCTGCCTCTAAACACCTGAAAGATCATTTTATATAGACTTCTTGTAGTCCTTTTCAAGCTTTTCGGCTTTTTCATTTGGTAGCACCATAGTATAGCAGATCAATGACACTTTTTTTTGGTAGGGGAAGTGAACTGAGAAATGTGCAAACTAAACATCCCAGTCATTTATTGGAATCTTTTGTTGATGTCTTAGAGCTGTGGGTCTCAATACAGCCCCTGTCCTCAAGCTGAATTTCTTTGTAACCATTACAGGTGGTCTATTTCCCAGATGTACAGAAACAGAAACTATTTAAGTACAATTTTCTCTGTGATGCCCAGACCAGCCTTGAGTTAAGGATACTGTGTCAGCTCACTCATAGAGAATGTCAGGCTTCCAGAGGATTAATGTCTGGACTATAATATTATATAGGCATGAGAGTTTCTGTGTATTTCATTCCATCTATTGTAGCTTGTAGTAGTATAACTTACACTGGCAACATTTCATTTTTACATTGTAATGGGATCTCTATAGGCTTATATTGAAATTGGTTTTCTGCTGTAATCTCATATTTTAACAGCCTCTACAGACCTGCACAGAAACTGACTCAAAATTGTTGAGAACAGTCTTTGGCATCATAATTTATTTTTTAAATTATACAAATGCCTTTTTCCCCCCTCAGAGGTGTTGAAGTGCCATTATAACTGTGATGGAAAGTAAATACTCAGCATGCTCAATTGTTATTCCACATTTGCTGGAAACCTGTTTTTCCCCCTCCCTAGTACAGAGTCCTCATTCATCCTCAGATTCTTCAATGGGATTTAGATATGAGTTTCAAAGGGTAGGGAAAGGTGATTTTTATCATTCCATTTTTTGTCTAGATATTGAATTTGAATTAATATTGTATCAGTGAACATTGACAACTGAGCTATTCTGAGGGCCCAAAGCACCTTGGGTAACCCATGAGCAAAGAGGTATTTGATCTTGAGCATAACCTTATTTCTTGTGCCATTCAAGACCTCTTGTGACCTCTCTTCCTGAACAGCTTCTTCTATTTTCTAGTTGATGAAAAAATCAGCTGTGTTACTCTACCAGCCCACTGTCATAGTTTTGGGAAGGTGACTATACTACTAACTAGTTCCAAGTAGAAGAAATAGAGAGCTCTGCTCCAGGAAGCAGGATATTCCACTGAAACTTACATACTCACTTAATATGGTGCTATGATGTATAGGGCACCATACCCCATCTCTTATACAACCTTAGACAACCTCATTAGGAAAGATGTCTTGACTGTGGTAGGGAAAAGCAATGCCATAAACCTGCCCCCAAATCTAATCTGTATCTCAGAATGCTGTGAAGGTCTTGGAATTGACATGAGGGTCTGGAATGTCTTGTGATCAACTTACACTGGGAATGAATTAACTTGAGTTACTTGCCACACATATAGTGGCTGAGCCTCAAAAGGACTTGGTGCTTTGATGTAATGTAGCAAAACCCAGGATGGTCCCTTTAGGGACTGAAATTGGTCATCACAACTATGATTCCAGAGCTGAGATGACCCCCTTAGTGAAGAGAAAGAAGGCACAGTGCCCAAGGAAGGGTACAAAGGAAAAAATGAAATGGTCCCTGCCTTCAATGAGTTTTCATTCAAACAAGGGAGCTGGTGTAGACATATATAGCTATATACAAAATATGTATGTATCAGGAATAGATGCAGAACTGTCCTCACTGATTTTGTCTAATCACATGTACAGACTCAGTGCTAAAAGCACTTGGTGATTTTGTACAACACAGAATAACTTGGGTACCTTGGTTCATACCCTGTGACACTGGCAGGGTACAGTGTCAGTTTTAAAAATGGAAAAACCTTTTTGCCTTTGTCTCTTTCTTCTACTCCCTAGGACATGTGGCAAGTAATTCTCTCATGAGAGCCAGGAAAAGGGGCTGCCCTTTCTCCCTAATCTGATAGTATGCCAACTACTTCCATAAGGGAGTAGATCAATTAAGTGAACTTGAACCTGGACCTTTGGCTATTTCTTCTAATTTTTGTTTCTTCTCTGAGCCTAGGTGACCAAACATCAATATCTATTAGTAACTGTAGTTACATTAGCTAGCATTTATATAACATTTTAAGGTATGCAAAGCATTTTATAAATATTATTTCATTTTTTTTTCTCATAGAAACTCTAGAAGGTAGCTGCTATTATACCAATTTTGCAAATGAGGAAGCTGAGGCCAATAAAGGTTAAGTGACTAGCTTAAGGTCATATAAGTATATGAGGTTGTAGTTGAACTGAGATTCTCCTGAATACAAGTTCAGCACACTAGTCACTGTACAACCTAGCTGCCAAAATAGATGTGTCTGGAGTCTAGATTCACAGGTAACCTTATGAATTCAAGAGGTCTAGAAACCCTGAATCCACTTATCAGAGGTGACTAACAGAAGAGTAGGGGACAGTTTGCTTCAGACAGTATACAACCAAGAGGGGGGAGAGCTCAACTCTTGGCCTAGTTTGCCAGAAAATGTGGAGCTGAAGGGAATTCTTTATACAGTATAGAACCAAGATGAAATGAATAAAATCCCTATTCATAAGTCCCCAAAAATGCTTCAAATTTTGATGGTTTTGTCTTGATCTCTTGGGTGAATACAATAATACTTATCATTAGTTATAAATATCCTGTTTGAAGTCTTTTGGTCAATTCATGCTTGTGAATCTTATATGTAGGCATAGCTGTCTGTCTTAAAGGAAAGGAGGGGTTTTATGAGATAAAAATGAAGGAAGGAGTAAATTACAGGCATGGAGGACAGCCAGTACAAAAGCATTGAGATGGGGGATGGAATCTCATATGTAAGGAATGCCTAACAGTAAGACCATATGTCTAGACCATAAAGTAGAGGAGGAGTGGGAATGGGTTTCAAATGGATAACAGAGAATAAAGCTGGAAAGGCAGGATTTATGAGAGAGAATGAGCAAGAGTCATAGAAGCTGAGTAAGCATGGATTGTATCATCAGAAGAAGTGCCCACATCAGTGATATAATACATCAGTCAATCAACAAGAATTTATTAAGCACTTACTATGTCCCAGGTGCATATTTCTTCTCACTAGGGTAGTAAAAGGGAATGACATCACATTGTTGACTTATATTGTGTTTGCAGACTCGGTGTAAGGTTCCTGAGTTTCCACTCAAATAAACATTCTTGTATAAGGCTAATTAAAAAGGTAATCATTCTCTGCTTTGCCACCTCCTCCTTAGGAACTAGTCTTAACATTGTTTTGCACCATAGATCTAGATCTTAAAGGCCCTTCTATAGGGACATCCCTTATGGGCATGCTCACAATATTCCTGAGAAATAGAAATCAATTCTTTGCTACAAGAAATTAAGGACTGGTAGAAATAGAATGTAGTAAGGGAGCAATCAATCTTCCTTCCTATGGATGATCAGCACTGTTAGAGAGTATTAATTGATGAACTGATGTCTCCTGGTCAGCAGTGTCCAATCAAAGAATGAACTCATCAATGAGCATTTATGAAGTACCTAGTACTATGCTAGTGGTAATTCCTTTCAGGTTTAGGTCAGACTAGATAGCTAGTAAAGCTCCTTCCAACTCTCAATACTAAGTAAAAAAACAAAAAGTACTTGTCCTTGGGGCGACTAGATGGTGTGGTGAATAGAGCACCAGCCCTGGAGTCAGGAGAGCCTGAGTTCAAATCTAACCTCAGACATAACACTTACTAGCCTTGTGACCTTGGGCAAGTCACTTAACTCCAATTGCCCTGTCTTCCCCCCTCCAAAAAGCAAAAACAAACAGAGAGTACTTGTCCTCAAGGAGCTTACATTCTATTGGAAATTATCTACATATACATATGCAAATATATACAAAATAAATATAATTGGCATAATACAATAATATAGTAATTTGGGGGAGGGAGGAGGCACCAGCAACTGAGAAGACCAGGAAGGTCTTCATTGTAAAAGGTGGACATGTAGCCAATATTTGAGAAAAAAATACTAGGGATTCTTAAGGGACAGAGGTGAAGAGGGAGTGTATTTCAGTTGAGGAGGGCAGCCTGTGCAAAGGAAATGGAGTAAAAAAAAAATAGCAAAGTTTGAGTGGCTAGTATAATGTATAAAGGAAGAGTGATATATAATAGCAAAGGATATCACACAGCAAAGTAAAGGAAATAAGAAGGCCATTTCCCTTTCTCCAAATAGTAGAGGAAATCAGAGCACTTTCAGTCCTGGAAAGGAAAGGCAGAGACCCAAGTTACTATGGAGTTGTTCAGGAGCTACAACATTAGTAAAGTAGAGAGTTGTGGGGCAGGGATAAGGTGGGAAATTTGCAGTCACCACTGTCAGCATTTTGGCCTGGGACCTCAGCTAAGGAGAACAGATGCTCAGCATTTAGCTGAGCATCTGCTGTCACAATTACATACTTCCATTTAGAAGTAATAAAGGGCACCTTTGTGAACAAAAGTGCATCCTTCTCTCTATCAACAGGCCCAACTGTGTTTTTCTGGAAATGGAACTGGCAAAAAAGCAAAAAAATCATAGAATCTGAGTTGAAAGAGGCACTAAAGAGGGTCTAGTCCAACCGGAAACCTAGTCTGAAATCTCTTCTACAACACTTATGGTGACTGGTCATCTATCTTCAAATTGAAGACCTCCAAGGTAGGGAACTCCCTACCTTATTGTTGTTGTTGAGTTGTTTCAGTCATGTCTGACTCCTCACGACCTCATTTGGGGTTTTCTTGGCAAAGATACTAAAGTAGTTTGCCATTTCTTTCTCCAGCTCATTTTACAGATGAGGAAACTGAGGCAAACAGGGTTAAGTGACTTGTCGAGCAGCACAGAGCTAGTAAGTGTCTGAGGTTGGATTTGAACTCATGAGGATGTCTTCCTGATTCCAAGCTCTATACAATGCACCACCTAGCTGCCCCTATCTCATAAGGCAACCTAATCCACGTGTGAAAAATTATATCCATTAGGTGGTGCAGTCCTTAGGGGCAGGAACTATTTTTGCCTGTCTTTGTATCCTCATTACTCCTACTTCTGCCTCCTGAATTAGCCAAAACAAAATTAATGTCATCTTGAGCTAGATTAAAAGATTACAATTTCTAGAAATAGGGAGGTAAAAATCTCTTTTTACTCTGCCCTAGTTGGAAAACATTGGGAGTATCATGTTCAGTTCTTAGAGCCACTAAGGACTGGTGAGTATCCAGAAGAGGGCATCTGATATGTTGAAGAGCTTTGCACCCATGTCATATAAAGATAGGTTCAAAGAAATGGAGATATTTAGCCTGGAGAAGAAACAAACTCAGAGAGGATGTAATAACCAACTTCCAATGTTCAAAGTGCTGTGATATGGAAGAAAGATTAAACTTGTTCTCTTTGGCTCTAGAGAATTAAATACGGGTTAATGGTAGGAATTTCCAAAGAGACAAATGTCAGGGAAATTTTTCCTAATAATTAGAAGGATACAAAAGTAGAATGGTCTGCTTCCAGAGGTGGGGAATTTCCATTCTTTGGAAGCAGAAGGTAGGTGACCACTTGTTGGGTATGTTGTAGTGGAGATTCCTTTTGAGTCTGAGTTGAATTACATTGCCAGCGGGAAACCTTCTGACTCTCAAAACTTTGTGATTTTGTGAATATATTTTCATGAGCAACAGAGGAAAAAGTATAGCTATAGAAGAATCAAAGTAATTTAGTGCAGAAAGATGATTGTGGAAAAAGACCAAAGTAGCATCAAGCATACCTCAAAACTCATGATACTAGAGTTATAGAATCTCAGTGATGGAAGGAACTACATATGTCATGTGGCCTGTTTTTGAACAAGCATCCCCTCTAACATATTTCTGACCAATGGCAATATAGTATTCATCTGGAAATGCCCATTGATGTGGAATTTACAACCTCTGAAGGCACCTGATTCTACTTTTTTTTATGTTTTGAATAACATTTTATTTTTCCTATTACATGTAAAAACCTTTTTTTTACCTTTTTTTTAATTTGAGTTCTAAATTCTCTCGCTCTCTCTCCCTCCCCTCCTCCATCCCTCAGATGGCAAGCAATTGGATATAGGTTATACATGTGCAATCATGCAAATCATATTTTCATATTGGTCATGTTGTGAAAGAAAACAGACACCCCCCCCAAAAAAAGAAAAAAGCCTAAAAAATAAAATAAAAAATAGTATGCTTCAATTGGTATTCAGACTCCATCAGTTCTTTTTCTGGAGGTGAACGGCAGTTTTCATCATGAGTCCTTTGGAATTGTCTTCGTACTGCGGAGAATAGCTAAGTCATTCACAGTTGATCATCGTATAATGTTGCTGTTACAGTGTTATAAAGTTCTTCTGGTTCTGCTCACTTCACTCTGCTTCAGTTCATCTAAGTTTTTCCAGGCTTTTCTGAAAACACCTGATTCCCCTTTGGGACAGCTCTGATTCTTAGGAAGCTTTTATCTTATATTAGGTCTACTTCTTTACAGCTTGTACTCATTGACTATTTCTAATCTCTCCTACTAAATTCTGCCTCCAGGGAAACCAAACAAGTCTAATCTTCCTTCCACATAACAAACAATTCCAAAGTTTGAAGATTGCTTTCAAGTCCCATAAATCTTCCTCTTCTAGGCTCAACAGCTCCAGTTCTTTTAAGCCATACTTGAATTGTATGAATTTCAGTCCCCTCACCATCATTCTATTAGACATGTTCCCATCCGACTATACTTTTCCTATAATGTGGCACCCAGAACTAAAAAAAAAAATTTTAAATAGAGTCTGGTCAAGAACAAGTGAAGCAAGACTATCTTTTCCTCCTTTCTGTGAAATAATAAAGCTATTAATTCCAGTCTTTACCTTTTTTGGCCATTATATTACACTGTTGACTCTCAATGAATGTACAATCCACTAAAACCTTAGATATCTTTTATATAATCTATTTCCTAGCCAAGTCTTCTTCATTTTGTATTTGTAAGTTAAGTTTTTGAGCCTAGTCACAGGACACAGGACTATATATCTGTCCCAATTGATTATCATCTTGTTAGCTTCATCATTACAGCCTATCAATATCTTTTTGGACCCTGATTCTATCACCTAATTTATTAGCATCTCTACAAGGTTTATGACATTTTCAAATTTGAGGAGCATACCAATAAATGACTTTAAGTTATTGATAAAAAATGCCAAACAGTTAAGGATTGATCCTTGGGGTACTCTCTTAAGGCCTCACTCTGAATTGACACTAATGCACTAATAATAATAGCTAGCATATCTTTTGATCCATCAATACCACTACTAGGTCTGTATCCCAAAGAGCTTCAAGTAAAGAGAAAAGGACCCATACATACAAAAATATTTATAGCAGCTCTTTTTGTGGTGGCAAAGAATTGGAAATTAAATGGATGCCTATCAATTGGGAAATGGTTGAACAAGTAAGTTATGGTATATGATCATGATGAAATATTGTTGAGCTATAAGAAATGGTTTCAAAAAATCTGGGAAGACTTATAGAACTGATGCAAAGTAAAATGAGCAGAAGCAGAATACCGTACACAGTAATAGCAATAGTATAATGATGATCAACTATGAAAGGCTTAGCTACTCTGATCAAGACAATGATCCAAGATAATTTCAAAGGACTCATAATGAAAAATGCTATCCTCCTCCAGAGAGAGAACTAATGAGCTCTGAGTATAGATTGAAGCATACTTTTTTTCACTTTCTTTAATTTTCTTATTTTTTTGTTAGTTTTGGCAGCATGGCTAATATGGAGATGTGTTTAGCATGACTTCCCATGTATAAATGATATCATATTGCTTACCCTCTCAGTGGGTGGGAAAGAGCTGAGAAGGAGGTAGAAAATTTGGAACTCAAAATTGTTTTTAAATTAATGTCAAAAACAAATAATTTAGAAATTTAAAAATCTAATAAAAATAATATCTAGCACATACAGAGCACTCTGAGATATTTAAAGCACTTCTTTGCAAATATTATTTTATCTTCCCAACAACATTGGGCAGTAGGTGCTATTATTATCCTTATGTTATAAAGGAGAAAGCTGAGGCAAGGAGAGGTTACTAGGTTCACATAACTAGAAAGTGGGAGTTCATCTCAGGTCTTCCTGACTCCAGATCCAGCACTCTGTCCTCTATGGTATGTAGCTAAGTAATCATTACCCTTTGGATGTAGCAACTGATTTCCAAACCCACCTAACTATATTATCGTCTACCACATGCCTTTACCCTTTTTCCTTGATAAAATCCAGGTAGATATACTATGTCTATGGCATTTCCCTGATCTAACCCTTTCAAAAAAGGGGAAAAAAAGGTTATTCTGGCATGAACAAATCTTAATGAGGTTTCACTTTACATTTGCTATTCAACTTGGTGTTTTTCCTTACTCAGTCAATAAATGGATTTTTATGACCTTTATATTCTTAAAGACTGTATAGAGGAGACTGTGACTACATTTCTCAGGTTTTCTGTAGCCTTAGTCTGGAAAGTTTATGTAGGAAGATGGTTGGTTGGTGGAGAAAATGCTACCAAAAGTACTTTTCCATAGTTGCTTCTTGCGAATGAAAACCTGCCTTGACTGCTTAAAAAAAAAAAACCAATTCTGACTGTTGGTTACCAACTAATGACATTTAAGCACCTTATAAAATGTCAATCTTCCAAAAGCATTGAAGGAGAAAGGGAAAGGAATAAATGAAGACATTGAATGATGATGCAGGATTATTCTGCTCAGAATCACACTTGAAAAATACTTGGACAATGAAAGAAAAAAGAAAAGCCATTTCTAAGTACCAAAACATATGCCCCCAAACTAATCCTGGATAGATTCTAAAAGGCTACATGGTATAGTGAATAGAGAACCAGCTTTGGAAACAAACAGTCCTTTATTCAAGTCCTACATCATACACATACTAGTTTTGTGACCCTGGGCAAATCACTAGAAGCTAGGTGGTACAGTGTATGGACAAAATGTTGGCCTTGGAGTCAAGATGATCTGAGTTCAAATTTGGCCTCAGACACTTAGTGGCTGTGTGACCCTGGACAAGTCACTTAGCCTCTGTTTGCCTCAGTTTCCTCATCTGTAAAATGGGAATAATGATAGCACCTATCTCACAGGGTTGTTGTGATGATCAAATTAGTTATCATTTGTAAAGTGCTTTGCAAACCTTAAAGTGTTAT
>CM053582.1:388593482-388657740 GCA_028627135.1 Pseudochirops cupreus
CATTTGAGTTAATCTATTTTTTAGGGTGTTGATTTCTTCAGTCAGATTGCTGACTCTCTTTTCATGATTTTCTTGCAACATTCTTATTTCTCTTCCCAATTTTTCTTCCACTTCCCTTATTTGGTTTTGAAAATCCTTCTTCACCTCATCTCTAGCTTTAAGGCATTCTTCATGTTTATTGGAAGACCCTGGTGGGGGCGCTCTGGCTGCACTCTCCTCCTCCCTCTCTTTGCCATGATCCTTCTTTTCCCCAAAGAAGGAATCTAGGGTTTGGTTGCTGTTCTTACCCTGCTTCTTTCTTACTCATGGTTGGTCAGTCCGTGATTTTTTTATTTTTTATTTTTAAATCTCTGTGGGCCTCTGCTTCCAGAAGGGAAAGCTCTGTTCCAAATTGCTGGGTCCTCCCGGGTGCCGTAGCTCTCAGGAAGGTGCTGGGTCCCTTTCCTACTTACTTCCGGCTCACTGGATAATCAAGACTCCAGGACCGAGGACTGAGGCCCAAGACCGCGATCCGGATCCAGGCCACTGAATGCGAGAGCACTCAGCCTCTGAATGATCGCTTAGTCCCCCTGCTGTCTGCAGGCCACAGGCATGGAAGCTGCAACTTGGAGGCGGGTGCAAAACCTCTGCCTTGCGCTTTCCAACCCTGGAGGCCTTTTGGCCAGACCGCTTTTCTCCTCCGATTTCGCAATTCCTACTGACCTAGTTCTGAAGGCTGCTCGCAGCTGCCGCTAAGCCGCTCACCAGAGAGGCTCCTCGGCTCCTCCCATCCAGGTGCCCCCAGGGCTCAGCCAGGGCTTCAGGCCAGGCTGGTTTTGGTTTGTAGTGCTGATATGGTTCCTCGTAGCTGAGCTGACTTTAGTGGAAGGTATATTTCTGTGCATTTTGGAGTTCTAGGATTAGTTTAGAGTCATATTTTATGGGTATTTTGGGGTGGCTATGTGAGAGCTGTGATATGTTGCTGCTGCTACACTGCCATCTTGGCTCCACCCCCCCCCCCCCCATGAGGAACTTTATTAAAGGATCGTGGCATTAGGAAGGTTGAGAACCACTGCTCTAACTACTTCCTTCTACTCTTTTTTACAAGTTAGAGAGTTGCCTGAGCCAATAAAGGTTAAGTAACTCATTCATCAATCAAGATATTAATAATATATCAGAGATGGAATTTGAACCCAGATTTTCTTGAATTTGAGTCCAGAATGCCAGCTGCTATACCATCCTGACTCTTAACATGAGATCATAAATAGGAAAGCTCTTTTAAAAAGCAACCAGAAACACCACTACCTTGACTCGTAGGTGTTATTCAATGAACCATTTATTGTATAGAACTGGAAGGAACCTGAGAGTTTATGCAGCCCAAGCCTCTCCTTCTATAGATGAAGAAGCTGAATCCTAAGAAGAGTAAGGGGCTTGCTTCTGGCAACAGCTTGTTAGGGATAGAGCTGAACCTAGAACCCTATGTTTTGATTCCTAGACTAATGCTATTTCCATTTTTCCACTATGTCTCTCAAAACCCAAATGACACTTGCCTTGGGAATCCAGGTATTTCTAAATTGTCATGTAGAATCCGTGAAGGACTACAATGTCTATGGGGAGTAGGATTAGCTTAAACTGGCAATTGAAAAGAGAACTTCATATAAAAAGATAATTGTAATTTTTCTCATCTGAAAAATTATAGCTAAATTACCTATATTTTTCCCATTGAACAATTGGTGGGCAATGAGATTGTACTTATTTGCAGTTAAGGCTGTTGCAAATGTTGACAATTAAACACATAAGCAGAACAAAATAATGGAGCCGTGCCATTTTATCACCAGTGATAACCATCTCCTCCAGAGGGCATAAAAAGCACACGGGGCTGACTTCTATTTCCCAGCTCTGCATGATTCGAGCAAGAAGTGGAACACTTCCTTCTCTGAGCAGTACATTGTCAGAAAATAGTGGAGCTCTTTGTAAATCCTGATTATGGTGTAAAGAATTTGAAGTGCACTATAGAGCTATAGAGAGACAGCAGGATTTTCCAATGGCCAAAATTGAGCACTAAAACATTAGGGGGGTGGGGGTGGGAATAGGGTTGTTGCAGTTGACAGATATATTTTCAAAATAAAAGCAACGAATGCTGGTTAGGAGGATGGAGAACAATGCCATTGCCTCCTTAGCTTGTCTTTTTGTTCTGGCTCAAGTTCATTTATGTGCTAAGCCAGAGAGGATTTTGGGATTGTCTAACCCCAAGTTAGATAGTTATATCTGCAAAAGCATTGGGATCTCTGCCCAGACTTATGGGTTGAAAAGGAAAGACCTTTTCATAGACTAAGGGCATTCTGTCTGATTGTTGTAAGCTGTTGGCTATGATTAAAGGACAATCAGTCCATAATTATGGGGAGAATTTCTAGACACTAGATCTTAGCATAACGGAGCTGAGACGAGTGGTAGGTGACCCTAAGGAAATGAATCCAGAAGTGAAAGCAGAGACCATGTGCCCACCAGCTACCAGCCAGTAGTCACCACAGGGCCATCAGATCAGCTGAATTAACAGTCATCCTAAGAACAGCGAGGAACCGAATCCAGCACGGACTAGGCTCAGTGAAACATTGGAGGCATGAGTTGTTCTTCTATGTATAATAATAATAATAGTAATAAATAGCAACAACAACAACAACATTTATATAATGTTTTAAAGGTTTGTAAAACACTTACATGGGTGAGCTGATTTGCTGTGGCTACACATGTTCCCTATATATGTATCCCTCACATGTAATTCTTATGCATACCTACTATCCCTCATGATGGGGTATGTATCTTGGAAAGAGTGTGCCCTAGATTTATGGGAGGAATATTCTTTTGCAACTTCTTAGGCAATGCTTTTTCATTAAATACTGTTTCTTTGAAATAATTGTATCTTCTGGCTAAGTAGGGAAATAAGTAAGCATATTAATGGGAGCTTGTGAACTATGGAATTTTTTGGTTGCAGACCCACAGAGTGAGTACCTTGGACCTCGAGTAGGTGTCCTGGGGTCACCATATGTGATAAATTGTACTTACTGCAAAATCAAGGGATGGTGGGGAAGCTGTCCCTGGAGCACTTAATGATGATTCGGAAGTCTTTTGATTATATGCCCTTTTCTTTGAGCAACTATGATAAAATGGATCAGGGAAAGCCCAAAGAGAATGCTCCTTGGCATTTTGCAGCTAGTAATTTTCTGTTGCCACCATCTAAGAACTGAGGAAGTTTTCTTCCAAAGATGAGCCCCCTTGGGAGTTTGGGTCTTTCCATTTTATTTCTCTGATCCTTTCTCAGCAGGTCCCTCACTAACCCTTCAAACTGTTCCGGCTGAGTACAGACATCAACACATCTGAATCCTCCATTTGTATTTTATTACTACAGGGAGACAGGAAAATGGAATCCACAATAAACTAGAGGAGAAAGGTATTTCTCTACAGCCACAGAAGACATTTAAGTGCAGAAAATCAGTACGTGAAGCTGTTAACTTATTGGCTCAAATGGTAGGTGGACAGGGAGATTCGGCCCCTCAGCTGGAGGGTCAGGCTTGTATCACTATGAGGGCAACAAGAAACAGAGATGCTGAATCCAGCAGGGAGTAGGCTTAGTGAAAGTAGCCTCACCGGAAGAGAGGAATTCTGCAACACTGGAGGCATGAATTGTTCTTCATGTATCATAATAATAGTTATAGCTAGCATTTATAGAATGCTTTAAGGTTTAGAACACTGTACTAGCCTGAGCATAGGGGAGACACTGTCATGGCTGGGGCTCCTTGCATCTTCTAGCAGGACTGTGAGCTTAGTTGGAGAAAAAAAGGACAGTAAGTATTTGTGTGTTCTCATGTTTGTAAGAAGATCAGGAAATGAGAACACACACACAGACACACATAGACACAGACAGATACACATACATATATGCACCCTTCTTTAGTTTCACTTTGAATAGTAGAGACTTGCTTTGTTCAGGGCTGAGAAAGCCTTAGAGGGAATTTTAAAATTCTTTAAAAATGTTTTCCTTTTTATCATTCCGAACTTGATGAAATTCAATGAACTTGGATATTTCCCTATGCAAAGAATGGAGAAAAAACCAAACTGTATATGAAAATGTGGACCTTCAGTTTGGAAAGCTTTTTTTTTTTAAAGTACATCTTAAATTTAACATGGTAGCTCCAATACCATCTTGCTTGTCTCTGTCCTCGTCTGAATTTCCTTCTGATTCTGTCTGTGCTCTTTTATATGATTCATTGACACTTCTCTTCTTCCCTGCTGCCTTTTTTTTTTTTGGCATCATTATCACTACTCTTTGACTATTCCCCAGCTCTCTTTCCCAATAATAAAAAGCCCTCCCTTGTAACAGGTAAGTATAATCAAGCAAAACAAATCTACACATTGGCTGTGTCTGAATATATATCTCATCCACTTTTACCTCTCTACCAAGAAGTGGGAAACATGATTTGTCATGAGTTTACTGGAGTCATGGTTGGCCATTGTATTCTTTAGAGTTCTTTGGTCTTTCACAATCATTTCAATGTTGTAGTCGTTGTATAAATTGTTGCCTTGGTTCTTCTCATTTTGTTTGGCTTAAGTTCACACTAATGAGAAATTCTCCCAAACTTCTCTGAAGCTGTCCCTTTCATTATTTCTTATGGTGCAGTCATATACCATAATTTGTCCAGGCATCTCTCCCCTCCTCTTGCCTTAACTGATGGGTTTTTACTTTGTTTCGAGTCCTTTGCTATAAGAAAACCATTGTAATAAATATTTCTGTATATACGGGTCCTTTCTTTCTCTCTTTGATCTCTTTAGGAGTATAGGCTTAGTAATGCAGTTGGTGAGTCAAAGAAGAGAGGCAGCTTAATGACTTTTAGGATATAGTTCTAAATTTCTATCTGGAATGACTGAACCACCTCACAGCTCCATCAGTGGTACATTAGTGTCTGTCACAAAAAGACATTTTCCCCAAAGTTTGTTGGAAATTTGAGCTTAATTAAGCCCAGTTCACTGAGCCGTCCATGTGAGACCATATGAGAGTAGGTCCAGGAGACTGCCTTATTTGCCATTTCCCTGGAGATACCGGAGGCATGGGGCCTGGCATTACAGCTCACATCCCTCTGATGGGGGCAGCAGCCAATATTTTTCTTGAATAGTTCAATTTTTCTTGAACAGTTCATGGCTCCAGTATACCAGCTGCTCAGGGACTTGGTCCATGATTTGACATTTCTCCTAACTCAGATAGCAGGGAGTTGTCTGAGACTATGGCAGGAACCAGTCTGCCCAGAAACCCTTGGAACAGTCTCAAACACCCAGAACAGATGTGTCATCCCTGGGGGTAAGGCAAGAAGACAAAGGGGAATTTTCTGGTTTCCTGTGTGTCTCCATTGCTAGGGAGGGAGAGGACACATCCTGCTGCTGAAGGAAATGGCAAAGCTATGATGATCTATGACTTTTTTATCTTCAAACAGTTTACTTTATACCAATTTTATCTATTCTGCAGCCATGATGATGGTGGTGGTCAGTGTGGGAATTTTTCTTGGAATTTTATATCTCTATAAAACATGAAACTAATAATTAAAAACACTCCCATCCTCAAAAAAGAAGCAAGGAAAACCCTTGACATTTTTGGGGAAAATGAGATAAAATATCATAATCCTTAAAAGGTTGTATTCTTCTTGGTCAGAAACATTGTCATCAAAGGTTTTGAATACTCCTTTTTTTTTTTTTAAACAGAAGCATATGTGTGTGCATGCATGCATTTATGTGTGTATATATAAATATATTTATACAGATGTTAGCTAGTATTTAGCAATATTTTTATACAATAATCAGAGACATAGGGTTGCATTCTTGAATGAAGGGGTTACTGCACAAAAATATTATTAAATGCTAGCTAAAATAATGTAGTCGTTTATGGCTCTCCCATTCATAAATTTGTCCAAATCCTTTTGTTGATTTCACTTCTATTTTGTGGTTGTACCACTTCTTGGGGGTAATGAATTCCATAAATTTATTACCTGCTGTGTGAATAGTTCTTTCTACCAGAGTGCCAGGAAGAAGACACAGAAAACAGGCAGTTCCAGGAATGAACAGATGAGTGAAATTTTTGCTTATTATTTCTGCTTGTTAAGTGTGGCAGAGCTGCTTAGGAGGTAAAGGAGATTTCTGATAACAAAGTGTCAGTAGGCTTTATCCTCCTCTGTACATCTATATCTTTGTATATATGTAACTAGAGATAGCAGAAAAATGGTTACATAATTTTATTGGTTTTTTTTTTCTTTTTGGAAGGGGGAAAGCTGGGCAATTGGGGTTAAGTGACTTGCCCAAGGTCACATGGCTAGTAAAGTGTTACGTGTATGAGGCCAGATTTGAATAATTTTATTGTTAAAGGAACGAAATGGATTTTCACATTTGGCTTATGGAATTATTTTCATTACTTTGTGGTCAGACCTTTTAGATACACATTTAGATGGTTGAGATAAAATTAAAGTTCAGATAATGCCTCTGTTATTTACTACCTGTGTGACCTTGGGCAAATCACTTAACTTCCCTCGAACTTGGTTTACTCATCTGTAAAATGAAGGGATTGGACTAGGTTGCTTCTAAGGTCCCTTTTAGCATTAAATCTATAACCCTAAGATCTAATTAACAAAAATGTATGGGACAAGTTTTGAATATGCCCCACAAATAAGAATATGATGAAAGTCCTTTAGGACCTTGAGTATCTTGATGACCTCTTTCTTCAACTAGCCATAGGTTTATTCTCTAATTTGAAAGGCGCTAGCTCTAAACCGAAAGATTAGTCCAGTCTAGGACTAGAAATCAGTACCTCAGACAAATGATGTATATTTATCACCCCAGATATTTGGGAGAAATAACATTGACCCATTAACACACAGACTTGTTGGTAAGCTAAAAGCAGTTTGACTTCCATATTCATGTTAAAGGGGTACAAATTTGTGCCAGGGGATTCTACCCCTTCAATGCTTTGAAACTTGTCATATAGAATTCCTAATTCCAAAATGAATCAATAGCATCTTAGCTTAAACAAAATATTTCACAAAGTGATGCATCATGGAGTCAATGTGTTATGATGGAAAGAATGCTATGCTTGGAGCATTAAACTTGGAATCACTGCACCTGATTCCATATGGAACATGGAGTTTGAGTCTCGGCTCTGTCGTTTGCTACCTGTATGACTTTGGGCAAGTCACTTAACCTTTGCTGAGTCTTATTCTCCTCATGTGTAAAATAAGGGGTTTAGAGTAAGTCCCTTATATCTTGAGATCTTTGCTACTATGTCCTTCATTCTTCAAAGATTATCCGCATCTTAGCTTATGTGGTATAAATAGCACTTCTTGGTGGATTTGAACCTAGAATTTCTCCTTTATATCATGTCGGTATAACTGGTCATCATCCCTAGTTAACCTGCCTTTAGTGACTCTTCCTTCACTAGAATGAAGGAGCTGACTCCTTTTATAGTCTTCCTGTCCTAATCCTTCATTTTACCTCATGACTCATTCCCTTGAGCTTGTAAAATTTCCCATCACACTCATTTTGGATTGAATGGAAATACTATACTGGTCCAAATATAGGCTCTCCTCAAATATAGATTGTCCTCTCAAAATGAGATCTCTTTGAAAAGAAAAAAAATATACAAAATTACCCTATAAAAAGATATTTGCTGTGATTAAAAAAACATTTATTTTACTTCCAATAAATGTTTTACTATTTTTTTTGTTCATGATATAACTGCTCGTACATGAGAACTATGCTAAAATTTTCTTGTGCCTATCTCAAAATGTGAGTGATGCTATCCAAGGAATGATTGAGTGGAAAAGGCAGTGGGTCAGTCTTATGGTGAAGGTGAGGCTCAAATGTTCTTGTTAACTGGGAGATGAAAAAACAGTTTAGATCAAGTCCTCCAGCATCGTGGCCAGTTCTTCTGCAGAGGAGCTCAGGGTGAACATAGCAGAGGATTCCTGTAGATGAGTAGAACGCATAGTTGGATTTCACCTGGCGCTGATGAAAAGAATGCTTATATGATTGAAATCAGTGACTCATGGAGATCACAGAGAGTTTCTTCCTCTTTGTCACTTTCATTGTCAATTTCTTTCTGAAGATGCATCTGATAATCTAAATAATAAAAAAAATTAAAAATAACAAATCTAAATAATTTGGGGTAATATTTAGAATATATTCTGACCAATATGCTAATCGAATTTGGGACAGAGGAGGGAGACCTGAATTAAGTGTACATGGATTTTTATTGGCACTTGTTGAATTGAATTCCCCCCTTGTCCCCCTCCCCAATTTATTTCTTTTTCTTTTTTTTTTGTCTTTTGGAGGGCATTTGGGGTTAAGTGACTTGCCCAAGGTCACACAGCTAGTTTTTGTGTTAAGTGTCTGAGGCCACATTTGAACTCAGGTCCTCCTGACTCCAGAGCTGGAGCTCTATTCACTGCGCCACCTAGCTGCACCCTCTTCCCCAGTTTCTATGCTTTGGTCCTAAATTTCTCAGTGAAAGCCTCTTATTTTCTCTTTCCCTTAAAAAACAATACCAGACAATCATTTCTACATTAAAGCTTATTTCATTCTACTTAAACATCACTTTGGTGAGCCTAGTAGCCTAATTCTAAAGTCTTAGTGCCCCAGCAACCAGTGTTAATCCCTCCATGTGCAAGAGAAATAATAAAGAAAATTACTGGGACTTAACACGTGTCTAGTGACTCCTGGCCCTGGGACTGCTTGGTAAGTGTCCCTGAGTGAGGTCACATCTCTTGCAGCCTCTCTGCTTTCCACAGTCTTTCTATATAAGATCCCTTTATGAGGTTAAATTCTGTTCTTCTCCCTTCATCCCCCGCCTTATCCTGAGGTAGACTGGGTTTACTACTGTTCGAAGGGAAGGTATAGCCACAATCTCACCTGCCTACCCCATCCTAAGTTATACCCCTGCCTGCCCCATCCTAAATTATATGTGGATCAATAGCAACCTTGATATGGCTGGTCCAATGTATTAAAAATCCATTTGGGTTTTATGTATGTTAATGTTCATGCTGAAGTTTATACAGAGAAGCTAATGAGCCCTGGAAATGGGGTTTGGATCAATCAGAGAGACTAGTGGTCTTGTGGGCAAGGGTAGGAATGGGAATATATAAAATATGGGACTTTTAAAGGAACTGTGAGTCCATATTATGAGGAGGAATTTAATAAAGGACAGAAAACTTCTCTCTCTTGGACATTTGTCCAAGCTACATTATCACAAGAAGGAAAAAAAAATAATTCAGAGATTCTGTACAAATCCTGGGAGGCAATTGTGTTGGTGTTTAGGGGTAGATGTGGAGTCCAGAAAGACAAGGTCTTCTTTAGGAAAAGGGAGTGGAAAGGGATAGGGGGGAGAGAGAGAGAGGGACAGAAAGAGAGGCAGACAGACAGACAGACAAAGAGACAGAGGCAGAGAACACTTTACCAGGATGGGGGAGATGTAAGGAAAAATTAAGCATCAGGATTGGAGATGACTGTAAAAACCTGATGATCTTTTTCTCTTTGAATTTCTCATAACATTTTCTTTGGACTTCCCACTGATCCTCATATTATAATTTCACATTTTAATTTGCATTATAGTTATTTGTGTGGATGTCTTATCTCTTTTTCTCCCTTCCTCATTAGATTATAAATTCATTGTAAGCTCACTTAAATTCTCTTTAGCTCTCTTGTATTTTCCTTCTTTCTCTTTGAATTAATGTCTACTTTAGCTTATTAATAAAAGAAATATATTGGTGGAGGCTTGTGAGCTATGAGTGGATGCTAATACTCCCCCTACAAAATGCCTTGTACCTGGAGTAGTGTTCAGGGCTGCAACCACTTGAGGTGGGCTCCAGGTACAACATAAACATTTCATGTAAAATATTTCTACTGTTCTATGAAGTAGATGTTAAGATATTATTTATAACTATTATTAGTAACTATCGAATTGCCAAAATTTCCATTGTAGGAATTTAGAGGGTTTTTGGATGATTTGGATGGCCCAGTTCTATTTTTAAAAGTGCCCAAGGAAATTTAATTTCCTTGCAAATAGATACATTTACTCCATGGCTACAAAGCTTTATTCCAATTAGTAAGTACTTAATGACTTAATTTTGACATAATTTTGTTGATGAAAATTCAACACTTTCAATTTCAACAAACCTTTTTTAAGTGGTCACTGTATGCAGAGTTACATTGGGTAGATGAACTTGTTCATGATGCTCTGGGTGTACCAGATATATTCTGGTGTTGACATCATAATCAAATATTCAACTTGACCAATGGAAGAATCTCATCCAGATATATTCCAATTTGATTGTTGGGGTCCACTTACCTAAATGGTGGTATTAACTTACTAAAAATCTTCCACAAGTGTAGTTGCAATTGTGCCATAAACTGGAAAAAGCACAGTGTTTGAAAGGACCTATTTGGTGTTGCCGTGGAAACACCAGGAAGATTATAAGAACTTCTCTCTACAAATGTTCCATAAAATCTCTCAACTATAGGATGCTGATTGGGAGCACCTTCAGAGACAGGAAAATTAGAGTTCTGGGGTACTTACATAGGAATCACATTTGGGGACTATCCAAGACACAACTAACCCAGATAGGAGGGCATACACTTTAGAATGCCACTTAAGTGGTATTCTTCTCTCATTGCTCTAGCTTTTCAGTTATCCAATATTTTATTGCTCCAACAATTTAGAGTCATTGGAGTACTTCTTCCCAAGATACAGATCCAAGCTATCTGTGCTGCCCATCCTACGTCCCATTTGCTCATGTCTTCCTACAGTCTTCTACAGATTATTTCCCTATTATGCTGGACAACTTTTTTTTTCTCATTCTCTTGACTTTGAGTAACAATGGAGAATGTGGGTCACCCATTTAATACCTTTTATTCTCTCCATATGATTAGTTCACTCTTTCGTATATTATTCTGATGTAGTCTCTTATGCTAGTTCTTCTACATAATTCCTCATTTGGAATACTTTGCAGTCCCCTGCAAGCACTGTGGTTAACTTTGAATTAATCTGTGGTTAACATTGAATGTGGGATAGATTTTATGTAACCTGACAAAAACCTCAGAATGTCCTCATACTTGAACCCTTGACTATTAAGAAAGTCCTCTTCAGGGGCAGCTAGGTGTAGGCACAGTGAATAGAGCACCAGCTCTGGAGTTAGGAGGACCTGAGTTTAAATACGGTCTCAGACACTTAACACTTACTAGCTGTATGACCTTGGGCAAGTCACTTAACCCCAATTGCCCTGCCTTCCCCTCTCCAAAAAGATTTTTAAAAGGTCCTCTTCTCCTTTTTTGAATTGTGTCAATTTTCCCCTTTTGACCTGTCCTATATTCCATCAAATATTTTAAGTACCTAATCTATAGGACTCAGTATTAAGGAAAGGACAGATCCATTTGCTCCTTGAGGTTCCCTATAGGGATCATGTAGCTCTGTAGGCCATTGTTTCACATGCAGTTCAGAGTCTCTATTTTTGCTCACGTGGAGCTTCTCATATTCACACACTCTTGACCACGCACCCAGGGAGTTGTCCATGAATAAGGAGGACTTCCTCACATGCATGCTATACTTGTAATTGCTTATTTTTAAGTCCATGTGCTTTAAGATTTCCACATAAAGAAGTTCTGATATTCTATCCTTGTGTTGTGCAATAGAGGAAGCCCTGGGGAGATAGGTCATAGGATCAGGGAATTTAGAAGGGCCCTTAGAGATCATCTGGTCCAATCTTCTCATGCTAGAGATTAGAAAACTGAGGCCTAGAGGGTTTAGCAATTTGCCCAAGGTCATACTGGCAGTGTGAACAGTTAGGTGGTGCAGTGGAGAGAGTGCCAGGCCTAAAGTCCAGAAGACTCATCTTCCTGAGTTCAAATCTGGCTTCAGACACTTATTAAGTTGTGTGACCCTGGGCAAGTCACTTAACCCTGTTTATCTCAGTTCCTTGTCTGTAAAATGAGGTAGAGAAGGAAATGGCAAACCACTCTGGTATCCTTGCCAAGAAAATGCCAAATGAGATCACAAAAAATTGTGACTGAAAAGTGACTCAACAAGAAGAACAACATATACTGATGGTGTGGAAATAAGCGTCAGACCCAAGATCTGACCTGGGGCTTCTGATTCCAAATGCCCTGAAAAGGAAAGGCCAGGAATCAGTTTGTACAGTCTTTGGAAGAGAAATATTGTTTTTTTTAGCAAACATTCCAAGGAAAGAGAATGTAATGTCTGAATCTTCTCTGAATCTAAGCCTGATTGCTACTATGCCTTTTATTTTGGGGTGAGCAAATCATTGGCTGTAGAGTTACAGCTACAAGAGACTTTGGGAAGGCCATCAAGTTCAAACCCTGTTTTTTACTGATGAGGAAACTGAGGCACAGAGAGGTTAGGTGATCTTCCCAGGGCCAAATAGCTACTAAGTATATGAGACAGGATTTGAACCTAGATCTCCCTGACTCCAAGTCCTGATTCCAATTTCTCCTTGTGGGAGCCGCAAAAGAACTCTAAAGCGGTGGTTCTCAACCTTCCTAATGCCACGATCCTTTAATACAGTTCCTCGTGCTATGGTGACCCCCAACCATAAAATTATTTTTGTTGCTACTTTATAACTGTAATTTTGCTACTGTTATGAATCATAATGTAAATATCTGATATGTAGGATGTATTTAAATTGAACATAACCCACAGGTTGAGAACTGCTGCTCTAGAGCTACCCTTGATCGTATTCTGCTAGAGAATTTGGTGTTAGTGAAAAATCACTATAACATGGATAACATGCCTGTCCCAAATTCTCATCAGTTTGTAAACAGGATAAAAAGTCTAAATGGGGCTGCATTTGTACTTTTTTTTTGTTGAGGAATGAATTTTTCTTCTCTTCTGAAGTTTGATGTCCCTGATCTTTTTAACACTTATAGAATCAAAGAATGTTGGAGCAAGAGGGATCCTTAGGGTTGAACACTTAGTCTAAGTCTTTATTTTAATAAATCAGGAAACTGAAAATTACAGAGGGAAGATGACATGCTCGGAGGTCACTCAGCTAGTAAGTTTCAGAGCAGGGATTCAAGCCCAGGCCTTCTAATTCCAATATAATATATAGTAATATATCTTTCCAATATAATAGATGCTCTCAGTGCTAAGTATCCCCATACTATTTCTTTTAGCAGATGCTCAGAGGGATGTCTCCATCCTCCCGAACCCAAGCACGATCCTTACTATACATTTTTTGAGTGAATAAATCACTGGATCACAGACTTATAGCTGGAAAGGACCTTGGAAGGCAGTCAAATCCAAACTCTTTTTTTTCTTTACAGAGAAAGAAACTTTAGGCAGAAACAGAGAGGTTAAATGACCAGTCTAAAGGCACGCAGCTAGTAACTTTCTGAGGCAGGATTTGATCCCAGGTCTTCCTGACTGCAACTTCAATTCCATGAATGATTCATGTTCTTCAGGATAATAATAACACTAAGAATAATGAAGACAATGATGACAACAACGATAACCGATCTTGTATAGTTTGAAAAGCATGTTGGATGTGGAGTCAGAGAACAGGTTTCAAATTCTGCTACTTACCGTCTATATGATCTCAGACTTATCCTTTCTGGTCCTGTTTCCTCCTCTGTAAAATGAGAGCAATAGTTTAGTTGGTCTCCAAGATTCCTCCTCGTTCCAAGTCTATGATTTTATGATGTATATTTTGTTCTCTAAACTTTGCAAAGAAATTGAGTTACACCATCTCATTTTGAGCCTCACGGAAATCCTATGAGGTAAATACTGTCAGGTACACATCTTATTTTATATATGAGAAAATGGAGGCTCAGAGAAATTGACTTGCCCCTGGTCACATAAGCTACTAAATCTTAGTGATGGGATTTTTAATCTAGGCAGATTTGTGTAGTGGCTACAGAGCCAATCAAGGGGATGTGAGTTCAAGTGTTACCTTTGACACATACTGTTTGGGTGATTCTGGGCAGCAATGTCTTAGTGCTCTAGGCAGTTCTCTAAGACTAAACATGTTTGACGGAGGGATAACCTGAATTGGTAGAGAGAAGTTTCCTATATGAATGAAATCATAAGCCCAGTCCTGTGTCTGTCTGTATTCCTTTTTCTCTATTTCTATTCCCTCCTTTGAGTCCAGGTTTCTAGGATGGAAAATTGACTCTTCAGGCCGGAGGGAAGTTGGGGATGGAAGTTTGGAGAGAGGGTCACGATATTAACTCTCTTCTACTTCATTTTTTGTCTTAGCTTCAAAGACAAAGCACATACACCTCTACCCCACATATAGGATGAAGGATAGATTTAGGAGGTTGCAAAGCAAAGAGGAATCCATTTTAAGGACCCAATGCCAACTTTGTTGGCTTTTCCTCCCCCACTCTGCCCGCCAGAGACTTGGGCGGCTGTTGATGTTTCTTTATGTTGTTTTTCATATAAACTCAGAGAAATTGACACTTGCATCTGTCTGCTTAGTAAAATGACTGCCATCAATCATTATCCCTGCCTAATAGCATTACCTTGTTAATAACAAACAGCCCATACCAAAGACTTGGGCTTTTTAATGTGGTTAAAACCTGGCTGTTGGCCACTGTGGCCCCGAGCTGAAATCTTGTTAACTCTCATAAGCTAGGCTGAGCTCCAGAAGTGAATGGGAAGCCTTGGGGAAAAATACAGAGGGAACTGTTCCCATTGTAGGGTTTCAGTAGATGGTGCTCTTTCCCCTGAATTTACAAGGAAGATTGTGCAGTTTGAGTTAAGAGGACAACATGCTAGAGGTGGAAACGTTTGGAGACAAGACATGAAATGGGGACCTGCCTGCTAATTGATCAAAAGCCAGATTTCACCACAGGCTTCAGCTTATACTGATTTGAATTTTGTGCAATGATTAGTTTTAAGGGTAGATTTAAAAAAATGTAGCAAATATTTATGTAGTTAGTTTTAATTTAGAAGTTGAGCTGTTTCTGCCTTGGTTTGAATACCTGAAGCATCCTGGATACTCAGAGATACATGTATATATATACGTGCGTATACATGTGTGTATAAACAGACAGATGTATCCCTTAAATGATACATACACTTAGATCAATATCTTTATCTCTGTCTTTACCTCTGTCTTGCATTTCCAGCTCAGTCTCTGCCTCTGTCTCTATCCCTATCTCTCTGTCTCTATCCTAATTGTCTCTTTCTATCTCTTAACTTATCTGTGTCTCTGCTTTAATCTTTAGGCCTTTCTCTGTCTCTATTTTTATCTCTCTGCCGTTTCTGCCTCTCTATTTCTTTGTCTTTGTGGCTCTGCCTCCATCTGTTTCTCTGTCTCATTTTCTCTGTC
Organism: Pseudochirops cupreus; assembly: GCA_028627135.1. NCBI lineage: Eukaryota > Metazoa > Chordata > Mammalia > Diprotodontia > Pseudocheiridae > Pseudochirops > Pseudochirops cupreus. The sequence goes on from CM053582.1 coordinate 388,608,833, forward strand.
TCTGTCCCTGTGTCTATCTGTCTTTGTCTGACTTTCTAATAGAGTGGTTAGAGTATTGGACTAGACCCTTGGATTCTGTCTCGGTGTCTGGCTGTCTGTCTCTTTGCCTCTGTCTCTCTTTCTCCACCTCTGTTCCTGTGGCTGTTTGTCTTTATCTCTTTGTCTTTTTGCCTCTGTCTCTGTCTCTCTCTGTGTGACTGCTTGTCTCTGTGTCTGTTTATCTGTCTCTTTAATAGAGTGGAAGGAACATTGGATTAGACCCCTGGGTTTTGTCTCTGTCCATATATGTTTGTTTCTGTCTTTCTCTTTGTCTTTCTGTCTTTCTCTCTCTCTGTCTCTCATAGAGTGGAAGGAGTATTAGAACCCTGGGATCTTATCTCAGCTCTGCCACAAATTAGCAGTATGAACTTGGTCCAGTCACTGCCCCTTTTCCTCATCTCTAAGATACAGGATTTGGAGTCAGTGCTTTCTAAAGTTCCCTACATCTCTCATGGTCTATGGTTCTAAATTCCCTTGCAATTCTGAATTCCCCTTTTAGCAATAAAGGTCCAGCCACATTTCAGTTGGGGAGGATTCTTGTTCAGCTGAGGCTTAGAAGAGTTATAACCAATCAATTGGCAAGTAATCCACTTAGAGGGATGCCTGTCTTGTGCGACATCTTGACTTCAAGGCTGAAGTGGACTTTGAAGCTTGGAAGGCTTTAGCTCCTGCCTCTGACATATCCTGGCTTTGTCACTACAGTCAAGTTGCTTCACTGCTCAGTTCTTTGGGCAGCTCTCTAGGGCTGTAAGTTGTAGAATGTGCATTGGGAGAGGAAATTTCCTCACCAGGAGTTCCCTATTCTAATGATATCATAGGTCCTGTCTCTGTCCCTACTTGGTGACAAATGTATGGCTTAGCCAGGTAAGTGGATCACTTTGAAAAGTTGCCAAGGAACACCTAAAGATATGCGAGGTAGCATGGTTCAGGGAACAGACTACTAGATTTGGAATCTGAAGACCTGCGTTAGAATCTTGCCTTTGCCATTTAATAGCTAGCATAATAATAGCTAGCATTTATGAAAAGCTTTAAGGACTGTGAAGCATTTTACAGATATGATCTCCTTTTATCCTCATGACCTAGGGAGGTAAGTACTATAATTAACCCCATTTTACAGATGAGGAGACTGAGGTGGAGGTGGTAAGCATTTGAGGTTCAGGTCTTCCTGACTCTAGCTCTAGCCAGAGTGTTACCCATCTGCTTAATTTACTTTTTGTATGACTTTGGATAAGTAATTTTTTTACCTCTCAGGGTCTCAGTTTTCTTATTTGTGAAATCAGGGTGTTCGGTTCTAAATCTGTGATCCTAGAAACTTATGATTACAGGTTTCTCCTAAATATAAGACAAATTTGAACAGAAAAAATGTACACACACACACACACACAGACACACACACACACACACACATGAATACTCTCATTTACACAGCACTTTGTGATTTGCAAAATTATTTACATATATCTCTTATAATCCTCACCACAATCCTATGAGGCAGGTACTATTTTTATTCCCATTTCACAGCTGAAGAAATAGTCTCAAAGTGTTTAAATGATTTGCCCAGCATCACATAGCTCGTAATTGTCTGAGGTAGGATTTGAACCCAGGTCTCCCTGCTTTCAAGAATGGAAAGAGGTGCCCAGTGTCCATTCTGGTTGCAGAATCTAGAACACCTTCTGTATGGTTAACTTTCTATCGAAAGGCAGTATATGAAAGCAATAAAAACATATTATAAGGGAGTGTTCCCTAACCATGAATAAATTTTATTTCCCTTAAAAAAATGCCATTGTAGGACCATATAGATTTGCTCTTCAGGAATCAATGCATAATCCTGAATAATCTAGCCTTTTTTTTATTAATTCATTCATTTATTTATTTTCGTGAAAAGGGGTTTTGTCTTAAGCACGTGCTCTTTCCCTGATGGCTTGTTTACATCGAGGCTTTGGCAGTTTGTCTGAAAAAAGACCTGAGGGTATATTAGTTGACTGTAAACTCAATATGAATGACAAGTGTAACATGGCAGCTTAGAGAGTGAAGGTGACCCTTTGGCACATTAAGAGAGGCATAGCTTCTAAGAAGACAGAGATGATGGTCCTACTACACTATGTTTGGGTCATGTCCTATCAGAACTATTGTGTTCAGTTCTAGATACCACATTTTAGGAAGGATTTTGATAAGTTGGGGAGAAGCAACAGGTATCATACCTTATACATATGACCAAGGAACTGGAGATATTTTGCATGGGGGGAAAATGCTCATGGAGAAATGAGATAGTTGCTTTCAAGTACTCATCAAATGGAAAGAGGAATTTTTTGTTTGTTTATTTGGCTACAGGGGCCAAACTATGAACTATGTATAGGATTTGCAGAAAGGCAAGTCTAGGCTTGATATTAAGAAAAAAATTTCTTAATAATTAGTCCAAAGTAAAATTAGCAATTATAGCTAGCAAAATGTGAGATTGTGGCACAAATCTGTGGCAGAGAATTTGGACTGTTTTTGTGTCAGAGATTATTTGGCTTCATTTAGATATAGGAGGATCTGCATGATTTATACTGCAGCAGGAAAGTACAATCTATTTGCCTGAATGGCTATTGGGCCTTACAAGCCTTCCTCAACCAATAAACAATAAATCAATTTATAATGAGAAAAAGCCTGGGCTTTTTGACCCTGGAAACAGGCTCAGTACCCTATGTTGTAAGAATGAACTGAGTCTGGGGATCTTAGCTAAATCCCCAGCGGACAATGGTCATAATCTCAAATCCATTAAATGTAATTTCTACATCATCTAGCCCAGCTGTCAGTCTCTGGCTCATTCGAGCTCACAAATTGAGCTTCCGAGAAGACCAAATCACCTTCTTTCTAAACATGTCACCTTCACATCAGGCTGAAGGTCACTAGGCAGGAGGCCCAGGGGAGCTTGCATTGTGTCTCTTTGTACCCCTCTCCTGACCTTCTGCTCAAAAGGCGAATTCAGTTTGCAGAGGCAGGCCTGCATAAGCTTCTCCAGTAAGTGCAAATATTGACTTGGAAGAGAAAAACAAAATAATGTATGAACACAGAGTTTTCACTATCTGCTATATTCCCCATGTGGCTTTTCTATTTGAAGTCCTGATGGGGAAGTGAGAGATGGGGGGATGGAGAAACATTAGCGTCTAATACTGCTTGTTAAAATGAAATATAGTGAAATACTGAAATCAGTTTTAAAGTTAGGTAAGGAGAAAAAATGCAGCCTTTCACTGAAAAGTCGAGCCATCTGTAAATTGTTTCTTTAGCAGTCAATGCATAAGGATTTTTAAATGAGAAGTTTATTTGTATAAGGTCTGAGTCACTGATTGGTCGATCTCAAGGGCAGCCTTCTCTCCTGCAAGAAGGAATGGCTTGATCCCTGAAGGTGGGGGTCCATCCCAGATGTCCCAACAGGACTCCGTAGCTTACACGGTACACACGTTGGTTTCTTTCTGTTGCTTTCCCCCTTCTGCTGCTTTTCATTTGCCATTGTTCTCCAAATAGCCTGACCAGCTGTAGCATGTTACAGTGCCATGTGTTGAGTATTTTCTCCACCAAGACCCACAATGGAAGGCTGACATCATATGCCCTGAAGTTCACTTTTGGGGAATGTTTAATCATTCAATTTAGTTCAACAAGCATTTCTGAGCATCTTATTTTGTGCAAAGCACAAAGGTGCAGGACATGAAGATGAAAAGTAGTCCCTGACCTCAAGAACCTTCCATTCTAATGAGGGGATGCAATGTGTCAATAGCTAAGTAAACACTAGATAAGGTGGAAACTGAGAGAGCCAGGGATGTGCTGGAGCCAGTTAGTACCTCCTTGCAGATGTTTAAATTTTCAGTGTGAGCACATACACTGCAGCAAAGACAAGGGCTATAAATCAGGGCTTTATTTACTACATTTTTGATTGTCTAGAGTGACTTTAGACAACTAAGTGGTGCAGTGGATAGAGTACTGGGACTACTGTCAGGAAGACTCATCTTCCTGAGTTCAAATCCAGCCTCAGACACGTATGAGCTGTGTGACCCTTGACAAGTCACATAACCCTGTTTGCCTCAACTTCCTCATTTGTAAAAATGACCTGGAGAAGGAAATGACAAACCACTCCAGAATCTTTGCCAAGAAAACCCCAAATGGGGTCATGAAGAGTCAGACACTACTGAAAAAATGACTGAACAAAGACTTAAAAAATGATGGAGGAAATGTTTTAAAAAAAAATGCAGATTACACTTAAAAGCCTGTTGTACTTTGGGAAGAACTGATTGTTAAACATTTACTAGCACCTCCCTTGCTGAGAACACTAAATTAGTTGAGAACATTAAGAGGACTTACCTGAGCTGAAACTAAGGATTCTCAAAGAAGGAAAGAGTGAATTTTGTGTGGGGGTGGGGAGATGTAGCATATGTAAAGGCATAGAAGTGAGTGACAGAATACTGAATCTGAGAAATAGCAAGAACACTAGTTTGGTTGAAACCTAGAATGCATGAAGGGGGATAAAGTGAAACAAGTCTGGAAAGGTAGCTGGAGACAGATTGTGAAGGGCTTTAAATGCTAGACAATGGAGTTTACATTTTACCCTGGAGGCATCAATATCTGCTCAAGCTTATTGAGGGGGGTCTGATTTGTTCCTTAGGAAAGGTGTTTGGCAGTTGTGTAGAGGAGGGACTGAAGAGGATAGAGACTTGAGGCAGGGAGACCTAATAGGAGGCTACTTTTGTTGCTGTTGTTCACCCTTCATTTTCAAAGAGGACCAGTGACATCACAAAGTGATGTCTTGACTTGTATGTGAATTGAAGTGAGGCAGAATTTCACAAAATTGTCAGCCCCTTTTTCTCTTCCAGGCATGGAAGCCCAATGGCAAGACAAAATTCAAGATGGTGATGGCCCAGGATGCAGTTGATTACCTTGACTTCTTCCATGTCTGACCAAGCTCTAAGCACACCACAGTGCTTGCTTCAGCTGCCTTTGTGGTTATTGGAACAAATTGTTCCCGTCTGGCTGTTCTTACAAGGATGTTTTTCACATGTTTGGGGTAGGACACCCCTCCCCCCATCCCAATTTACTAATGGGTTGGCTACTAAAACAGTCCAGGGAAAGAAATATCGAAGGCTTGAACAAAGATGGAAGCAGAATGAATGAAAAGAAGGGGATGGATGAGAGATATAGAAGTAGACACAACAAGTTCAAGGGGCATATTCAAATCTCATAACCATTACACCCGGAAGGCCAGGTTTGGTAGAAAAGATAATGTATTACATTGAAGATATGTGATTTTGAGATATCTCAGGAACATCCAGACAGAGATGCTCATTTAACTTAATTGACTATTCAGTATTTCCTTTTGTTCTACCAAGTTCTTTCTGGGATGCTGACATCTCAACAAGTGGTAGAATACTGTGAGAAGCGAAGCACTTGCTGTTGCTAAACAAAAATCAATTTCTCGTTAAAGGGAAGAAGTGTCTAGGAAAGATCACCTAGGTATCTGTGTGGTGAGCCCTTCTGGAGCAAGGGAGGACATCTCTTTATTTTAACATTCAAACCAAAACAAAGTGCAGGCTGGGTAAGATGACCTCGAGTGCCGGACATCTTTCTGAGTGTGAGCCCCCAACACACAGTCATTGGTATATAGATCTTGAAAAATTGCCATCAGCACTTTCCTTTTGCTATGAAAGCATTACAGATGGAAAACACACATTTTTCTAACTAAAAGTAATGAGCTTTATTCTCCAGGGCACATAAAAGTCACAAAGGGCTGGCTAGGCATTTATTAGGCTGATTTACACACTGGCACACAAATGCTACACATGCTATACCATAAGGGAGTATAAGTCACCTTTCCTCTCTGTGCATTGCTACTCTCTTCCACCTAGAGAATAAGGAAGTCTTGTGCAAATCTCCCCTAGTCACAGCAATCTGCCATTAGTAGCAGCAACAAGGGGTAGTGGAAAAAGCACTGAATTTGGAGTAAGAAGGATAAGATGGACTGTGTTTAACTCCTGGCCTTGTTTACCTGTATTTCTACTCTCAGGGCCTCAGTTTCTTTTTCTGTATAAAGACAAGGTTGTATTAGATGGTCTCTAAGGTTCCTTCCAATTCCTGTTATCATCAACCAACATTCATTAACTACTTTCTGTTGTCTGGGGTTTCTTTCTACTCCCAACTGCATCTGTGCCCTTATAAGTTCATAGATCGTTAGACTGGAGGTAACCATAGGGATAATTGAGACCAAGTCCTTCTTTTTACCTGTAATGATCCAGAGACCCAGAGAGATAAGTGACTTGCCCAAGGTCACACAGCTGATTGGTAGCAGAGAAGGGAGTTAGACCTAGTGTCCTTGCTCCTATTCCTGGGCTTTTCCCCTATACCATGTCTTTGGCTGAGTGTTGTACACCCTAATTATTCAGTTGCTACTTCTTTGAGGTCCAGTTTTTGATCCTGGTGAAGTTTTTAGGATACTTTCCATAGTCATTGATTGATATCTTTGAGGAAAGCTTGGGAAATTCCTCTTGAGCTTGGCTGAGTTGGTTCTTTTTGCATAGTTTTTACCCTCAATAGCCAAGTAAGGGAGACTTCCTTTGGAGATCACCATCCCCCCAGACCCACTGCATCCTCATCTCTTTGCAGTGTCTTGGTCAGAACTCAGAACTTGGCACAAACCCAGGAATAAGGTCTTTGTGTTCTCACATAATAAGCCATCCCTGCCTTTCCTTCCAAGGGGGGGGAGGTCGTTGCTTTTGTTGTTGTTCAATCATTTTTCAACTGTGTTCAACTCTTCGTGATCCCATTTGGGGTTTTCTTGGCAAAGACACAAAAAAGTGCTTTGCTATTTCCTTTTCCAGGTCATTTTACAGATGGGAAAACTGAGACAAATTGAGTTAAGTGACTTGTCCAGGATCATACATCTAGGAGGTGTTTGAGATTGGATTTGAACTCAGGTCTTCCTGACTCCAGGCCTGGCACTCTATCTACTGTGGCACCTAGCTGTCCAGGGCCTTTGCTACTGGATTTATACTCAGCCGGGGTCACAGAAACTTCACTGGTATCTTTACTATGCTCTTAAGATAGAATTGAGTTATTCTCCCAAAGTATTATACCTCGGTTGGTGAGGGTAGAGATTGCAAAAAATTTTCAATCTTGTCCCCTTATCAGTAAAAATGGGTTGAACGTATACCTCTAATGTGTATATATTTACATTTTTAATAAATCATATGTTTTAGTAGAAAAGATAATGTGCAATAGAGATAATTCCATGCTTTATAATGCGTATAAAAATAGACATTAAAAAGATTGAAAAAATAATTTTTGATTCTAAAGTCAGTAGGGAAGCACTGGAGTTTATTAAGTGGTTGATTGACATGGTAATACCTGAGCTTTTGGAAAATCACTTTAGCAGCTGATGGAGGATGGATTGAAGAAAGGAGACTGGGGCAGGGAGACCAATGATGAGTTTCTCATAATAGTCTAGGTAAGAGCAGAGGAAGCTCTGAAGGATGGAGGTGGTTATGTGAATAGAGAAGGGGAAAGAGAGACATGGAGGTAGAAACAACAAGATCTGCCAACGGATTATGTATGTGGGGTGAGACTGTAGAGGTAAAGATGACATCTTCATTGTGAATGTTGGTGACTGGAAGGATGGTGGCATCCTCAACATATGCAAGTTTAAAAGAGGGGTTTGCTAAGTAGAAAAATAATGCAATGGTGTCTATAATCTATAGTAACCTATTCATGCCTGATTATTTTTTGTGATTCATTCTCTCTCACCCTAAATGAAAAAGGAAAGAAAGTGGGGTTCTTGATCTAGATCAAGGAGCCTCCTCTCTTGAGGGGCATCTGTTGTAGTCATGAGGTCATCTGGGGGTCAAGGAGTGCTTGTGATTAGGGAGAAGAGGGGTTGAATTTTCCCAGTGGCACCTATAGAGCTGCCACTGTAGACACTTAGGGAGTGGCTAGTTTACAATTTTATAGCCCTTTGGGCATAGTTCCAAATTGAGGCACATTGTTAAAATCTGAATCTTAACCTTTAAAGTCAACATCAATGAGTAGCTGAAAAATAGAACACAAGATATCAGCCAAGTTTTGTGCCATAAGTTCTAGGATGGATACCTTTATTGCATCTATAATGTTTGCCACCTTGGACATGATATGCAGTACCATCATCTAAAACCCCTTGGTACTTATAGAAGAGATGTCTTCCCTGCAAAGACGTTTGAGGGAATGGGTTGGCCAGTATGTCCATCTCGGCATAAAAAGAAAGCCACATGGACAATAAAAATGCGAAAAATATAGATAGTTCACATGAATATCATGTTTTAAGGGCTGCAAAGTATTGTCCTAGTAACAATTGTGTCTTCTGAGTTATACCATTTCCTCAGCAGACTAAATTCTCGTAGCTGGTCATTTCTTGATTTCCTGCTCTGATTTATCCCACCAAAAGTGCTGCTTTGAATTTCTGACCTACCTTTGGTTTTTGTCCCAGACTTCTACATAGGCCTGATTTTAGCCACTGAAAATACTTCCCTTCATTTTCAGTTTATTTCTATCATTTCAGTCCCGACTATGACAGGAACATTGCTAAATATTTGTGGGTTTTCCTTTGCTTTGGCCCATCTTAGCCCTGCTCCCCTCAGAAGACAGATAGGTCATGACATTAAGCAATTCTCTATTTCCTAATGAATGACTCTGCCAATAGAGTCAAATGCCTTGCTGAGTCTATGAGCCCAATATTGCATGGCTAGGTCACCTTCAGTCCAGGGTATTCTATCATATCTTTTACTTTATGAGCATCAGGAAAACTGTCTTGATTTCTGGGGAAAACATCAGTGTCACTGAGTTGTGTGAATACTCTGGATGTGATTTGTTTTGATGAGATCCTGGATGATTAATTATAACATAGTTTGTGTATGTATAACTGGTGTGTTTTGGAGGTTTGGTGATATCATCTTTTCTTCTATCTGTAGTCAAATAATTGATAGCAATGGGGCAGGGAGGTGGTACCGTAGTGTGCCGAGAGTCCGCCTGGAGTCAGGAAGATCCATCTGCCCGAGTTCAAATCTTGCCTCAGACACTTAACTGACTTTGTGACCCCGGGTAAGTCATTTAACCCTGTCTGACAATTTTGTCATCTGTAAAACAGGGATGATAATAGTACCTACTTCTTGGGGTTATTGTCAGGATCAAATGAGATCATAATTGTAAAGTGCTTAGCCCAGTGCCTGGTGATAGAATCTTAATAAAGTTTCCCCCAGCCCCAGTATTCTAACTTTCTTATGGGACTTACTGAACAAAAGGCATGTTTGGATTTAACCACACAATTCAGCTTTAACCACGCCACAGGACCCCAGACTCAATAACACTACTGCTCCTATCTAGCTATTGACCCCCACCCCTAAATATGCTGACTTCCTCATACATGCCCCACTGCCTCACCAGAACAACAGGTATGTCCATGAACTCATATTTCTCATAGAAATAGCAGGTTTGTCCACATTGATGGGATCCCAACCACTGCCTCTGGCTAGCCACTACCTCCAGATCCTTTACCTCATATTTCCCACAGAAACAACAGGTGTGTTCATACACTCAACCACAACCACATCCATCTAATCTCAGACAGGACCACAATAGTCCGCTGATCAGAAAGCGTCACCACCAGGATGCCTAAGTAGGATGTGAACCCCAAAACAATATAAGGAACTTTCCCAAAGTAGGCATGTGTGCAATAATAGCAAAAGTTGTCCTTTGAGTGAATTTATGACATAGAAAGTCTTATTATAAGATGATTATCAACATACAAACTCCCCCGCAAAAGGTTTTCTGTATGCACTGTGGGTAATTGCATGCACAGTTTCACTGAGGCTGGGATGCCTCCTCCATTACCCAATCCCTTAACAAACCCCTCCTGCCTTTTTAATATTCATAATTTCTGTTGTGTAATCAGCATTATTATACTATAAATTTGCTTATGTTATGTTACTAAGTTTCTGGTTCTTCTTGGAACTTGGCCAGTTGGAGGTGTCGTTCCCAATAAATGCCTATACTTGCATTAGAGGTGGTCTGACTTTGAATTTCTTGAGACACTCCCACTGCAACACAACTGCAATAATTTTGGCATCCTTGGATGGGCAGAATCTGAGACTCTGACTCCCCTCTTCACATGGAGCAGAGTCTCTGATTGGGAACTCCACTAATCCAAAGGTAAGTCTATTTTTTCCCTTCCTCTAAGCTGGGAGGTCCTTTAAGCACCTAGGAAGCCTTGACTGTATTGTCTGGGCCCTAGAACCCAGGGCCCTTGCAGCCTGGCAAATTCCCTCTAGAGAGAGGACACTGTTTGAGAATTTCATAGGGTGTTCTTTCTGAACTCTTCCCCCCCTCTCCCTTCATTCCTTCTGGTGGGATGCCACTGAAGAGACGAATGTGGTGTTAGAGGAGATTTCCTTAGGCTTGCTGTTGTTCAGTCCCAGCTTCCATCTCACAGGGTTACTAAACTATAATAGAGACTGGCCTCAATATAATCTAGAGGACCAAGAAAAGTTTTCTCTATCTGTGCTTTCTGTTTGTATTTGTCTGCACGGTGTCTGTGAAAGAATCTCCAAGTCTGCCACCTTGTAAGATTTAAAATGCAACTAATCAGAAAAGAAAAACTTCTGACAACCGTACCTAGACTGGAAAGATTGATGACTATCTCTTAAAGAAAAAAAGTAGTTTGTGTTAAAACTTCCTCTCTCTCTCTTTTTCCTCCCCTTATTTCCCTCTCTCTGTCTCTGTCTCTCCCTTTCTCTCTCTCTCTCTCTCTCTCTCTCTCTCTCTCTTTCTCTTTGTCTCCATCTCTCCATTCTTGGGCTCTGACCAAGTTCTGGATGTGGAGGGAGAGACAGAAAAAAGAGGAAGTGGGAAATTTTTCCCCTCAGATCTAAGAGAAAAGGGATCACTTCACTGATCAAAGAGAGCCAAGTTTCAAGGCTGCATTTTTGAATAAGACTAACATGTAACCCTTTCCTGGGTCACAGAAAGAGAAAAGGTTTGTGCGACAGCATTAAAATCCTAACCTCAGATTCTGTGTAATACCATTCAGAATATAGATTCATGTCATTGAGTTCATTCTGGTTATTCTTCTGCCTGTTGTCCTGGCTCTCAGCAGGCTAATGCTACAGTGAAAAGTTAGAACAGTTAAAAATATGTTATCAGATTCTATCATTCTCCCCTCAAAGAGCAGATTCTGTTAACCTGTCTCATCCAGATCAGACTAAGAAAAGAGAGTACTGGAGAATGGTAGGGAATTTGATTTATCTTCCTCTGCCTGGAGAAAGGAAGAAGGGGGGAGGCACAGCAATTATAGAGGGGCCCCCACCAGTAACACCTTCCACAATCTCTCAAGGTTACTCCTAGAAGCCTGAAGAAGAGTATCCCTTCTGACCATCCCCATGTTTGGTTCAAATGTCCATTTAGGGGTGAGGGATTGAGCCCAGAGTTGAGTGCTACACTGACTCATTGGTCCTAGAGGACTATGATCCAATGTACATACTGCTCACCAGAGAGGGCTAGATTTGGAGTTACAGATCTGAGTTCAAATGCCAAGCCTGCCATTTGCTTCATGTGTGATCTTCAGTAAATTACTTCATTACTCTGTGTCTTGGTTTGCTCATCTATAAAATGAGAGAGTTGGACCACTTCTAAATGTATGATTTTATGAATTTATTCAGTCCACAAAATTCTGCTCCAATTCATGGCCTAGTCAAATTGTAGATCCATTTTCTCCTGTCATTATTACAATGAATCATTGATCAGCTAGGTGGCTCAGTGGATAGAGTGCTGGGCCTGGAGTCAGGAAGACCTGGGTTCAGATCTGGCCTGATTACTACCTGTGTGACCCTGGACAAATCACTTAACTTTTTTTTTTTAAATCTACAGCAGTATGAAATGGCAAACCACTCTAGAATCTTTGCTAAGAAAATCTCATGGGCAGTATTGGACTGTGGTGTCCACCACCCTGTGGTGGTCCCCAAGGTCATGAAGAGTCAGACACCACTGAATGATTGAACGCCATTGACAGACCAGGTGTTCTTTCTCTATGTCTTTCACTCAGTTAGCTGAGCTTCTGTCAATTGCATCTGACAAATCTCTGTGTTTTTTCAGGTTGTTAGCTCCATGTCAATTGACTGTTTTTGTCATTATTTCAGCAGGACAGCTACAATTCTCCCTATAGGAAGATAATTTAATATGTTGTGGGGTATAGTGGGGAGAGGGGGAGAGAAATCCATTTAATTCAATCCAGCAAGGGACTGACTGCTTATTACATGCAAGGCGCTGTGCTAGAGCAATATGAAAATGACTAAGCATAGTCTTTGCCCTCAGGGGGCTTTAGAGATCTGAGTTTTCCTACAATCAGTCTTTTGGAGGTTTGGATAGCCTGGTCCTGCAGTTGTAATAGAGGACATGCTCTTTACAGGTCACTAATCAGGCTAGCAATTAGGTCAGCTCATAACCTGTCTTCCCTGGACATCATTATTCTTAATGCATGTGCCTGCTGATATATACTGGCTAGCCTGAAGTTAATGGGTGAGCATTTAGCAGAGGGACACTGAGAGAAGCTGCTTTAGCCATCACTTCTGCATTTTATTCTCTGATCATTCAGTTATAAGACAAGAGAAAGTTGGTCAAATCAGCCAGGGCTGATCTTTTCTTTCAAGACTCAGCTGAAACATTACCTTCTATAAGAAACCTGATACCCTGGCTGCTTGTGCCTCCCTTCCCTAAACTATCTTGTATTTATTTCATGTCGAACCACATATTCTGCTGGGCCCAGGGGACTGAGGATACCCTCTCTCTGAAAGGGGCCTTCTAGACTTAGACTCTCATGTGGTCCCAGTTCAGTCTTAGAGAAGCCTGAGCACTAAATAGAGAAGTCAGCATCATTTCCACTCCCCCATAATGTTTGAAACTTGAGTCTCCTACCTTAGACCTCTGGGGAAAATCTCTTACAGCTTAAGTTTGGTTCATGCCTAGTGTCTTAGCTCTATGAACTGAAAAAGAACTTAATGTAGATCAAATCCAGGATAGTTATTTCCTTTCTCCTCACAAGAGAAATCCTTAAGACACAGAAGACTCAAAAGGCATCAAAATGATATAGTAAGCTCCAACCCTTTCTCAGGAGGCTGATTGTTAAAACATCAAAACATGGCATATTTAGGCAGTCTCTAGAATAGGCATGTAACCTTCATCATGGTTCTATACTGTTCAAACAACTCCCTTAAGCTTCAAGTCTTCTGGCAAAGCAGGTCAGGGCTTGGGAGCATCCTTTTGTCAGTGGCTCTCTGAGAAGTATTATAGTAGTTTCAGGGGAATTTTCTGCATTGATTGAGGGACCTAGTAGCTACTGTTGCTTTGAATTCATGAGGTTACCTCCAAGACTGGAAAAATCCATCTTAGGATTGCTGTTCAGTCACCTATGCTTGTGGAAAGAAACACAATGTAGAGAAGTGGCCAGGACTTTGAAATCTAGACTCAGGCTCATGTTGTAGTTACCATTTGTGAGTGCTGGGGTAGTAGAAGGGAAGAAGAAATCAGTCCTCTCTATTCCCTCCATTGAAAGTTCCAGAGATAGTTCTGAGTTTCATGTCATACATTCTAGAGAAAGGAAGATGGGAGCAAACACGGAAGTTCTTTTTCCCTTTAAAGTCTATTGAATGGGCATTTATTTCTTCCTGGATCAGTGGTCAATCCTCTTTTGACTAATTCCCCTCTTTCTTCTGCTATCACAGGGACCAAGAGAATGGTTTGGTACCTCAATGTGTCAAGTCCTTTGGTGCTGAGCATATGTATCCTGGAAAATGAACAGGGGAGCTTACTGAATATTCTAGGGGATGGCCTTCACAGACCCATTCTTATTCTTGCCCCATTTTCTCTGTACAGATCAAATCAGGGGACTCCAGCTTCTCCTATTACATGCATACATATATACATAAATACTCACATAAGTATGTGTCTTTTCTATTAGAATTAAGTGCCTTGATGGGTCTATTTTTTCTTTTGTCTCTATTTCTAGCACTTAGCTCAGTGCCTGACATATAACAAGTACTTAAATGATTGCTGGTGAATTAGGTCCTAGGATAATTGAGTTTCAGGGTCCGAAGGAATGTGGTAGTATGTCCTTAACACAGCTTGGTGGCAGGCAATGCAAGCATCTAGAGTAAAAAAAAGACTGAAATTTTGGGAAATATGTCAGTTTCTTGACCTTCCCTGAATCTTTCTTCCAGATTTTATGCCGACAACCTTGATTGAATCTCTATTACTACATACTCCTTCATTTCCTCTAGTCTTGTCCTCTTTGATTTTAATGCTCCAAAGATACCCTGGTACCAACCTGGCCTAATTTCTTGGTTTATACTTGACAACGCCTAGAATCAGATTCTGTCTCCTCTACTCTAGTCAGAGATTCTCTTTCACTGCCCACGTATTTCTAATCTCTGACACCTACTAGTTTTGCTTCAGGTGAAATAAGACATCTGGCCCTAGCACTGGAAATTATCCACACTTTATTTTTGGTATATAGGCCCCTACATCCTGCCATCTCTCTGTCCCTTAATGAGTTCCACATTCCAGCCCAATTGACCCACTTGCTGCCTTCTAACTTGACACTTCCTGTTTCAGCCTTTGCACAGGCTGGTCCCCATGCCTATAAGGTACTCCTTTCTCAATCCTGTCTCTTTGGATCCTTAGCTTCTTTAAAGGCTCATATATGACATATACAACAATGTGTACCTTATATACAGCTTCCAGCATTTAAGCCTTTCCCAATCTCCCTTTTGTTGGTGTTTTCTACCTTCACAGACTACTATGTATGGGTTTATCTGTTTACATGTTATTTCTCCTTAGTAGAATGTAAACTCCTTGGGGCCAGGCACTCTTTGTTTGGCCTCTTTCTTTCCCCTGCACTAGCGCTTTTCTCATTACCAGTGATTTCTTGCTAGACAAATGTAGTGATGTTTTCTCAGTCCTCATCCTTCTTGACTTCTCTGCAGTCTTTGACACTGCTGATCACCATCTTCTTGATACTCTCTTTCCTCTAGGTTTTCATGCTGCTCTCTCCTCTGACCTCTCTGGCTACTCCTGCTCAGTCTCCTTCATGGGATCTTCATCTAGGTCATGCCCCACTAGCCATTGTTGTGCTTTATTTTGGTCCCTGTTCTTTTCTTCCCCTTACTATTTCACTCTATAAGCTCTCATAATCTATCATCATGTGTATAGCATATGTTTCCTTCTCTCCTCTGACATTGCCACCACCCTGGTTTGTGCACTCATCCTCTCATATTGAGACTATTGCAATAGCAACTGTTGGTTGGTCTCCCTACCACAAACCTTTCCTCCCACTCCAGTCCATCCTTCAATCAGTTATCAAAGTGCTCCATAGGTCTGACCATATTACTCCCTTACTCATTAAACTCCAGTGGTTCCATATCACCTCCAGGATCAGATATAAAAATCATCTGATGTTCAAAGCCCTTCATAACTTGACTCACTTTCCTACCTTTCCAGGTTTTTATGCCTTATATAGTTTTAAATATATTTTTTCTTATACCTTATATTTCCCTTCTCTCCCATACTATTTAATCCAGTGACACTGGCCTTCTTGTTGTTTCTTGGACAAATTACTTCATCCCTAGACTCCAGGCATTTTCACTGGCTGTCCTCCATGTTTTCTTCCTTATGCCTCCTGACTTCCCTGGCTTCCTCCAAGTCCTGCTAAAATGCCAACTTCTATAGGACACCTTTCCTGATCCTCCTTCATTCTAGAGTCTTTCCTTTGTTGATTATTTCCAACTTGATCCTGCTTATAGATTGTTTGTACACGGTAATTTTGCTATTGTTTTTTCCATTAGATTGTCAATTTTTTGAAAGCAGGGACTATTTAGACTTTCTTTGTATGCCCAGGATTTTGTAGAGTGTCTAGCACATTGTAGGTGTGCTTATTGACTGTCTTACACACAGTAGGTATAAGAAATGCTGGCTAGATCAGATTGGAAGTGAATGATATGTGTGTGTGTCTGTGACTTAAGCCTTCTAGAGAGAATAGGATGGAGAAGTACAAAATAGAGAGAAGTGAATATGGGACAGAAGTGCTGTACACACTTCCTGCAGTCTGTCTATGGCCCACAATACTTTCTAGTACAGCCCCAAATAGATTAACATGTAATTGGGAACTATTTAACAAGATAAATAAAAATAGAATAAAACATAAACAATATTAGTGTGTGTTTTTCTAAGTCAACATGCACCTGCAGGGATCCTTAAACCTATGGGTTAGTGGCCATCATTTTCTATTTGAGTTTGACACCATTGGCTTAGGTCTTGAGGAATCATCACTGGTTTCACAGTATACTAGTGAATCCCCACTTCATATCTGTTTTCTGGGGAAGACCTGTTTCAACACAAACTGAATTGTATATAGTAACAGCAACACTGTATGATGATCAGCTATGAGTGATTTAGCTCTTCTCGGCAATATGATGATCCAAGACAATTCCAAAGGACTCATGATGGAAAATGCTATCCACATCCAGAGAAAGAACTGATGGACTTTGAATGCAGATCAAAGCATATTATTTTACCTTTCTTTTTTTGTGGTTATTTCCTTGTGCTCCGTTTCTTCTTTCACAACTATGACTAGTTTGGAAATATATTTTACATGATTGCTCATATATAACCCATATCAAATTGCTTACTGTTTTAGGATGAGGAAAGGGGAGGCAGAAAAATTTGGAACTCAAAATTTTGTAAAAATGAATGCTAGAAATTGTCTTTACATATAATTGAAAAAAAATAGTATTTAAAAAAACACAGAACTGAAGGCCTTGGATTTCCACAAGCCTTCTCCATAATCAACAGGAGTTCTGTTTTTCATAAAAGTTGAGTTTTCTATATTACACCAGTGATCGCCAGATTTCACTTTCAAGTAGCCTAAATCTTGGCCTTGTTCGCATGATGTATGTATAATGAAATGTTTAAAAGGGTCATTTTTCGTATTCTCTTAGGTAAAGTTTAGATAGTTTCCTCAAGTGTATCTGGAAAGCTGCTGAGAGAAAAGGGTCTGTTTCACTTATCTCTGTTTTCGGCAGCTTGATTATACTCAACTGTTTACATAGTGGAAATCTCAGCCACAAACCTATAAGACTTGCATGGGGAAAACCTGGTGACATTTCTTTTAATATCCATGGTGTAACTTGGGTATTTTTTTTCAATTATAGTTGGAAAAAGTAGAAAATTACAAGACCAGAGAAATGAAACCAATTTCCCAGAAGGCACTATTTATTTATTTTATGCAAGCATATTCCCGTCCCTAACTCTAGAGCTCCCTCCTCGCAGCTACTTCAGCTGAGAAAGTAATTATAGACAACACCAAAGAGCACATAAACACTTCTCAAGCCAATTCCCATTATAAATGAGCCTCTAGGAAGGCAGGAAGGAGCTTTGCAGTATTAAAATACATACATACATATATATCCCCCTGATTCTAGTTTGGATGTCAGGCTTGAAGACTTGATGTATATAAAAATTCCTAAACCAATATGCAAAAGCCTTTAACCATCTGCATCCCGACTCATACATGTAAATTTTATTTTTTTTGGTAACTGAAGGCCTTATTCATATGTGATTGATTCCTCTACTTACGAGGTCATTAGATGAAGGACTGCTTGTTAGAGCAGCACTATATTCTGCCTCGTGGCAAAACTACTTTTTGTCTCCTTTCAGTATTTAAAAACCTTGTTCTTGCCTGTATTCCTCCATAGGTTTGATCAAAAGAGCTCAGTGTGGTTTATTGGTTTCTTAGAAATATCAACATGAATAGGGAGGAGTAAAGAGAGGCTCAAGAAGTTAACAACAGTGCTCTCCATTTGGGGTCAAGGGGACCAGTTCCCTTGGATGTGTAGGGAGTCCTTACAGGAACCTAAGCCTACTTTCCTTCAGTATTGTTTTTGGGTCTCCTTTAGCAAGTTGTTGACTCGTTTTTCATGATTTTCTTGCATGTTTCTCATTTCTTTTCCCAATTTTTCCTCCATTTCTCTTACTTGATTTTCAAAATCCTTCTTTAGCTCTTCCATGGCCTGCAACCAATTCATATTTTTCTTGGAGGCTTTTGATGCAGAAGTTTTGACTTTGTTGTCTTCTTCTGGTTCCATGTTTTGATCATCTTTGTCACCAAAAAAAGATTCTATAGTTTGATTTCTCTTCCTCTGTTTGTTCATCTTGCCAGCCAAATACTTGACTTTTGAGCTCTTTGCCACAGTAGAACTCTGCTTCCAGAGTAGAGAGTGCTGTGTCTCAAATTTCTGGAGTTTTGTGCAATTGTTGTCAGAGCTTCTTCTAGGCACCTGCCTCAGAACTGTGAGGATGACTACTTCTCAACAGCTTCAATAATCTCTGCCATGCCAGCACTCCTCACCCCAGGACCACTACTCAAGATCCAGATCCAAGCAGGGCAAAGCAAGGGAATCCTGCCTCAATGCCAGCAGGGAGATTCCTGCGATTGCCCTCTGATCAGTCACTTGGTCCCCTCACCATCTGTAGGCCTGGCGCTCTGGAAGTAGTCACAGTAGCAGCAGCAGACGTGCCACCTTTGGTGTCCTGGGGACAGGGGCTAGACCATGCTCTTCTCTCACCCAGTTACAACAGTGTCCCCACTGACCTTTTACTTTGTTTTTGGTGTTTATGGGTTGAGAAGTCTGGAAACCACCATAGCTGCCAGTGATTTGATCCCCTGAGGTCTGTTCCAGTGGGTCTATGTAGCCCACCTGGGAATGTGCTCTTTTGTGTTGCTTTTCCAGGCTGACTTCAGCTGGAGACGTATTTCATTCATTCATTTTGTGGGTTCTGTAGCTCTAACATTTGTTTAGAGTTATTTTTTGCAGGTATTTGAGGTAATTGGGGATGAGCTCAAGTAAGTTCCTGCTTTTACTCTGTCGTCTTGGCTCCACCCCCTAAGCCTAGTTTCCTAACCTGTTTTTCTATCTCTGCTAAAGAGGGTTAGCAAAGCTACAGCAAGCAGATTTTAATATCTTGATAGACTGTGCCGCAGAATCAAACCTTTCAGTCAAAGAGTGTTTGGAGTTTGTTTTTTTAATTTTGTCTTTTGAAGGGGAGAGTATGTTTGATTATTTCATTTTATTTCAGTTAATAGAATTTTTTAAATGAAAAAAAATAAATAAATTGTTTTCTCTCCCTCCCACCCTGGCTACTCTTCCTAAAAAAAGAAGAAAAACCAAACTCTTGTAACGAATATGCATAGTAAAACAAACCAGATTCTTTCCTTGGTTAAGAACAAAAATGTATATCCTATTCTAGGTCCTGAGTTTACCACCGTGATGTTAAGTGCTGTGTGATATGACATCTTCAGACCTCTGGAATCATGATTGGTTAATGCATTAATCAGAGTTCTTAAAGTCTTTCAAAGTTGTCTTTACGGTGTTGTTATTAATGAATAAATCATTCTTCTGGTTCTGCTCACTTTACATCAGTTCAATACAAGTCTCCTGTTTGTTTGTTTTTTTGGAAACCATCCATTTCTTCGTGTCCTATGGTGCAATAGTATTCCAGTATATTCTTATACCATAATTTGTTCATCAGATTTCAACTGTTGGGTAAGAGTGGGAAAGGGAGAGTGTATTGAACAGTAGAAGCAAAACAAAAACATACTTGATTTTCAGGGGCTAAATGGAAAATTTTATCTAGCAACATAAAAAAGGGGAACAGTTCCACTGATCCTCAGAGCTGGCATAGAGTTTGGGATGCAGAAGGTATGATGTAGCCCACACTTTTAAGGGTACAGAGAAGACAGCATGAGAATTCTAGCATATGACTTTAGACTGGAAGTAGTAGACAGGGCTTAGAGATATCTTCCTCTCCCCTCCCCTCCCTTCACCTCTCCTCCCATCCTCTTTTCTTTTTTCCCATCCCCTCATGTCCCCTCCCCTCTTCCTTTTCTCTTTTCCTTTTCTCTTCTCCTTTCTTTTCCTCTCTATTTCTCACTCCTTCCTTTCCTCTCTTCTTTCTTCTCTTCTCTTCTCTCTCTCTCTCTCTTTTTCTCCTTTTCTCTCTTTATCAGTCTGTCTCTCTGTCTCTGTCTTTCTTTCTCTAAACAGGGTTGTTCTTGGCCCATCCAGGCTCCTCTGTTCTTCTCTGGTAGTTACATAAGATGTCTGGCTGAGGATAAGTCTGGTATTGAGAATCAATGTGTTTCCATCTTCTTTTCAGGATACTTCTGTATCGTGTATCCTTAGAGTTACTGTTACGGATTATACTTTCAATTTAGTGAAGTCACTTTTCGATGGGTTTGTACATTTGTAACTGGGTAAGACATTTTTTTTTCACTTGCTAGTCCTTATTAAATTTATCTTTCTCTCTCTCTTGAGTAAAACCGACTGCTTATTCAGTGGGCTTCAGTTTGACAAGCATTTTATTGTCCATAGCTAAAAAGATCCTAAGTTAAAGAGAACACTGGTTTTTCACAGAAGTGGTGGAGACAAACTCCTGTTGTGCTCTTAACAGAATTGGTTGAGAAAAACAGAAAGTCTATGTACTGTGGTATCTGTAATAAGCCCATTGATGTGTAGAAGATAACAGTGCAGTAGTTAAAATACTAGGCTTAGCTATCAGAAGATCTGTATTCATATGCTACCATGAATATTTACAATCTCTGGGACTGTGGACACTTTTATAAGCCTCAGTTTACTCATCTGTAAAATGAGGTAGTTGGACTAGATAATCTATAAAGTTCCTCTTAGCCCCAAAACTATGAAAATAGCTGGTTCTGAAGTTCCCGTGCTTTTGGCTCTGATATCTTAGCCCTTTGTTTTGTACCTCTCTAATGCACTCACCATATAATATATGCTTTTTGGTTTTCTGCAGTCTTAAACATAGGGGTATGCTGGAGCCGGCTCTAACTGACTGGAGCCTATTGTTAAATTTTCACTATGAGTATTTGCACCTCAAAAATCGACAAATGCTGCAAATCAGGGCTTGATGTACATATGGTTTTGTTAATAGTCTAGACTTAAGAAAGTGTTAATAATGCAGATTAAACTAGAAAAAAATATATCCTACGTGCATTCATTTTTCTTCCTAGAGAGATAATCATTAAACATTTGCTAGAACCTCCTAATTTATGTGACTTATAAAAAGTAATCTTCATGGAGGGTATGGTTCTTGTCTTCTCTGACGTTGTCTATTCTGCAATGCCTAGTACAAAGCTCTGTGTTCAATAGGTGCTAAATAAATATATGTTGTTGATATCAGTGCAAGGAGTATGAGCCTAACAACACAGGCAGGCTCCCTACCTCTGTGTCTTCTGCTTGTAGCTTGGGTCTCCATTTATCTTGCGTCTATAGCCTTTTCCTTATTTTCTGTAACCACCTGTGTAAGGAGTTGTCAAAACAACACAGCGCATTATCAGGCTAGTTGTCTTGAGCACAACAAAAACAGCTTGATTCTAGGCATGAGGATATTATTAATATATGGATTGTAAAGTGTATGGAGGTGGAATTTATAAGTATATCAAACAAATGTAGAGGTTGCTTTTGTCTTATTTAGAGATTCCTCTATTCCAGAGGTGTTAAACATAGTGCAGTATTTTACACCAATCCTGATTGTATGTGTGTGTGTGTGTGTGTGTATGTATGTGTGTATGTGTGTGTGTGTATGGGGAACCAGATTAAAATGTAATTGGGAAATATTTGGCAAAAAGAAATAAAACTACATTTAAGCATAGATAACTGCCTTTAAAAACTAAATCTATATATGACTTGCAGGGATCCTTATCAATATTTTGGCGCCCCACCCCTATTTTCTATTCGAGTTTGACACCATTGCTTTTTCTTTCCAACTTTATCCTGCCACCTGAATCCAGACTCCCATTCACACCATCTTCCTTCTTCCTTGGTTCTCTAGGAGGTTTCCATGTAGAGAGTTTTGTGTTTGAGAGCTTGTGTTTTGCTGATCTTACAGAATCTCTGACATCAGCCTGACTTGGAACCTGACTCTTTTGTCACATTCTGGTCAAGGGGTGATTTAGCCTTTGCTTAAAGACTTTGCAGGAAGACAATCCATTCTACTTCCGGATATTGTTTTTGAGCTCTTCTAGGAGTTCTTTCTAGTCCTGAGACCAGTTTACATTTTTCTTTCGGACTTTGCATGTAGGCATTTTCACATTGTTATCCTCTTCTGAGTCTGTATTTCTAGTCTGTTTTGTTACTTTTAAAGTTGAACTCTGCTGGTGGAGTGGAGGGGGGCACTGTCCCAAGCATCATGTGTCTTGGGCTGAAGGTCTTAGCTGTTTGTTTAGTGTTGTGTTGGGGCCAGCCAGGAGACCAGTGTTACACCAGGGCCTGTGGGTGCTTTGCCTGGTGCTGTGTAGGGGACAGGAGGGGTGGGAGGAGAAATTGGGGGTGTGTGTGCTTGCTCATTTGCTGCTGCATCAGGGCCATGGGGGCTTGGTCACTGACCTTTGCTGGACCTCAGAGTCACCTATTGACTTGCTGAGACATGGCCTCCTGCTGGTTGCCTGGATACTGCCTGGCCTGCACTGCATTCCCCTTTTGCCTGACTGAGACAGACTTTCCTGACAACTTTCCAAGTTGTCTTGGGCTGGAAAATTGCTTCACCTTATCTTTTTGTTGGTTCTGCCTTCCTAGAAGTTGCTATTTTATAGTTGTTTGGAGTATGAATTTAGGAGAGTTGAGATGATTTGCTGTCTTATTCCACCATTTTAGCTCCCAGAAGTCCTGGATAACTTTATTGTTAATGGAGTTTTTCTTAAATAGAGCTGAGACCTGCTTCTGCAATTAATTTCTACCTCTACATCTTTTCCCCTCCTTGTTACACTGTTGATTCATCATGAGTTCGTGTTGTGCAGAAAATAGCCTCCTAAATCTTCCCCCCACCTTCAATCTTGTACTTGTTCGAAGCCATTCACTTCACAAAGCCCACAATGTGCAGAGAACTGTGCAAAGTATTAAGGGGAGACCCCGAGATACATATGACCCAGGCTTTGTCCTTTTGAAGTTCACAGTCTAGTTTCAATCTGGTTAGGATGAGGTTCTGGCTGAATTTCTCTGAATGCCTTTGAAATAGTTCTCTTTTCCTCTCTAGCTTCTACTCAACTAAAAACAAACATTTCTTTTTCTCTCTCTGTCTTCTACCTTCTATTGCTGTTTTCTGGAGCCGTAGGCCACATTCCTTCTCTAGGGATGAGGCCAGACATTTCTTATTTACCCAATAAAAATTAACCTATAGTCAGTGAAGATAAAAAAATATCATTGGGCTTATAGCCTGCAGGTAACAAACACATTTTGGATGGGAGTGAGAAGTGTGAGTGCGTGTGCTTGTGTGTGTTTATGGGTGGTAGGATATGTGGAAGGGAGATTGATCACAGGGACTACTGATTGGAAGGATTTGTAAATTGCATTCTTGTTCTTGGACAGGGCAGACAGAAACGTTCTTGAGCACATGCTCACAGATGACAGATTGAGCCAGCCCTATGAGGCTTGCCGTGGGATAACACTGTTTTGCTGATCTGATTACAAGGAATTCTCTACAATGAATAATCCAGGATAACAAATGCTGTCTCCAGGCCCTGCCAATGTACCAGTCACTTTCTCAGATGCAAGCACGAGATTGTATGCTCTTTCCAGAGCACTTTTCACTGCTTTACAGAGAATACCTATGGGAGGACATTACGTTTAGTGACATTAAAAACACTCCCACTTCTATTATCTCCATCCCCTCTAAAAGTGTTAATAGAGAGGATCCTTGGTTCCTAGCTCCCAGAGAGATGGTGTTTAACTCAGTTGTTCAAGAGACCTCCTATCAACAATCACTCACTCAATCAATCAATCACTCAACAGGCATTTATTATGGGAATACAAAGACAAAGTGAATTATTTCCTTAAGTAGCTTCCATTCAAATGAGAAAGAAAATATATACATATATGTATATATAAGAACCAGGATAGGATTTGGTCCCCATTTTAAATGGGGTTAATAACATTCAGTATTTCCTAACAAGTGGACAAACCAAGGCTTTAATAATATATTGTATTTCCTCTTAGTTTTAACAAATTTTTGTCCTAAGACATAGTAATGGAGTTCTTTTATGCCAATACACACAGACTTTCTGGAAATATCTTACAGATTTATGTGCACTCAGTGGAAGGAAATTAATTGGATCTTCTGGCTTATACCAGGTACCTTTTCTCTTTCTCTTTTGTTGGGGATAGGAGGAACCCTCCTTTGTGGAATCTTGCTTCCTTCTGAAATAACAGAACCAGGTTGCTGCATAATACTTGCTTCTGCAATTATTTTGTTGCAGAAAGCTTCCACTGAAAATTTCTTTTGGGAATGACTTTAGCTTCCATGCACCATGGAATGAGTAAATAGTTGGACATCCCTGCTCATAAATATAGTGAGGTATAATGGAAAGAACGTTGGACTAGGCATGAGGTAATCTGGGTTCTACCACCAGGAGACCTCTGTTCTGCCACCACTTAGCTAACTGACCTTGGGCAAATCATTAGACTTCCTCTATGGGTCTTAGTTTTCATATCTAAAATAAGTTATTTCATGTCTAAAACAAGTTATTTAGAGGATATCTAAGGTTCCTTTTAGCTCTGGAATTGTTCGAGGTGAAGTTAGAGGACTACATCCCTCTACACATGTAGAGGGAACCTATAGTGATAGGCATTGAATTAAGGGAAAGGAAGATACAAACTGTCTTAGATGTAGACTTGATAGAAATGGGGCACTGATTGTATGTTGTGGTGAATGGAAAGGCAGTGGTGCCATCGATAGATAAAGGAAAGTTTAGAAGAACGGAAGGTTTATGAAAAGATGACAAACTCAGTTCTAGATAGGTTGAATGAAGTACTGGTTGGATAAAGATATCTGACAGCACATGGTAGATATGGGACTGGCATACAAGGAAGAGATTATTGACTATATTTAGGCATCATTAATTTAAAGATGATAATAATTAATAGCCTTTAAGTTCCCTTCCAGCCTTAAGTCAATGATCCTATGAATCATGTAAAGGAACTAGACATACTTGACCTAGAGAAAAGAAGATAGGGGTGGGGGGTGGAGTACCTGATAGCTGACTTCAAGTATTTGAAGGTTTGTCTTGTGCAGGAGGGATTAGATTCATTCTCTTTGGCCCCAGAGCAATATGGATCCCAGAAGTAACAGGTACAAGTTGAAATGAGGCTGATTTAGATTTGATGTCAGGAAAAATGTGTAACAATTAACATTGTTCCAAAGTAGAGTAGGCTGCCTAAAGAGGTGATGGTCTTCAAGCCTAGGTTGGATGACCACTTATTAGGTATGTTCTAGTACAGATTATTCCTTTCATGAGTGGGTTGGATAAGATAGTTGGTAAGGTCCTTTCCAATCCTCAAGTTCTGTGATTCTAAAAACCTATGGAAATAGATAAAAGCCTAGGAGCAGTATTAAGGAAGAAAGCATGTATAGAGCAAAAGGACCCAGAACAAAGGCTAATACCTGTGTTTGGGGGGCAGATATTGGGAAATAATTCAGGAAAGGAGACTGAGGAAGTTTGGTCAGACAGGAGAAGCAGGAGAGAAAAGTGTTATAGAAGTCAAGAAAAGACTTGCAGAAAGGTCAAGGAAGATTAGAACTGAGAAAAAGTACACTGGATTCAGCAATTAAAAGAT
This sequence comes from Pseudochirops cupreus, assembly GCA_028627135.1. Classification (NCBI taxonomy): domain Eukaryota; kingdom Metazoa; phylum Chordata; class Mammalia; order Diprotodontia; family Pseudocheiridae; genus Pseudochirops; species Pseudochirops cupreus. The sequence goes on from CM053582.1 coordinate 388,634,590, forward strand.
CACTGGCAACCTCAGAGAGAATAGTTTCAGTGAAAGAGTCAGGGTCAGAAGCCAGATTGCAAGGACTTGGGGAGTGAGTGGATGAGGGAGAAGGAGTGGTGGAGAGTAGAGATGACTAGAAGATTAGTAGAGGAAGGGAGAAAAGATAAAGAAAGTTAATGAGGATATGACAGGGTCAAGTGAAGGTTTTTTTTTTAAGGAGTGGGAGACTGAAGATGCACTAAATATATTACCCTACTTCTTGCCAGAGAAATGAGGGTCTTAAAATACAGAACGATGCATATATTTTTGATGTGGCCAATATGGGAATTTGTTTTGTTAGACTTTGCTTACTTGTTAGGAGGGTTTTCTTTCTTTTTTAAAAAAATAGTTCAGTTGAGGGGGGAAATAAAGGGGAGAGTTAATAAATGCTTATAAAAATGAATAAATGAATAAATGAAATTTTTAAAAAATTAAGGAAGGGGAGAGCTGAATATGTTTGTAGGCAGTGTTAAAAAAGGTATGGAGAGATTAAAGATGAGAGAAATGAGGGAAATAATTAATGAGCAAGTTCTCAAAGGAAATGGGAAGTGTGAGTTCAAGGCAAGATTATTTCAGAGCCAGCTTGAACCAGCTTTTGAGAAATGATTGTTAAATTTTCAGTGTGATCATTTACACCTCAGAAATTGGCAAGGTCTACAAATCAAAACTTGATTTGTCATTTTTTGATTATCTTTATTTAAGGAAGTGATGGAAAAGTGTTAATAATATAGATTAAATTTAAAAGTGTGTTGGGGGTACATTTCCGCCCTCCCCCCCGGAAAGCTGGTTGTTAAATACTTAGTAGCATATCCTTGGATTGAGGGCACAAGTAGAGAGATTTGCCTTGGCAAAGATAAGGGGCCTTTTATCTTCTGAGCCTGGAGGAAAGAGGATGAAAATGGTCATCGTCTTTTTTTTTTTTTTCAAAAAAAAGCGTTTTTCAAACATGGAGCAGAGAAGATGGGGGAGCTACCCACAGAAAGCTTTGATCTCAGTAAGGCTCGAGGTGAGCTAAAGATGTGAGGAAGCAAGTATAGGTGACTTTTTCCAGGAGTTTGGCAGCAAACGGGAGAAGAATATATGAAATGATGATGAAGGCAGTGGTAGGGGTAAGGGAAGGGTTTTTTGCTTTTGTTTTTGAAAGGAAAGGGAGAGTTGAACATGTTTGTAGGTAATGGGAAAGGAATCAGAAAATAGGGAGAGACTGAAGATGAAAGAGAGTGAGGGAGTGATCAGTGGAAATTCTGGGAGAGATGGCGTGTGGGGGAGTGTATGATTGGGTTCTTGAGAAAAGAAAAATTATGGAATAACCACTATGGAGAATATGTTTAAGTTTTGTTCCAGTTTCAAATTTTTCTTCAATAGATTGACTGGTTTCTGCTTCCATATTGTTTGTTCTCTGAAACATGCTGACCTAAATATGCAGATTCTAAAATCTCTATCTTCCAACAATCAGGCTCTCTTGAGTTTAACTCAATTACCTCTGAATGAACCCCTCTTATAAAGTTGCCAAGGAACCTGGACTTTGTATACCCAGAGTGGCCCATAATTTAGACCTTTAGTTTTTGTTAATCATTTCTTGAAATCATGTGGTTCAAAAGGCCTTGGGGTTCTGCCATTACCCCTGAGAACTGCATATACCAGAGACATCAGAGAGGTTATTTAGAAGCAACAGCAGAAGCTGATTCTCTCCCCCTTCCAATTTGGACTCATAAAATGTGACATTATAAATTCAGAAATCAAACTGGCTTGCTAATACAGAGAGCTACTTCTGGAGATGGTGTATGAATGCTAATTATCCTCCTTAAAATTATTCCCCAGACTCCAAACATTTTCTGAAATAGCTTTGTTACAATAAATACATCTGCAAATCATCCTCTTATGTGCATAATTCATGTGCACACACACACACTTCAAACAGTGTCATAAAATGGAGTGAGAATGGATAGTCACTTCCATCCCTGCCCTGGCATCTCACTGACCACCCAAAGTAATTTAGGAAGCTGTGGTGAGCACCAAATACCTTAAATCTTTGACATTTCATTACAAAGGTAAATTTGGATGGATTTGTGTCTTTGGTCCCTTTAGATAATTGAGCCTCGAGTGGTTTTGATGGAATGAATGTTTCTTGTACATAGGTTTTATGTTTAAACATAGGTGGTCCTTTTTATGGTTTCATTTGAGGGGCCACCAGGAAGGTCCTTCTTGTGCCCAAACATTCTATCTCCCTAGCTGTTTCCCTAGTGACTTAGAGTCTAGCTAGAGAATAATTTGATTGGGTAAGCCATTGCCTCTACTTATTCCCTCTCTTTAAGAATCAAGTCTATTGAGGAGGAGAAATGCTTTCGTATGAATTATTTTATCCTATTACTTTTGCAATGGATAGAACACTAGACTTGAAATCAGGAAAACTCATCTTCACAAATTCAAATCTGGCCTCAGACACTTACTAGCTGTATGACCATGGGTGTCACTTAACCCTATTTGCCTCAGTTTCTCATCTGTAAAATGAGTTGGAGAGGAAAATGGCAAACCACTTCAGTACTTTTGCCAGGAAAACCCCGAATGGGGTCACAGAAAGTTGAATACTGAAATGAAATTCCCTTTATTACTTTTCCTTACGACTTGTGGAGGTTTTTTTGGAGGGGAAGGGAAGGAAACAAAGATTTAGTAAGAACCTACTATGTTCCAAGCATTTTGTTAAATATTTTACAAATGTTATTTCATATGAGGGAAAGAGGGAGTTTGGGGGGCACAGAAAAGCTAGGTGGAAGGGGAGCAAAAATAAACTCCATCATTTTCCAATAGTTTCATGAAGCAGGCACACGAATTAATGAAGCCTGGCTTCCTATGGATTTCTGACTTGAGGATGATTAAATTTGTTAACTGAATTATCTAAGTCATTAAAATATCTCCAACAGTATTGACAATAAGTCATAAGGCAGAGATCAGATGTTTTCACAGAGATATGTATTTCTAGATCTAGACATAGGCCTTGGCAAAAATCCAGACCTTAAAATAAACAAATCTCAAAGTTGGAATAGACTTAGACATTTAGCTAAGTTTAGGATAATGGAATTAAGAGTGGGAAGGTATCTTAGACATCATCTGGTCAATTCAACTTGTTTTATAGATAAAGAAATTGAGACTTGGAGGGGGAAGGGGAAGGAAAGCAAAAGCAGCTTTAGAAAGGTTAAACACGTGGTAAATGGCAGCCAATATTTAGCCCAAAGTCCTTTGCCTTCCAAATCCTGCACTCTTTTCCTAAATAATGTTTGAATTCTATCTAACATTTTTCAAAATGTGCTCTGTGGATCCCTCCGAGTCCCTGAGATCCTTTTGGGGGTCTGTGAGGTCAAAACTATTTTCCTAATAGTACTAAGATATTATTTGCCTATTAAAATACTTCTCTGTTTTCCAACTGCATATCTCTGTGAAGCTATGTTTTCTTCATATGCTTTAACCAAAGCAACTTGTGACAAATTGAATGCAGAAGCAGATATGAGAATACGGATGTCTTCTATTAAACCAGACATTAAAGATTTGCAATAGAATGTACAACAGTGCTACTCTTCCCAATAAAGTTGTTTCTTTTGGAAAATAAAGTTATTTTTCATAAAAAAGTTACTCATATTTACATGCAATGAATTTATTATTATCATTTTCAAATGAGTTAGTAAGGAAATACTTTTAAAATTTATAATTTCAAATTCTGAATGTGATAAATACTGATAGATATAATCACATCAACAGTGGGGTCCTCAAAATGTTTAAAGGTATAAAGACGTCCTGAGAGCAAAATCTGGGAAAATCATGGGCCTAAAACAATCTCAGTAAGCCCTCACTACCTCAGAGGCAACCCCTTCCATTTTCGAATTGCTCTAATTATTACAAGATTCTCCAGCTACAAATTGTTCTCCTTGTAACTTCTACCTTATACTTTCTTAGCCCTCTGAAACCACACAGAAGAAAACAAAAGTCTGCTTCCACCGAGACCCCTTCATATGGGTTTTTCCTCATAATTTTCTCCACTTCAAAGTTTCTTCCACAGAATTCTTCAATTAATCCTCCTGTGGCATGGTTTTGAATCCCTCCCTCATTCTGATCACTTTTCACTGGTTGCTTTCCAGCTTCTGAATATCCCTCTTAAAGTCTGGTATTTGGAACTGAACCTGTTACTCTAGACATGGTCTGATGTTAGCAGAATACAGTGTAATTATTACCTTTCTTGTCTGTCTTCTTTCTAGTCTTTCGTTAATGTAGCCCCAGGTAGATTTTTTTGGACAGTTATATCCCACGGTTGACATTTTGAGTTTGCAGTCAGCAGAAGCCCTTTCCTCTTTTTTCCCCTCACCCACACTGCTATTTACCTATATTTTCCCTATTCTCTACTTGTAATACCAAGTTAAGATTGTACAATTATCTCTATTAGATTTCTTCTTGTTATGTTCAACTCACAAGATTCGAATTGCTGTTTAAATTTGCCTGGAAAGGTTATGCAGAGAACTTGATTTCTTAAAGGCCTCGAACCCAAAAGATCACATTTGGCTACATGTCAGCCCATAGCATGATGATGTCAAAAGGTAAGGATTCTAATGGGATGCATCCTTTAGAAGGTGGGAACTTTAAAAGTGGGGCTATCAATATGAAAAGTAGGGAGTGTCAAGGAATGGAACCTTGAAGAGGGAGAGACCATGGTGACGGTCCTGTTGGTCCGAGCCCTGGCATTCTATCTAGACCATAATAATGACTACAGAACACAGGTGAGAACTTTCTGTCATTCTTCAGTCTGCTCCACTGAGCTGCTGGGAAAGACACCAAGAATTGGATGGCATTGCATGCTGTGTCCACCCTGCTGTCTGGGGGTTACAAAGTGAATGTGACATATCACTAGGCTGATGAGTTAGAGAGAATGAAGGGAAATGGGACTAAAACTCCCTTGGCTGTGTAGAAGACATGCACCCTGTTGTGTGTGTGACCTGATAATATTTTACTATTTGGATGGCTTTCTTATTATTTTTGCTGTCTCTTGATTTAATTCAATGCTTTGCTATTGGGTGTATGGGCCCAGGATATATTTAGCAGAATGATAACACATCAGGTTTATGCTGTGTAGTTATCACCCCAAAACATCCACATTGAATCTAGGAGTAGCTCAAGGGATGCCACAGTCATGATGAGTAAGAAGTTCAGTTTTCTCTAGCCATAATAAATCCAAGAACCTAAACAATTCTATGGGTTTTTCTTTGGCTTATCTGAAATGGTACCTCCAATTTCTGTTTTGCTTTTTGTTGTGAAGATCCAGCTATAAAAAAAGCTTGTAAGTCATTCTTTCGTACAAGTTATATCTTCCTTTAGTTTACAGAGACATTGAAATTAGTTTTTATTAGAATGTGACCTTCTTAAAGGTAGGAACTTTTTTTTTTTTAGCCTTTCCCTGTATCTCTAGTGCTTAGCATGGTGCCTAGTACCTAGTAGGTGCTTAATAAATGGTCGTTACTTGGCTGACTGTATATGATTGTATATGTAAATATTGGCCATGGCCAAGACTAAATAGGTCTTGGTCAGAACATTTGTCCATCTCCTTTGTCAAAGCTTATGAAAAAGACTCCATGTGAACTAGTGTTAATACTGTGGGGTTTTCATTGCTCTCTGGCAGGATTCTTGTCTAAATTGCCAGCCTGATGAAATCCTAGACCACCAGGGATTTAATCATTGTAGGATGATGGAATCTGGAGAAAATTTGAGATGTAGTTATTTATATTACAAAAGGATATTTTATTTTACAGATGAGTGTGTGTGTGTGTGTGTGTGTGTGTGTGTGGTGTGTGTGTTGTGTGTGTGCGCACATGTATTTGTCTGTTACTCCAGAGAAAATAAAAGTTAGAATCTTTACCAGTTGGTGATTTTGTTTTAATGCCTGAAAGGAATATATAGGAAATCACTGCTTGTTTTTAATATTTTGGCTTCTGCTTTCCACACCCATGACTTTATAAAAATATACGTCTGTTACTACCATGTATATCTCTGGGGCTTAGCACAATATAATTTTAAGCTATGTCCCATAGTGTTACAGAAAAACAGCTCTGGGCTTATATAAAATGTCTTAGTTTTTGGAGGCTTCTTAATAATTACAACACTTTATGGCTTATCTTATAGCCATCCATGGTCCAGTTCCTGGGAATATCTGAATTTGATTAATTTCTAGCTCTACTCTAGGGGTATCCAGACAATAAAATAGTCAGTCAATAAACATTTATTAAGTGCCTACTATGTGCCAAGTACTTTTTCTAGTTCTCTACTACAGGCTAATAAAGGACAATTAACATTGATGACTCTAAGTTTTCTGGAGAACAAGAAAACTCAGGGAAAGCGTTTTTGACTGTCTATGGATTTGGATGGGAGTCTTTTTGTCATTGTTTGGCTTGGCAATAAATTCATTCTATATTGCAGGCCTTAGTAGCTATGGTTGTTTACTAGGGAATTTACAATTCTTAGAGGAAAGGTTAAACACGACAGAATCTGATGGTCCCGGAGAAAACCCTATAGAAGGGCACAAGTCATAGACAGTAATAATTAATGAAAAGTCTCCAAGATCAATTTGAGTCCCTAAGAATTCATATTAGCTTTTGGTCATGGTTATATTTTGGTGCTCATTTTTTTTTATAATTATGGTTGTGATGTGCTTCCTTGATTCTGCATTTTAAAAAATTTAATATATGTTTCATTTAACTAAAATCTGTTTCATCTCTTTCCAATTCCCCCTCCCCAACCAAAACAGACAGCAAAAACAAAAGTCATGTAACAGATATGTGTAGTCAAACAAAACTGCGTTGGTCACGTTAAAAAGCAACAAGACAGTCTTTACCCTGAGTCTGTCAATTTTCTGTCAGGAGTTGTGTAGCATGTTTCATCACGAGTCCTATGGAATCATGGTTGGTCATTACATGGATCACAGTTCTTAAGTCTTTCAAAGTTACTTAATTTTTACAGTAATATTATTTTATGAATTGTTCTGGTTCTACTGACTTTCCTCTGTACCAGGTCATGTAAGTCTTCCTGGAGGTTTCTAAAACTTTTCCTTTCTTCATTTCTTACAGCACAATAATATTCCATTACATTCGTATACCATAACCTGTTTGGGTATTTTTCAGTTGATAGCCATTCCCTTAGTTGGAATTTTGGTTTCTTAATAGCAAAACCTAGTAGAAAACTAGAACCCAAGTAATAGGAGCTCAGATCATATATTATTGACTGTCTTTGTGTTGTGAACAGGACCCCTTCCTACTCCCACCTCTACAGCTCCCACTAATTCCAATCCTTACCCTATGTGGTTCTTGAAATTCTGCCATTAGAGACTTTTGTATTTTTTTTTCATTTTTAAGAGTCATAGGATTCAGAACCAGAAGGGACCTCAGAGATCATGTAGTTTCAAACCCTAGGAAGGAACTAGTCCAGTGTCATACTGGGAGTGGGTGACAGAGAAAGGATTGGAACCCAGGTCTTCTAGCTCCAAAATACAGGGTCTTTCCACTACTTTTGTAAGTTCTTGTCCTCCTTCATCAAAATGCAAATACTTCTGAGAGGGATTATACCTTAAGTCCATTAGCTAACAAGTACTTTTTAGCAGAAATTAGTTGATAGTCACTTAATTAGGGGAAGGCACTCCTGAGAAGAGAGGTGAGAAGGTTCAAGAATAATTTCACCAATTTCACACACACAGCATAGACATAATAGGGTCTTAAATATTCATGTCTCTCTGCTGAATGAAATTCTGTGTTAGGAGTCAAAAAGCTAAGCACAGATATGACCTATTTTTTAACCAATGGAAATAGGAATTGAAGGTCAGAGGCCAGATGAGGGGGACAAAAGAAATAAGACAGAGAACAGAGTGGAAAGAGTTTATCTCCATGTCCAGCTTGTTTTTCCTATACTTTCTTAGGTCCGCTAGTGATGAGTTAGCCAAAGGTCTATTGAAGGTCCCTTTTGAAGGCCACATTTCATATAATGCCTCGGTTTGAAGTTTCTTAGGTACTGACTGTCTGAGGTTTGGAGGATGTTTTGTTATAAATTATTTTATTGCTATTATGAAATGTATTCTTGTTTTTAATTGATTCAATGCTGAGTCAAGTATAGTCTATAGTATCCAAGCATGCTTACCTATAACTGTAGGATATTGATTCCAACATGCCAAAGTTGTATGATCAGGGCAGTGTCAGGGAAGAGGCAGGGTTTGCCAGAAATGGGAACAAACGAATAAACAAAAAAACATTTTTACTTAATAGGATTAGCATGGCTACTAGCACCTTTGTTGTATAGTTGTTTCAGTTGTGTCTGACTCCTTGTCATCCTGTTGGAGTTTTCTTAGCAAAGATACTAGAGTGATTTGTCATTTCCTTCTCTAGCTCATTTTACAGATGAGGAAACAGAGGTAAACTGGGTTAAGTGACTTGCCCAGGATCACATAGCTAGTAAGTGTCTGAGGCCAGATTTGAACTCATAAAGAGGAGTCTTCCTGATTCCAACAGTGTTCTATTTGCCATGCCACTTAGCATCTGCTACTAGCACCACCTAGTAGTTAAATAAATTTATTCCTCAGTGTGTGGGTAGAGAGAGTTTCTGAAAGAAAGCTTACTGATGCCAGATACTAGAGGATCATTGTATTTCTAAAAGAGATCAGCTTTGGTCTTGATGGGATAAGAGATCTCCACCACCTAGTACAGTTCTTCCTTTTACCAATGATTGACTTTTTTTTTTTTTTTGCTATTTAAAGATGCCAATCCTTGGCAGAATTTTGGAAAGATCCCTGTCCTGCATTAGAGAACTGGCATGCAACTTAGATGGTGATTAACAACTCTGACTTCCACTGTTTATTAGACATTTTGTAATGTGCATAGTGTGAATAAATTCAAAGTTATATGCTTAATTCCCACATGAATCACTTAACTTCTCTCTATTTCTGGATCATGGACTACCCCCTATGCTGACCCAGGCCAGCTGTTTTATGAATATGGATTTTCTGGCCATAAGGGAAAAAAAGTAAAAAAAGTTTAGGTAGAGTAGGGAAAATCTCTCCCCATTGCTAAAAAACAGCTCACAGCATTTTCCAAATGCAAGGTAGGGTAGTAGATTCACCTGCAAATGGGAAGTTCAGAAAATTACTTAGTATGACCACTATTGTCACCCACTGGTGACACGTTTTAAAATCAGAGGGAAAAATCAGTCTTGACCTTGCCACTGCCCTGCTCAATTAGAAAATGGAAGCAAGGCACAATCAATTTCGTGATGCTGCAGTGTTGAAAAACTGGACAAAGAATCATGAAAGTGGAGCATTTTGGACCTGGAGGAGTCATGGAGAACTTCTAATCCAAACCTCTTTATTTTTCAATAAGGAAGGTGCAGTCCAGAGAAGGTGAAATCATTTGCCCTTTGTCACACAGCTATACTAGCAGAGCTGGAATGAGATTAGGTATACCTCAAAGAACAGCGTGGTGCAATGAATAGAGTGCTTGATTTGGGATCAGAGAACTTGAATTCATAGGCTCATAATTCTAGACCTAGGACTAATCATGGAGGCCACCTGATATAGTTCCCCTGTTGAGAGGCTGATGCCCACGGATGTTAAATGCCTTGCAAAAAGTCTCATCATTTCAAATCCTGGTTCTGGAAGTCTCTTCACTTCGTTAGGCTTCAGTTTCTTCAATTGTAAAATGAGGGGGTTTGGTCAGATGATCTTTAAGGTCCCTCTGAGATTTTAATGTATGATCTTGTTTCTCAGTCTAGATAATGCAGCCCAAATTTGTTCCTGTGATCAATTCCATCAGTTTGAAATGTAAATAATGATACCTCGCATTTCTAAGAATGTTTGTAACTTTTCAGAGCACTTTCCACATCCATTATCCCTACCACAGATCTCTGTGAAGTATGTAAGGTGGTCTATGTTATAGGCATTCAACAGAGAAGAATATTAAGATATAGAGAACTGCTTAAGGTCACTAGGGGAAGCTAGGTAGCCAGAGAATAGAGTGCTGGGTCTGGAGTCAGGACGATTCATCTTCTTGAGTTCAAATTCAGCCTCAGACACTTCCTAGCTGTGTGACCCTGGGCAAGTCACTTAATCTTGTTTGCCTTACTTTCCTCATCTGTAAAATGAACTGGAGAAGGAAATGACAAAACCACTCCAATGTCTTTGCCAAGAAAACTCAAAATAGGGTCACGCAGAGTCAGACAGGACTAAAATGAGCAACAACAAAATAGGGTCACATAGTCAGGCTTCGTTACTCCCAGATCCATTTCTCTGTCTAGTAGACCAAATGAGATAATAAGTAATAAAATCTATGTGAAGTACTTTGAAAACCTTTAAATGCTACACAAATGTCAGGTATTATGATGACGATTGCTATCTTGTTCTCATCTTTTTGATGGGGCTCAGATGAAAACGATCCCAGGACATCACTATCCAACTACTATTCTTTTATAGTTAATGGTCCATGAATTATCGCCTAGGGGAATTAAATCACTGCTTTTTTGTAGTTGAATGATGATATTAAGCTCATCCTCTGTAGGGTCATTGAAAACATTCTTGGTTCAACTCCTTTAGCAGATATGACAACAAAAATGATATATACCTCATCCTGTTTCCATGTGATTTTGATCTCCTTAGCCAGATCTCTATTTTGAAAGTTTTTAGTACCATGTGGCTTGATGATTGTAAATATTTCATATGGTTACATCTATTAAAAACTTTGTTCTTAATTTTTTTTTTGGTTCAGTCTAATGGTTGGGCAATTGTGAGCAATAGCTCAACATGAGATAAAGGTTTGATTCCAGTAAAGTTGGACTAAGGTCTCCAGTATATTATCAGGTCTATATTTGTACTATGGGGATTTATTGTCTGTAAGTGGTGGCACAGTGGATAGAAGGTTAGGATCATCTTCCTGAGTTCAAATCAAGCCTCTGACACTACTGGTTGTGTGACCGTGGACAAGCGACTTTATCCTGTTTGCCTCAGTTTCCTCATTTGTAAAATGAGCTGGAGAAGGAAATGGCAAACCACTCCAGTATATTTGCCAAGAAAATCCCAAATGGAGTTGTGAAGAATCAGATATGACTGAAAAAATTGAACAGCAAGTCCATGAAAGACAGTGAGTTTCTGATATATAATTCTAGCCACCAGGCCATGTTTTGGTAGGCATTCATTAGGTGCTAAATTGTTGCTGCCTAATTGTTGCATTGGATCGGTCCTACTAGTTCCTTGTATGATGTACATTAATTAACAAATGTGGACTCCTTAACAATGACCCTTCTATAAGTATTTTTGTACAAATAGGTTTTTTGTTTGATTTTTTCTTTTTCTTTTTTTTAAATAAATTTTATGTTTATTTTTAGTTTACAACATTCATTTCCACAAGATTTTTTTGAGTTACAAATTTCTTCTCCATCTGTCCCCTGCCCACCAACCCAAAACACTGATCCCACTGAATACCCCTTCCCCCAATCTGCTCTCTCTTATGTCTTCCCCCATTCCTCCTCCAACTTTCCGGTAGGGCAAGATAGATCTCCATACCCCAGCTCTGTATATCTTATTTTCCAGTTGCATGTAAAATAATAATAATATTAACAACAACAACAGCAGCAATAATCATAAAAACATTTGATTTTAAAACTTTGAATTGCAGATTCTTTCCCTTCTTCCCTCTTCACCCACCCTTACTGGGAAGACAAGCAATTCAATATAGGTTGCACATGTGTAGCTACCCAAATCATTTCCATAGTGGACATACTGTGAAAGACTGACTATATTTCCCTCCATCCTATCCCACCCCCCACTTGTTCTATTTTCTGCTTTGACCCTGTCCCTTTTCAGAAGTGTGTGCTTCTAACTACCCTCCCCCACAATCTGCCTTCTCTTCTGTCATCCCCTCTCTTATCCCCTTCCCCCCTACTTTCCTGTAGGGTAAGATACCCAATTTAGTGTGTACATTATTCCCTCCTTAAGCCAAGTTCAATGAGAGTAAGGTTGACCCATTCCCTTTTGCCTTTCTGTTCTTCTCCTCCATTGTAACAATTTTACCTTGCCTCTTTTATATAAGATAATTTACCCTATCCTGTCTCTCCCTATCTCCTCTCATTATATTCCTCTCTCACCTCTTAATTTTATTTTTTAAAAATATTATCCCTTCCTATTTAATTGATCCTGTGCCCTCTGTCTATATATACCTGTACACACATATATATATACACACTCACATATGTATTCATAAGCACATATACCCTCCTGTATAGACATCTATATGTATGTATGTGTGTATATATGTGTGTGTGTGTGTGTGTATGTGTGTATATATATATATATATATATATATATATATATACATATACACACACACATTTATATTCCCTTCAATTATACTCATACTAAGAAAAGTTTCATAAGTTAAAATGATCATTTTTCCATGTAGGAATGTAAATAGTTCAACTTTAATAAGTTCCTTATGATTTCCTTTCCCTGTTTACCTTCTCATGCTTCTCTTGCTTCTTGTATTTTAATGTCAAATTTTCCATTCAACTCTGGTTTTTTCATCAAGAATGCTTGGAAGTCCTTGATTTCATTGAATGACCATATCTTCCCTGAAACATTATACTCAGTTTTGCTGGGTAGGTGATTCTTGTTTTGAATCCTAGCTCCTTTGACCTCCAGAATATTGTATTCCAAGACCTTTAATCCCTTAATATAGAAGCTGCTAGATCTTGTGTTATCCTGATTGTGTTTCCACAATATTCAAATTGTTTCTTCTTGGCTGCTTGTAATATTTTCTCTTTGATCTGGGAACTCCAGAACCTGGCTATAATATTTCTAGCAGTTTTCTTTTTGGGATCTTTTTCAAGAGGTGATTGGTGAATTCTTTCCATTTCTGTTTTGCCCTCTGGTTCTAAAATATCAGGGCAATTTTCCTTGAGAATTTTTTGAAGGATGATTTCTAGGTTCTTTTTTTGATCATGGCTTTCAGGTAGTCCAATCATTTTTAAATTATCTCTCCTGGATCTATTTTCCAGGTAAGTGGTTTTTTCAATGAGATATCTCACATTTCCTTCTATTTTTTTTCATTTGTTTGAATCTGTTTTATAGTATCTAGATTTTTCATAAAGTCATTAGCTTCCATTTGCTCCACTCTAATTCTGAAGGAGTTACTCTCTTCAGTGAGCTTTTGAAATTCTTTTTCCATCTGGAAAATTCAGCTTTTTAAGACATTCTTCTCCTCCTTGGCTTTTTGGGCCTCTTTTGCCATTTGAGTTAGTTTAGTTTTTAAGGTGTTATTTTCTTCAGTCAGGTTGTTGACTCTCTTTTCATGACTTTCTTGCATCATTCTCATTTCTCTTCCCAATTTTTCTTCCACTTCTTTTACTTGATTTTCAAAATCCTTCTTGAGCTCCTCCCTGGCCTGTAATCAGTTCATAGTTTTCTTGGAAGCTTTTGGTACAGGAGTTCTGACTTTGATGTCTTCCTCCCATTCCATACTTTGATCCTTTTTGTCCCCAAAAAAGGAATCTAAGGTTTGATTGCTGTGCTTGCTTTGTTTCCTTTGCTTGCTCAGATTGCCACTCAATTACTTGACTTTTGAGCTCTTTTCCACAGTAGAACTCTGCTTCCAGAGAGGAGAGTTTTGTCCCAAATCGCTGGGGTTTTCACATCTGCCAGAGCTATTAGTTGGGTGCCCTCTCCACAGCCTCCACAAGCCCTGGCTCACTAGGCACACACCCCAGGACCTCCATCCAAGATAGGGATTCAAATCCAAGCAGGTCAAAGACAAATTACCCTCTGAATGAGTCACCTGGTCCCCCTACTATCTGCAGGCCAGGAGCCACGTTGAGGTGGCTGCATGGCTGCAGTGCCTCCACTGCTTCTTGCCTTCTTGCCCCAGGGGCAGTGGCCAGACCATGCTCTCGGCTCCTTGTTCCCAAGAATTCCACACTGACCTTTCACTTTGTCCCTGGCATTTATGGGTTGATAATTCTGGAAACCACCACAGCTGCTGGTGATACACTCTCCAGAAGTCAGCTCTAGCTGAGCCTGATTGGGGCTGCCCTGGTGGGGCTAAAACCCCAGACTCACATGGGCTGGGCTTGGCTCCCAGTATTCTGTAGTGGATTCTTTCTGTAGGCCTGCCAGGCTGCCTTCAGCAGGAGATTTGTTTCTCTCTGTCACTTTGTCGGTTCTAGAGCTCTAAAATTTGTTTAGAGTCATATTTTGTAGGTATTTGAGATGGTTATGGGGTGAGCTCATGGAGTTTTCCTGCTTCTCAACTTTTTCTTACATAAAATGACTAATATGGAAATGTTTTATAAGATATCATGCGTATAACCTATATAAGAATGCTTACTGCCTTAGGGAGGATGTTGGCAAGGGAGGGAGGAATAGAATTTGGAATTCAAAACTTAAAAAAAATGTTAAAAACTGTTTTTACATGTAATTAGAAAAAAGTAATATATTAAAAAAAAACCCACATCCTTCTGTATTTTCTGGTGGTAATGACCTGATCCTGTATTACCATCATAAACCTCTCCATTTCCACAAATAAAACTCTGTGACTTAGTCATTTGTTTGAAGCTTCTTCATCAACACATTGCTGGCTAAATTCATGTAGTTGTTACAATAATATTAATTCATCACTCTATCTGCTGCATCACACTGTTCTTTGAGGTATACCTGGAATCTCATTCCAGCTCTGCTAGTATAGCTGTGTGACAAAGGGCAAATGATTTCACCTTCTCCGGACTGCACCTTCCTTATCAAAAAATAAGAGGTTTGGATTAGAAGTTCTCCATGACTCCTCCAGGTCCAAAATGCTCCACTTCCATGATTCTTTGTCCAGGTTTTCAACACTGCAGCATCAAGAAATTGGTTGTGCCTTACGTCCATTTTCTCCTTGAGCAGAGCAGTGGGAAGGTCAAGACTGATTTATCACTGATATTAAAATGTAAGTAATCACCAATCAGTGACAGTAGTGGTCATACTAAGTAGTTGTCTGAACTTCCCATTTGTAGGTGAATCTACTACCCCACTTTGCATTTGGAAAATGCTTTGAGCTGGGTCTTTTGATTGACTCTTAGTCATTTCATAAGTTCCATTTGGAGGAAACTTTTTGGTTACATTTCACAAATCCAAATCCAATGTTAGGAACCTTCACTATTGCTTGGTGAAGGGATGTCTGCTTGTTCCAAAAGCATGTGTGTTGGTTTTTTGATTTATTAACCATTCACCATAAGTAAATCTATTAACTTTCTCCTTTTTTGGTAAGGATAGGTCAATCTTTCTGTATCTGCTTTGGGGTGATATAGGGCCTTAGGATGATGGGCCCTGTGGGTTGTTAATATTGTATAGAATTTTTGATAGGATATTTTTCAAATTTCTTATGATATATTTTATAATTCTAAATGTGTACATTCAGATCAGTATAGCATAGATATTAATTGCTTTAGACAGGTTTTTCTGATTCATCTTGACTTCAGGATGTTAGCAAGCATCTTTATGCCCCTTTCTTATGTTTTTCCAGGTAATTTAAAAAATTTAATATTTTATTTACCCCAATTACATGTAATAGTAATTTTAATATTTGTTTTTTAACTGAGTTCTAAATTCTCTCCCTCCCTTCTTCCCCTCCTCTCATCATTGAGAAGACAAGCAATTTGATATAGGTTATACATGTGCAATTGTGCAAAACATATTTCCATGACAGTTATTTTTTGAAAGAAAACACAGACAAAAAACCCAAGAAAATAAAGTAAAAAAAAATTATGCTTCAATCTGCCTTCAGATCCATCAATTCTTTTACTGGAGATGGATAGTGTTTTTCAGCATAAGTCTCTGTTCTCTTGTTTCTGCTCATTTCACTTTGCATCAGTTCATATAAGTCCATGTTTTTCTGAGAGCAGTTTTCTTATCATTTCTCATAGCACAATAATAATATTCCATCACAATCATATGCAGCAACTTGTTAGCCATTCCTCAATTGATGGACATCCTCTCAATTTCCATTTCTTTTCTACTATTAAAAGAACTGATATATATATATATATATATTTTTTCTTTTTTTAAAAAAATTTCTTTGTGATACAGACCTAGTAACGGTATTGCTTGGTTAAAAGCATGCATGGTTTTATAGCTCTTTGGGTTAGTAAGCATTTTAATGGTTTTGGTTAGATGTGATTTCTAGGTTCAATCTTTTTTTTCCCCCAAAATTTATTTATTTATTTTTAGTTTTCAGTGTTCATTTCCATAAGATTTTGAATTGCAAATTTTCTCCCCATATCTCCCCTATCCCCCACCCCAAGATGGCAAGCATACTGATTACCCCTTTCCCCAGTTTGCCCTCTCTTCTATCCCCCCCATCCCTCCTCTTATCCTCTTCCCCCTTGCTTCCTTTGTGGGGCAAGATGGATTTCTATATCCCATTGCCTGTACATCTAGATTCAATCCTGATGCCTTCCTTCTCCATCTTTCCTTACCATTAGTAAAGAGTTTTATACTTATTGAGTCCAAATGACATGTTGATATAATTGGAGAAAGATTCCATGAGACGAATTATTATTATTTTAACTAGATTAGCCTAATCTTTCAAATGAAACATCCCCATACTACAGATAGTAGCAAACCTTTACAATGATACTAGCAATAATAAGAAAGATCAGTTGATCTTTCTTTTGTTCTAAGCGGTATGAATAGAGGGGTGAAGAACATTTTTTTACTATTCTAGAATTCTACCTCTGAAATTATGTTGAATTCCAGGAAAGAATTGCATACCCTTTGTTTGGAAGCCCAGGTAGGACATTATGTCAAAATAAGCAGTCCTTGAAAGGATTGTACTACATTTTAGATTTCTACCACCATTTCTTGAAGGGCAACTTTTAGCCGCCATCACTTGGGATCCTAGAAAGTTTCCCTGTAAAAGTGATGCCCTTGGATTTACAACTTTCCCCTCTGTTTCTCTTCCACGGTGGTTGTTTTTTCCTCCACAGTGATGACTATAGAACATTATATACATTGTTGTCCAAGATGTCAATCTTTCATCCCATACTTGAGAGAGAAACAGGGATGTTGTGAGGTTCAAATGCAGTGACCACAGATTCAATATAATGTGCTCATTAAGTCAGGGAAGCGGAACATTTTGGAAATGTAAATCACTTTGCAAACAAGACTGTATATAGGTTAGCAAATTATCAGTCCACTGAATAGATTCAGAGTCTAGTTTTGTCCAACTTAGAAGCTGCAGTTTCCTTCCTGGATACCATGGTCTAGGATAATTTCTTTATTATTCTGCTATTCCTTTATCAGTGCTGTTTTGCTTTTCTTCCCCAGTTATCTCAGATACCTGCCTGGAGGCTGGGCATCAGGGGTGACAATGGCCCTCACCTGACTGGGTTGGGTGGTATTGGAGAACTGAGTAGGTTCTAGGTTTGCAGATGGTATGTGTTTGGTATCAAGTAGCACCTGGTGTTGTAGGATGGCTTTAGTGTTGTTTCCATAGATGGTAATGGTAGTCAGGAGAGTTGGGTGGGTAAGAGCCCTTTATTGCCAGTCCTTGTAAGGGGCAGAGGCATAGGAAAGAGTGTACCTGTGGGACTCTGGACACTCATCTCTAGGTCTTTCTTCTTTACCAATGTCAATATATCCATTTATATGTCGGTATTTAATTTATATTTCAATCACATTGAGTTTAGCCCAACTGAATATATATCGAAATCCATGGTGATATTTTTTTTTAGACAATGGAAAGAAGAGCATCTTTCTTCCTGAAAGTATTTACCCAAAGACCTTCCTGAAATGTCACTGGACAGTGCTGTCCTTCATCAAAATGTTACTTTTTTTTAGACTTCAAGAAGCTATTCTATTGAACAATAGGTTTCAAGAATGGAATTATAGTGTAAAAATCTTTGCAGGATTTCTGGAAAAATATTCTGGTCATGAAGCCAGTGGTGACAATCTGGACTGATTCAGAGCTTAGCCTGTTATTTTATCTGTAGTACTTCCTACTGTGACTACCCTAACTTAGCCAGAGAGATATTAGCTATGACTGGAGGAAACTGGACATTCAGAATTCGTGACTGGTAGAGTTAGAGTCATGATGTGTTTACTTGACTCAACTTTGGAAAGAATCCAAATTTCAGACCAAATGGACTATGGCAGAGAGGAAATGTAGTGGAGTAGATAGAATCTGATTTTGGAGTCAGGATGAGCTGGCTTCAGACCCCAGCTCCAGGGAGGAAGTCATTATTAGGGAAATAAATAATCATCATTTCAGGACTGCAGGATGTAGAAAGCAAATTATTGGGCTATATGTGTATGTCTTTGGTTATTCCCTGGTAGGTTCCTTTTTTTTAAGGCACCTGGGGTTAAGTGACTTGCCCAGGGTCACACAGCTGGTAAATATCTGAGGCTGGATTTGAACTTTAGTGCCTGTGTTCTCTCCACTGAGTCACCTAGCTGCCCCAGAAGGAACATTTGTTTTTGACCAGTGTAATAGACACTATTCCACTGGATCATTTGTTTTAGCCCTGTAGGGGATAGGAAAAGGGTTTTGCCTCTTGATTGGAGAAATTCATAACCCAAATGCCTCTGCATTCCCACCTTGCTGATGTCACGGTGTTGGATTAAAGAGGATTGAGCTAGGGAGAGCATTCAGCAGGACTTCAAAGGAGTGATTCTTCCCTCTCACACACTCTCTTCTTCTCATGTGGAGACTCTTCAGGACTCTCTCTTGAATTTCTCATGAAGAGGGTAGTGTCTTCTCTGCCTCTCCCTATCCCTTCCCCTAAACTCCTCTCTACCCAGATTATGGCATCTATAACTTCTCTAGTTACTAAATACCGGACAGCATCTACTGAGAGAGTGTTGGATTTGTGGTCAGGAAGATTTGAGTTCAAATGCCACCTTTACCCCTAACTATATGGGATCTGGCAAGTCCCTTAATCTCTAAATGCATCAGGCAAAAATTTAAGACTTATCTACCAAGTTATAGATTTGTTGCAATGGATTCTTTCAGTAACTATTTATTGAGCACTTACAATATTGCTCAGCTCTGTGCTAGGGGCTGTTATAAAGAATATGATGACGATGATGACAACAACAATGAAGAAGAAAAAGAAGAAGAAGAAGAAGAAGAAAGAAGAAGAAGATGAAGAAGAAGGAAGAAGGAAGAAGAAATAAGGAAGAAGAAGAAGAAGAAGAAGAAGAAAGAAGGAAGAAGAAAGAAGAAGATGAAAGAAGGAAGAAGAAGAAGAAGAAGAAGAAGAAGAAGAAGAAGAAAAGAGAAGAAGAAGAAGAAGAAGGTTCCTGCCCTCAGGAAGCTTATTATCTAACCAGGGACAAAACACACATAAAATAGTTAGAGAACATTAAAAGACAGATAAAAGCACTGAATTGTGGTGGTGGAAAGAGTAAATGCTCTTGTGATTTAGAGAAGGGGAGATTTAGGAGGATTTGAATAATTAGAATGGGCTTCATGCAGAACATGGAACTTGAGCTAGATTTTGAAGGATAGGTACCATTTGGGTAGATAGAGAAAAGAATTGGAATAATAGTACTTGCTAGCTGTGAGACTCTGGGCAAGTCATTTTTTAACTGTTGTCTGCCTTAGTTTCTTCATCCATAAAACAGAGATAGTAACACCCACCTCCCAAGGCTGTTGTGAGGATAAAGTGAGATAATATTTTTAAAGCTATATAAATGCTAGCTATTATTATTATTATAAGTAGAAGACAGAAGACATTCTATGTGAGGGAGGCAATATGTTTTTCTCTTCCTAAAAGTCTGATGTAGGAAATATTTCTGTTATTTTAGGATTTATTATCCTGGATATATAACTAATGAGCTATGCCTCTGTCTGTCAACCTTAACAGCATCTGTGACTAGAGGCCTTAGAAATAAAGACTGCTCTTCAAAGTATTTATACCATTCTGGTCTATTTTGCTGTGCTCTCTCTACTTACTTACTCTAATGGGTCCATTATGGAAGTAACAAAATGGCATTTCCACAGTTAGCGTTCTTCTTAGTAGATTAATAGAGCTAAAAGTTTTTAAAAAAAAAATAATATATTTTGAGTACAAAGGAATACATGAAAGAGTAACTCCTCCTTCAGTGTGGATTCTCAAGAATAACACTCTCCTTTTGTGGTAACTTTCATCCAGTTGGATACCCAAGTATTTCACAAAGGTTCAAAGTTGGCACAGGACAACATAAGTGATATTTTGCATGTAAGCTCTGCATCCATTGATTTCCAAGTGTGTGCATGCGAATACACACACACACACACACACACACATACACACACACACACACATACATACACACAAGAAAGTCCTAAAAAAATGCTGCCACAGCTGGTCAATAGAGAGCAGAGAATTTTGTGGGGCCAGGAAGGGAGAAAACAGGTTCCATTCTCTCCCTTTTGTTAGGTTGCATTCTAATCAATCTGGTAAAAGGAGGAGGAAGACAGGTTTGGCATAAAAATAGAGTCCCTTTTATTTTGAATTTGGTAAAGGAAAATAAAAATAGCAAGCAAGAGCGAGTCCTGGAAATAGACAACTTCTGACATAAGCGGTTCTGAAACAGACAAAGAAAACTGATTACAGGAAGAAATTGGGCAAGAGGCAAAGGAGTTCCCTGACGCCCAGCATCACTTCACTGCCAGCTTCCACCCATGTCCAACCCGGCTCTATGGGGGTGGGGTTGTAAGTTTCAGGGTCATCTCTTCATATAGGTGGGCATGCAAAACCTTGTATGGAGGCTAGACCTCATTCTCCTGAGTCTCAGTGTGACCTCTGGAGAAAAATGATTTCCTGTACGAGTGTCCACTGGTACCTGGAGCCAAAAGGGAGTGGGGATAGTAATATCTGACATTTATATATTACTTTAAGGTGGTGGTTCTCAACCTTCCTAATGCCGTGACCCTTTAATACTTGTATGTGGGCGTATCTGCATGTGGGCGGACCTGCCTGGAGATGGATAGAGGAGCAGAGTCTTGGTTCCTAAGACCATCAGAAATATGTGTTTTCTGATGGTCTTAGGTGACCCCCAAAGGGGTCGCGACCCACAGGTTGAGAACCATTGCTTTAAGGTTTGCAAAACATTTTATGTAAGTTATCTCATTTGATATGGACCTTGCAACAACTCTTTGAGGTCCATGCTTCTTATCCACACTTTTCAGATGAGGAAACAGGGTCTTAGAGAAATTAAGTGCCTTGTCCAGGGTCATGTAGGATATAAGTAACAGAGTTAGAATTTAGACCCAAGTTTCACCTGACCCCAAGTCCATTATTCCTTCAACTATATTATATTGCTTCTCAAGGGAAGGCCAATAAAGCCAGGGCATTGAAAGGCTAGTGGCAGAATCTAATCTCTAGGGATTTGGAAGAATCTTGAGACCCTTTACCAAATGAAGGAATGAGGAAGGTCTTGGGATAGGGTGAAGTAGCTAACATTAAAGAAAGAATATCTAACAGTTTACTCAAACAATAATTATTAAGTGACTTACTATGTGCCCAACATGTTGCTACTTTCATGAGAGACGAGAAAGGGATAAGACGTTTTGAGTCATGGGCCTGGTCAACAAAGGTTCCATAGTCTGAGGAGATAAGACTTATCTATTTGGAAGACTATCCAAAATTATAAGATACAATATAATTTAATGCTGAGTTAGAGAATCACAGAATTTTAAAGTGGGAAGGAGCTTGATGTCTGTGCCAAAACGGGGGAATTATGGCAACAGGTGACAATGCCAGTTTAGAGAATAAAGTCATTTGTAAGATCTTATAAAGGAGTAGAAAATTGTAAGTGGCAATGTGATACAAAAATAGTGGGAAGCAATAGACAATTTTTAAAAAAAGCTTGGTGTAATTAAATACTAAATATATCTAATATAATTACAAAGCAATTTAAAAAATTTCTCTCCTTCAGTTCTGAGGTTTTGAGCTTCAGTGACTAGAATCACTGCTACTTCTAAGGGAGAAATGAAGAGGGAAATCTAATTTAGGTGGGGTAGATGATGAATTTGATTTAAGATGTGTTGAAATTAGGTGATGGTGATACATTCATTTGGAAACATTCTAGAGATCCTTGGAGATATAGAACTAAAACTTGGGAAGGCACGAGCCAATAAATCGTAAGCCATTTTGCTAACTCAGAATACTTCCATTCCATGTTGTTTCCTTGATATACTCCCAAAGAACTGAAATATTGTCTAGGCAAACAGCTCCAACGATGTGATGGGTCAAGGTGGACCCACTAGTATTGAGAAGAATATCAATTGTGGGTGCCATTTTTAAAATGTGCAGGTGATAAATTCAACTTACAATGCTGCTTTTCAGGTGATAGTAAAACATGCAAATGGAAATGCACTCCTTTCCATTGGAAACCTGGAACATATCCTTGGATCCCCTGTTTGGTGAACTTTCACCTGATCTTGCCAAGGCCCAGGCTTCTGGACCACTTCCTTGCTGTTGCTTTACCAGGCCTTCTACTCTTGCACCATAATCTAATCTTGTACCCTCCTGAATCAATCTCGGCCTCTGTTCCTTGGGTTTCCAAGGACCCATGCTCACTGAAAGGTGAGTTTCGTCCCTAACTTGCCGAGACTCAGGCTTCAAAGCCACTTCCCAGCCATCTTTCCACCAGGCTTTTCTTCTCTCAGGTCATTCTTCTCAGCTTCCCCCCAGAACACTGGACTCCATCCCTGGATCCATGACTTTAATGGATGAACTGTCACCTTATCTTGAGAGTTCAGGCCTTGAAGACACTTCCCTTATATCTCCTTACACTGGCTCTGTGCATGTTTCCACTCTTCTCCTCACCCCCTTCTAGTCCCCATTTATTTGTTGTCTTCTCCCACTAGAGTTCTTGAGGGCTCATGGCCAGTGTATTTTTCTGGCTTATATTTTTATCTCCATTTAACATCCATCCTATGCTGACAGTGTTTTTAACCTTTGTAGGAATGTCTATTTATCCCTGTATCAGCAATGCAGTATTCACAATGCCTACAGTAACTATAAATATGCTGATATAGTTATTAATCACAAAATGGAACAGGCTCTCTACATAAGAAATATAGATAGTGCATTCATTTAAATACCAGAAAA
>CM053582.1:388658240-388675208 GCA_028627135.1 Pseudochirops cupreus
GAGGAAGGGAAGGAATCTAGAATTTAAAGTTCTATAATCAAATGTTAAAAATATATATATATGATTATTATTATTATTATTATTAACTACATCTAGCTGGGAATCAAGATATACAGGCACTGTGATAGGGAGATCCATCCTGCCCTACTGGAAAGTCAGAGGGGCAAGGGGGAGGACATAGGAGAGACCAGATTGGGGGAGGGGTTATACAGTGGGATGGCTGTTTTGAGGTGTTGGGTAGGGGGAAAATGGGGAGAAAATTTGTAACTCAAAATCTCATGGAAATGAATGATGTAAACAAGAAAATAAATTAATTAATTTTTAAAAAGAATCTAACCCTCTCTATTGACATTATAATAAAGCTCCCTACTTTGACTGAAAGAAGGCTTGAGAGCTTAAATTCTTTCTGGGCAGACTAGCCCTATACCATAACATTTTGGGTTTCCCAGAAACCCCAAACCAGGTCATTGGGGTTCCCAGCAACCCCAAATCACATCACCTCCCCCAAAATTATTACCTATATACACATCATTAGTGCCTAAAACTGCACCATTAGAGATATATTTCTTGGGTTAAAGCATCACATCATTTTTCAAGATCTCAAATGAATTATAAATATACCCAGAAGGACTATATATTAATCCTTTATCAGCCTTAACATCCTGAATTAACTTACTTAGATCACTTTCCAGTAAACTTCTGACTTGATTTTTTTTAAAGGAAAAGAACTCTGAATTGAAAATCACCATTTCTTATAGAAGTTCAGCTCATAAAAAGCAACGACTATAACAAGGAAGACAAAAAAAAACTTCAGAAACTGTCTTTACTATAGTAAATACTATCTCCTTGCCATGCAGATCACAGGATCATAGAATTAGAGCTGGAAGGGACCTTAGGGATATAACCCTACCATTTTACATATGAGAAAACCAAGGCAGGGAGAGGTTAAGTGACCTGACCTATGTCACACAGCTAGTAAGTACATGACAAGATTTGAAAACAGATGTTTCTGACTCCATGCCTAACACTCTATTATACCATGCCACACATGGTAGCCAAAAATAATGGTACTTTAGAGCACAAATTTATTCATAAAATACTACAGAGAAGGATTATGAAAGATGTTAAGCGGTATCATTTTACAAAATAGTAAAAGGCAGGGGAAGAGGAAAGAAGATTGATAGAACACACTGCAAGAAGACAACAGAAAGAAAGGAAAATGGAAAAGATCTGTTATAATTTCTGTAATGTTTCTCTAATGTTCTATTTGTATCATTGATGATATTAGATCCACCCTATTAGAAATCTAATACCTCAATTCTCAACATGAGGAATTATACATGACAATTAAGATAACAAAGTTAGGGGAAGGATTGAATGAGCAAAGTGCATACAGAAAAAAAAACTGTGCTTAAGGTTATAAACTATCTATGTGAAATTTCTTTTTCTTTATTTTGAACTTAGCAAACACGAAAAACAAAAACATTTCAATATACAAAGAAAAACAGAAAAGAGGATTGACTGTGAAACTCTGAAGTTCTGTTACATATAGTCTGAGGTTTTTTGTTTATTTTAGACTTAAATACTCAAACTTAAATATGCAAGAAAAAAAAAGAAACATATTATAAACTTAAATATTAAAACTTAAATACAGAATAAGAAAAGAAAAAGGGCATTGTCTACACAACAGAACTTGAGAGGATTCAAAATATACAAGCAATAAATTTCCATTTCAAGAAAGCCTATATAATAAACACTATACATTGGTATAGTTTGTTTTTTGAAGTGAAGCTTAAACAGTTTTGAAAACAGTAAGAGATTGATTTTTCATAATATCTCAAAGAGAGTAAGATGGAAAAATTTTAGTTGTTACTATTTCCCTAAACAAAAATTTTAAAAAACTGAGAAGACATCAGTATTTTTCAAGCCATATGCCTACTTTCTCATCTCTATGAAACTTTATGAGACTGATCTACATACAGGAACTAATGGTGTTTTTTTATTGTGACTGACCATTCTTTATCTCTATTTTTTTTTAATTGCTAGTGGCGGGGGAGGGTTAAGTTCTCTGTAATCTTCAATCTTTACTTATCAATTGGTCACTTGTCCACCGCCTTCACATCCCCCCTCCCACTTCAAAATACTATAATTACATCCTACCCTCCCTTCAAGTTATTCTCTTCTATCTCTCCTCCCTTTCTTAGGCAAATTCCTAGGGAAAAAAAACTGTCTACACTCATTCCCTTTACTTCCTTTTGATGTGGTTACCCATAAAGAGGATTAGGGCAGCTCAAGACCCCAAAATACCAACACACCGGGTCCTGCTGAATGAATTCAACTCAAGTCTTCTCTCAGCCAAAGAAAAGTAAAGTTTATTGAAAGTTCGCCATATTGGGTAGACTCTTAAAGAGCCTAGGTATCTGTAAGACTTGCATTGGGCAAGCAGGCCAGAATCATCTGACACAGAGTAAGTCTGTGTCAGAGTAAGTCTGTGCTAGGTCATTCTATGGCACTCTGACCCCCATGGAGGGAAGATGGGATCTTACATATACAGAAAGGTTGTGGGAGGAATCTAGGGGTGGTCTAGAGGAGGAGTTTGGGGAAGGTCTTCAGGAGGAGTCAGATGAGGTCACACTCCAGTAATGAGTTTGGGGAGGGTCTTCAGGAGTCAGATGAGGTCAGACTCCAGTAATGAGTGATTAAAGGTGGGACGTTGCTGGAGGCTACCTGGAGACCACAGACTGTGGTGGTTCAAGGGTGGGAACAGGAGGATCAAGAGTGGGAAATTGTTGGAACAAAGGAGGGGTAAAGACTTGGGCAGAGCCACAACTTAAGGGCCATGGCCTTAGACAAATGCCTTATGTGGGGAAAATTCCAAGAGAGCTCCAGGGGCTCCCAGAGCCTGTACCTGAAAGATTCAAGGAGAGCTCAAGGAGGCTCCCAGAGCCTGCACCTCATCACTGTCTCTCATTCCCCACTAAACTCTTTGCAACCTAGCTTCTGACTTCATCATTCAATTGAAACTAATTTCTTTAGAGTTACCACTGGTAGCTTAATTGCTAATTCTCCTGGGAAGTCCATTGATTTAGTCCATCAGTATGTATATTTTGGACAGACAATACAGATAGATAATTATCTGGAACCAGAATTAAAAGGATGAAGAATGAACTGGATAGCATTTGATAAAAGCTATCAGGGCTTGTGTTCTGCCAGCATAAACTTCAAGAACTCAAAATTAACTACACTACACCTTGAGGAATCAAAATAGAACTTTTTGTTTTTAAAGACACTCAGCAATCGATTTTTAGGATATCACACAGAGGAAGATTTCAAAAGAATGGAAAAGATCACTAATTAGTACAACTGCTTAAAATAAAAAAAAAGTAGAAGGGAGAGGAAAGATCTAGTCTCAGCAATTACCAACCCATAGGCATACTTCTTCATCTCTATAAAATATCTCTAGTAATGACCTATATACTCAATGAGGGTATCAGTGATTTTTAAAACATGAAAAAGAACCAGGTAGCCTTTTGTGAATAATTTTCTGTAGTAGAACACATTTTCATAGTCACACAATTTACTTAAGAGTTATAGTGAATATAACATACTACTGGATTTATTATTTCTTGATAATAAAAAAATAATTGATTTCATGGGACAAGATGCAATTCTCCAACAAGGTGCCTCCCATGCATGTTAAGATCATGCATAAGTTCATGAGAGATGCTACCAAAAAGATAACCATATTCTATGATCCTATGAAAATCGATATCAAATAAGGTATAAAACAGAGAGGCATAGGCTCACCAAAGGAGGTCCTTAGCACAATGGAAGATGTCCTTCACAAAAGACAAAGAGGAAGGTATCCCATGCAGATGGTAGGGCTGTGAAGACCCTCCAAATTATGGAAGGCATTGTATTGATTGATTCAAGCCCTAAAATACTACAGGGAACCTTTGTCACTGAAAGGAAATAGGCCTAGCTAACCCCACAGGAAAATCCAGGTTAATCACGGCATGTATTGCTCAGGTTATGATATCCAATGGGATATGATATGGTTTGGGAATGCAGGGACCAAAAAACTACTGAGGTACAGGACTGAGTCGCCTGGAAAGAATTCATGGACTCAAGCAGTCTTCTAGTCAAGTGGTAAAAAGTTTATTCTAACACTAACAAAGCAGGCAGAGCTCCTTTGGGAACTTGCAACTTGATGGGGATGATGCTAAAGCTTATATAGAAAAAGTTCAGTGAGTGGTGTGACATGTATGCTGATTAGGTGGTGTTGGGGTGGGAAGGAATATGCAATTTCTGTACTTTGGGCATAGGCATCATTCACTACTGGAAACCCTGCAGGTGAGAGAACGTCCAAAGATTGTGTTTTTGGCTTGTTACATCTGTAACAAGATAGCCTTGGGAGCTGACTTCTATAGCTTGACCTCTGGATTGTATGCAGTAACTGTGAGAACCAGTACATGATAGTTCTGCTAGTTCCAGAAGAAATAGAAGGGAAATTCTACAGAGGTCAGCTAGTTCTTGTAACAGGGAGTGATAGTTTGCCTCACTGGGGCTCACTCATAAGTTATTATTTGGCTGGGGAGAGATATAGTCCTAGGGTTGGGGTCCAAGCACCCCATCAGGAGATATTGCTCTTTTACTTTAGAGAATCAGTATATTTGAATAGTCTGGATGAGTTCTATACATGAACAATGAGCTAGGCTCAGAAAAAAGATGAAACTTGATTTCTCTTCATGGGAAGAGGAGATTGGACTGTACTATATTGGAGAAGTTGTGTGTTTTCAATGAACCCAAGATTCTCCCTGATGCAAACACCTATCTTTTGCATATTCTTTAACTAATGCTTCACAATCAAGAAACATTGAATGTCATGATCACAGAATTAAAATTGGAGATGAATTAAAGTATAATACAAAGACATAATGTGGGTGTACATGGGCTGTAGCAGATTATCCAATATGACTTGTGTATAAGAAATAACCAAAAAAGACATCATCAAACAGAGATAAAACCCAAGAATGAATCTAACACTTAGTCAAGTTATGTCAACAAACACTAAGTACCTATGATATATCAGGCACCATCATAAGTGCTATTAATACAAAGAAAGGCAAAAATAGTCACAGACTTTTAAAAGATCAAAATCTGATGATGATCAAATAAAATAATATAGAGAAACAAAAGAAGAGAGTCTTAGGGGGTGTAATGATAATGTAAATGGAAAGATCTTTCCCATCCATTAATAGATACATGTGACCTGCTTGAATCACATGGAAACCTGAGTCACATGAGTCTGTCACATGAAACAGGAAGGGGTGGAGCAGGAAGAGGTGGAGCAAGTTGGTCAGAGTAGTCATTGCTGAGGGAGAGGAAGCAGGCAGAGAGATGTGAGTGTTTTGTTTGTGGGAAGGCCCTAGCAGGGGGAAGGCTTGGGGATGGCACTGTCCTCTGTATTATTATTGTGTGCGGATTTCTTTGTTACTATGATGAATTTCACTTTCTGGTGTTCGGATTCAGCTTTCTGATGTTTGAACAATGTTTTAGTTTTGTTTTCCATGCAGAGAGTTTGTTATACTTTGTGATTCAGAATTACACCGGCATATTCATAACTGCTGTAGGTGCTGTGAATATTGTGTTGGCGCCACATGGGGTACACCCACTATTGGGGAAATTGAGCATAATTAAGATAATTGGTTACTTTGGAGAGAGTGTTTTTCAGTTAAAGGATGAAGTTAGAAGCCAGATTGCAGAGAGTTAAGAAGAGAGGAAGAGGAAAAGAAGTGGAGACACCAATTATAAAATGGCCTTTTCAAGAAGTTTGACTACAAAAAAAGAGGACACATACAGGACAATAGGTAGCAGGGATGGATGGATCAAGTGAGCATTTGGGGGAAGATGGAGGAA
Source organism: Pseudochirops cupreus (assembly GCA_028627135.1). Lineage (NCBI taxonomy): Eukaryota > Metazoa > Chordata > Mammalia > Diprotodontia > Pseudocheiridae > Pseudochirops > Pseudochirops cupreus. The sequence goes on from CM053582.1 coordinate 388,664,160, forward strand.
ACATAAGATTATTTGTAAGCAGTAAGGAAGCTGCCAACAGACAGGAAAAAACTGAACATCAGTGAGACTGGAGATGTTATAGGGGTCAAAGATGTGATAAAATGATATACATCACTTGTGCACGTGAAAGGATTTGTCTTGGCAAGTAACAGGGCCACATTTTATGTTAGACAAGGAAGAAAGAGGAAATAGTGGCAGAAGGGCATCTGAGTACTGTGAAATGAGGAAGAGAGAATAAGAGGGAGCTCTCAGTAAAAGATCTCAATTTTTCAGTGAAATTTGAAATCAAATTCTCAGTTGAAAGGGGGAGAAGAGCCAGGAGATTTTTGGAGAGATTAAAAGGATTAGAAAAGCTGCTGTGATGAATTAGATTGATTAGTGAGGTACAAAAAGCATTGCCTTGCTGCAGTGAATACCTGGTTGAAATTATGTTACACATGTGGGTAGTAGACCCAGTCAATGTAGTTCAGTGATTTTTCTCCCACTTCTTTCAGTAGCATGTAAATAGTAAGATAGTTGCCAAACAGTATGAGTGCCAAGACCAAGGCTTTATAGGGCAAAATTGGTAATAGGATAAAAGGACAAGAGAGTGTTTTAAAAAGAGGGCAGGGTAGAGGTAGAACTGAACTGATTCACCAAGGCTTCAAGATGGGGAAGGAAAAAGAGTGCAGCCAGTACATGGGGTGATTGCCTGGGAAAGTACTAAGGGGTAGAGTGATTAGAGATTTCCAATAATCTATACCCCATGTTTTATACATAAGGAAGCTAAGGACCATAAAGGTGAAATGACTTTTATGTGGTCATGCATGTAAGTCAAATGTGTCACATAAAAGTCACATGTATAGTCAGTGGCAAAGCCATGATTCAGATCTTGTGCTGGTTCCATTTCATTATGCCAACTTTCCCAGATCCAAGTGTGTAATCAATATAGAACTGCTGATTGGAAAGCAATTTCAGTTGTCAATCTGCCAAGGTAGTAGAGAAAGATAGGAAATAGACCATTCAAAATTTAAATTGTCTTTATAAGCTTGATTACAGAGAGAAGAATGTCTCCTTTCTAATCCCTCCCTTAAGGTTTTTACATTCTAAGGGAAAGGTAGGTAGCTACAAACTGGGACTTAAATGCTCGCCTACTTACATTGCCCTTCCTCCCCTCCCCTTTGAAGTGAAAATATCAAGGAAGCATACTGAAGGGCAGGCAGACATGGCATCATTTCAAATAACTGTGCAAACTAAGAATTGCAAAGGACCTTGTAAGTCATCAAGCCCAACCTCCCACCAAGGGCAAGAATCAGCCGAACAACAAAATTTCTCTTGAATGCTTGGAGAGAAAATTCACTCAATCACAAGTAAGTGTAGATCTGAGTATCTGAACTCAAATCTGTCTTCTTGTATCTTCTACCCAAAGGTCATACACAGTTCTTGACTCTTGGGCCAGAGTAAATCTAATTCCTCTTCCAAATAACAACCTTTCAAATATTTGAAGACAGCTAGAGTCTCCCCCTCAAATCTTCTCCTCCCCAAGTCAAACATCCCTCTTCCTTCAACCATTCTTCATATACATAGATATGTGTGTGTATAGATATAGATATAGATATAGATATAGATATAGATATAGATATAGATGTATACCTTCTACCTTGTGGGATTTAGGGATGTGGCCAGAAAATCCATGTAAAATTTTTTGGTCCTCCCTTTGTACCAGAGAAGAAGTCTGAATTATTATATTAAAAAATAAAATATGCTGATATTATACAATACTATACATATATTTTATGCATTTCTGAGTTTCTAAATTTTTTATCTGTCATCTGCTGGCCTTTGCAAGTCATCTTGAATTTCTGCAAAACTTCCAAAAAATTCCCATTTAATTTCTTATACCAGCCCCTGACATATCAAAACCATGATTGGGAAAGTCACGACTGTGGAAGGGATAACTGTAATATAATTTGCAGGTAAATTCTATTCAACTCAACAGCCTACTGAATTCAAGGCACCGTGCCAGGCACCAGAGAGACAAAGACAAGATAGGAGCTTAATTTATACTGGAGAAAAGACAACACTGGCATACATAAGTAAATGGGAGGGAGGAGGAATATATAGAAAGTACCAAATACAAGCTAATTGGCAGAAGAGCACTAGCAACTGAGAGGACCCTATGAGGCCTCATCTGGGATCCTGGTCACACTGGAGGTGAGCATTGAAGGGAGATAGAGATTTTGAGAGGTGGAGGTCAAGAGGGAAAACATGCCAACTATAGGGGGCATAGCCTACACAACAGCACAGAGGTATTAAATAAAGTTTCATAAACAGGGAACAACAAATAGTCCAGTTTATAGGGAAGGTAGAATATTGCCCAGGGAATGTAAATATTATTAAATTAGTCTGAAAAAATAGATTGAAGCCAGATGGGAGAGGTCTTTAAAATGTCAAACAAAAGCATCTCTATTTTATCCCAGTTTCTATAGAGAACAATTGAAGTTTCTTGAACAGGGGAATGACAGGGTCAGATCTGTGCTTTGGGAATGTCCATTTAGCAGCTTTGGGGAGGACGGATTGGAGAGGGAAGAAAGGAAAGATTTTTGCTGTTGTTCAGTTGTTTCAGTTGTGTCCAGATCTTGGTGACCTATTTATGGTTTTCTTGGCAAAGATACAAGAGTGCTTTTGCCATTTTTTTCTCCAGCTCATTTTATAGATGAACTGAGGCAGACAGGGTTAAGTGACTTGCTTGGGGTCACATAGCTAGCAAGGGTCTGAGATGGATTTGAATTCAGGTTCTTCTGATTCCAGGACCAGCACTCTGTCCACTGTATCACCTAGCTGCCCAAGAATGAAGATAGGGAGATGTATGAACAAGCTATTACAATAGTGCAGGCATGGGTGTTGAGGGCCTTAGTTAGGTTAGGGTCTATGTGAGTGGAAAAAAGAGGAAATATATGAGAGTTACTGAGGAGCTAGATTCATCACAGTTCCAGACTCTCTCCTTGTGATCCACTGCACTATATCAATGCCACCCTTTAATTCCAACACTGCAAACAGGATACAATACTGCAGAAGTGAATTGACCAGCACAGAACACAATAGGGATGTTACCTACTTTGATCTGTGTATTTTGCTATTCTTGATGAAGTCTAACAATATGTTGGCTTTACTGAAGTCACAGTACATACTACAGGATCAGATTTAAAACAGAAGTGTGATGGAGCCAGATTGTACTGGAGGGAGAGAGAGAGAGAGAGAAAGAGAGAAAGAGAGAGAGAGAGAGAGAGAGAGAGAGAATTGTTAAATTTTACATTTTTAGCATGAGCACTTACACCTCTGAAATTGGACAGTTACGAATCATGGCTTGATTTATTGTTTTGTGGTTGTCTATACTCAAGAAAGTGATGAGGGAAATATTAATAAAGCAGATGAAGCTTAAAAGTTCATTTTCAGAGAGGTTGTTGTTAAACTTTTACCAGCACACCCCTCCTTACACATACCATGCTATAAAACCATAGGTCTTTGTTTATATGAATCATCATTATTAAGTCAAATCTCCTTTGACATGTACCTGGGCAAGTGATTTTCTGAACCTAAATTCAAGGCTTCAGAATTATCCTTATTAAGTGGGGCTCATCATTCCTGCCTGTTGAGATCTTTTAGAATCTTAACTCTGTCACCTAACATAGTCCTTCTCAGCTTTATGTCACTTGAAAATTTGGTAAGTGTGCCCTTTAGTTCTTCATTCAAATCAGTGTAAGTCTCAAATTGTGAACAGACCCAGTTTAAGGACAGAACCTTATGGCATGCCACTGAAGACTTTACTCTAGGTTCACATCAATCTTTTAATTAAACTAGCTAAGAATCTACATAAATGTCAGTCCATATTTCTCCCAGTCAACAGGGCTACCACGAAAGAATGTGTCAACAGTTTCACAGAAATCAAGAAGACATGTAATAAGATGACAAAATTTGAGAACTACATACTATGTATGGAACTCTACAGAGGACCCAGTCCAATCCTCTTCATTTTATAGAAAAAAAAAACTGAAGAATTTAGGGAATGATTAATCCATGGTCATTGACTTATTATATCATGGAAAGAACTCAAATCTCCTATGCCAGTGCTTTTCTCTCCATACTATATTGTCCCTCAAAATCTACAATAATTAAATTCTTTGGCATGTATATAAGTTCCTTAATCTAGTGACCCTATCCAAAAAAGTAAATGAGGTTAGTTTGGCTAAACTAATTTTTAGTTACTGTTTTGTGAGGACAAAGAAAAGAAAAAGGTAACCACTAGGTGCCAGAACTGAATAATCAGTTACAGAATTATACTTGGGATGCGTATCAAGATCACTGGTCCATAACTTGGGTAATTCACTTATATTAATTATGTATTTTATCTAACCATACAGTAAGACATTTTCCTTGATTTTTGACTGATACTATATTTAAGAAATAAAAATCTACTTCACTGGCCATCCTTGTTTATTTGCATATTCCCAAGACAATGGAGTCTATCAGGTATCTTTTAATATGACATGTATTCCAGTGGTTTTTCTAAAAATCCTGGAGATACATTGAGCTTTTGTCTTTGGTCATCCTTCCTATTCAATTTCTGATGCCCTTTTCTTAAATGTGACCTTGTGTTATCTTGGGAGCAGTTGGTTTCTGTCAATTCTCTTTTGCTAATTATCACAGCAGCATGTCTTCAAGGTTGCCCTTTTCAGGGAAGTCAGCTTGGAGGCCGCCACTCCGCTTACAGCAATTTTCTTCTGTTAAATCCCTTCAAGCCAATTTGATAGAAAAATGGGGGGTTTTTTGAGTATTGAAAGATTGATCCAATAAAATAAATACTCTATAATATAGACTAATTGAAAATAAGATCAGTCTGAGAGTCAAAAGTCAGTTTAGGAAGTGTTAAAAAGAAATGTAGTTGCATTACATTTAGCTAAAGCACAAGTTACAAACTAAAATATAAAGGAGTTTAAAAAGAAGAATGACCAGAGGGAAGGGTTTGGAGGAAAGAAGAGGTAAATAGAAAGTCAGGTTCATAATGCAGCAAAATGAATGAAAGGCCACCAGAAATAGAGAGAGGTTGACACGGAGAAAGATACTTATCTGAAGAGGCTGCAGGACTCCTCCATCTGTGAAAGAAGGCTGACAGCTGGGAGGCATTAGAAGGATATGTTTCTATAATGTCTATCCTGCTTATTTATATTCCCGATTCTGCAACCACAACCAAAGCAAGGTCCTTAAGCAAAGCAGTTCCAATGACAGCAGTAAAGATTGGTGATAAGAGAGGAATTGGTCAACTCAAGTAGTGATGATTCATCAGGCGTCTACCACAAGCTCAATATTACCAAATGCTGTAGGAGAATATGGAAGTATAATAGTTGGTCCCCATTCCTTAAAGCGTTTGATTAGGAAAGCAAGACAAGGCACATAAAACAATGAGAGAACAAAACAAGACAGCATGTGATCGTGTCTGAATGGACACCTAAACAGATGGTCCCACCCAATTCAGAGACTAAATACCACGGAATCAGAGAGTGGTAGAAGCAGCTAACCTGAAAGCCAAATAATCAGTGGGATGAGCCAGTTGTGCAGAATCTTGGACAGAAATAGAAATGGAAACCATGAACACAAGACTGTCAATATTGTTACTTGGCAGATTAATACTTTCACAGTATACAGGGAAAATAGAACCAAAATACAGAACCATAACTAGGGTGAAGTGACTAAGGCTTTGTCCCTTGGAAATTGACATTAAGTTGGCATGCTTTCTTCATGGCAATCTTCTGTCCCATCCCTCAAAGTGCTTCCTCATCCCGGGAGTCTCAGTTTACAACTGCCCTGCCGCCTTTCCCAGACCTAAACTGCTAATTCCATGACTTCCAGAATCCATTTGCCAAGGTTCCCCTCTCCTAGGGTCTTCTTTCCCTGACCAGACCCCTATTTTTGCACCAAGGGCAAATTCAACTGAACAAAGAAGAGAAAGAACAGAAAAGAGTACTCAGAAGACATCAGAATAAATAAGGTATAGAGATAGATGATGGAAAGAGGGAGGGAAAGGGAGGAAAATGGGAAGAGGGGAAGGGGGGAGGGATGGGAAGAAAGGAGGGAGAAAGGGAGGGAGGGAGAAAGAGAGAGAGAGAGAGAGAGAGAGAAAGAGAGAAGAATAGAGATAAGGAAAGGGATAAGGAGAGAGAAAAAGAGGGAGAGGGAGACAGGGAGAGAAATAGAAATTATCACAATCTTACTTATTTAAAAGACTAGTACAGAGGCTTCCCACTAGCTGAAGATTTTATATAGAGCCCTGTTTGAAAGATTTTCAAATGTTTGAAAGTCAAACTACGGTGCTATTTGAGTTCATACGTGGCTCCCTCTGCTGGAGAGTGTGTCCAAATGGTGTTCAACTGATAAATCCCACACTCACCCGCAACTGAATTTGTACCAAGCACAAGAATTCTAATAAGGCTTCATGATCATAGATTTAGAAATGAGTGTGACCTTAGAGATATGAAGCCCAATCTCCTTATTTTACAGATGAGAAACTGAGTCTCAGAGAAGTGCAGTGACTGGTTCAGAGTTACATACCTAGCTCTTCCTAACTCCAAGTTCACCACTCTGTCTACTATAACACACTAAAAGAGAATGGAATCAGACACTAAACATGTGGCACAAATGTAAAGGAACAGGCATTTGACCAAACCCACACCACCTCCCCAGACCAGAAAGCCCATAATATAATCACAAAGTTAATTTAATATTTAACTAAATTTAAAAATATGGCCACACCTACTGATAATTTTAGGAGATTCAAACACCTTTCTGATTGAGTCAAGCAGGGAACAACTAGATTGACAGAACAAATTAACCATTCCTCTCCTAAGGCTTTAAGCAAAGTCATGGATAAATTTCTGCAGGTGAGTATAAAAGAGATCACAAATTAGGGCTGCCTATGGACCCCTAGAAGGGGATATGAGGTATCTCTCTCCCCTCCACCCTTCATTGATCATGTAGTTTTTAAGGAAAGCTACAGAACTAGTAGAGGCAGCTAGATGGTGCCAGGCCTGGAGTCAGGAAGACTCATCTTTCTGAGTTCAGATCCAGCCTCAGACACTTACTAGCTGCGTGACTCTGGGCAAGTCACTTAACCCTATTTGTTATAGGGTTATATATATAGAGAGAGATAGATAGATATATACAGCCTCCATTTCCTCATGTGCAAAAAAAATAAGCTGAAGGAAATGGTAATATCTTTGCCAAGAAAACCCCCAATGGGGTCATGAAGAGGAAGACACAACTGAAAAGACTAAACAACTCAACTAGTAGAAGACATTGCAACCAGTAACAAATAGACACGCACACATACATACTCCAGAGCAAAAAACAAAAAACAGTTACCAGAAGAAGGAAGTAGCTTCAAAGACTGTGACTTTTGGCAACAGAGAAGAAATCTGGCTGTGTAGAGGAGCAGATCCTGGGAACCTAACTGAACAACTCACCTAATAGAGACTCTGAATCATGGGGAGCTGTGTGATAACTCCACAGAGAGAGAATGTCCAGGTCCTTCAATACCAAAAGTTATAAGTTGTCTTTGCCACACATAAATCTTATATATGGGTCTTGCCACCATTATACACTTTTCCATTCTTCTCCATAAACTCTGTATATTTGTTGGAGAGCACGCTCCAACAGATACTTTCATAGCTACTATTTTTATCACATCCTCTTAAAACATGACTTTTACTAAAGCAATTAATTATGCCTCTTGACAGACTCTTAATAGGAAGTATAGATAGAAATAGATATGTATTATAGATATATAGAAATAGATCAATAGATGGATGGATAGATAAACAACTACAGATAGATAGATAGATAGATGACAGATAGATGATACATAGGTGATAGATAGATGATACATAGATAGATAGATAGATAGATAGATAGATAGATAGATAGATAGAGAGCTATAGTCTTAGATGCAGACACCCACAAGATAATGTAGAACCTAAGAGAGTAGCTACTCTCTGGGTACCCAGTCTTCAAGAGCAAGTACCAAATTGGGAAAGTAGCCCAACAGGTGATATTCAAGAGTTCAGAGATCACTATAAGAACAAAAGTGGTCAGAGAAGCTTTCACAAAGGTAAGACACACTGAATGTTGAATGACAGCAAGATATGGATTTTAAAAAAAGAAGACATTTTGTGTGAGTGAAACAACAGTATGAGTAAAGGCTCAACAATGCACACAAAATGGACTGGGAACAATAAGGACTGAAAATTAATGAGCTCTTCTATACTGTCACATTACCCATAAATCACCAAACCTTCATAAGAGAATGAATAGTAAACATCATACCCCCCCAGCACACACACACACACACACACACACACACACACACACACACACACACACACACACATACATACACATACTACCAAATCTTAAATGTATTCTGGGTATCTATGTAGTTATGACAGAGTTAATTGATAATCAAAACATTTGCAAATCTGTAGAGTTTCTAGGAGGAATTTCCAATTGAAAAATTCTCATCTACATGGAAAAACCCTTCATAAGATAAAGTTTTGGATATTATTATATGACATCTCTACACACTTCCATTTCTATCTATTTCCCTCTCTTCCCTTCCAAATAGCTCCTGACAGCTCCATTTCAATTTTTCACTACAAACCTTATTTCTAAGTGCTGCCTTCAAATATAAACATCTTTATTTCTTTCCCTTAAAATGGCACCTTTTATTGAATAAATTATTCAAGTCTAGAAATCCAGATGAGGTGATCACCTTACCCAGAAAGGAGCTGAAATGTGATATTAGAGACTGGCACTTTGTCATGCCCAATTCTGCAAACTTATTCTATTTCCTAAGGTCCTTGGGACTGACTCATAAGTCTGGAAAACTTAATTTGGTAAGTGTGGGAAGACAGACCTTAATTGAAAAGTTCACTCCTAATGAAATGCAAGATGGTAAAAGGTTGGACTAGCAGGCTAGATCATTTGGGTCTTTATTAATAATACTAATTCATTTTAATTCAGTGGAGCACATAATTGGCATCAAGCTTTTCAAGTTCACTGTACAATTTTGTGCCTAGAATTACTAATATTTTAAAACTTTTTGCCTTATTTTATGATAGATGTTTTCATAATTTGCATTTCAACATGAGGTTGCTCTTAGATAGCAGAGAGTAATTATAAGTCCGTTGATTTTTATTAAGCCACTGGTACCCAGTGGCCAGCAACAAATCTTTATAGGTCTAAACTTGAATTCCCTGTAATTATTCTGCAGTCAGCTAAGTCCTGAGCGAAGAGATGAATGAGTCCCCCTGAGATTACTCCACCTTGAATAATCAGAGGAGGTCAGGGGGGTCAATTACTGTTTCAGTTTGTTTCATAGCTCCTGCATGTAAATCAGTTTACTCAGCACTTAGAGCCTCAATAACATTTATTTTATTGCCTCTATCTTCCCAAGCACAGCCTTGCTATGATGTAAGACACCCCATTTGAAAATGTTCCCACCCCATACGAAGAGAAGCTGTTGAACTGCCAAGTTTATAGGAAAAAAAGGAAAAGAAAAGAAAACTTATTCTTGTTCACTAACAGAGGTTAAAGCAGCTCCTGTATAGAACTGCTGATCTAGTGAAGAGAATTCAGTCCTGGGAGTCAGAAAAAGTAACTTTGCTTGTATTCATGTATAGATCTAATCAATTATTGAGCAATTCATCAGTTTAGGATTTCTTTTGAGTGCCATATTGCTGTATTCTTATTTATCCAGGACAATACAAAATAATAAGTGAGAAAGAAGAAGAAAAGGAAATAAGTATAATCCCACAACCATCACCTCAATCTATCTCTCTAGAGCAGCGGTTCTCAACCTGTGGATCCCGACCCCTTTGGGGGTCAAACGGGGTTGCCTAAGACCATCGGAAAACACGTATTTCCAATGGTCTTAGGAACCGAGACACCACTCCTCTATCTGTCCCCAGGCGGGTCCACCCACATACGAGTATTAAAGGGTCACGGCATTAGGAAGGTCGAGAACCACTGCTCTAGAGGGTGTCTACTGGAAACTAGGTAGCACAGTGGAGAGAGGGACTGGGACTGGCAACAAGAAGAGCTAAATTCAAATCTGGCCTCTTATACTAGCTGTATGACTCTAAGCAAGTCACTTAATTTGCCTCAGTTTCCTCATCTGAAAAATGAGCTGGAGAAGGAAATGACAAACCCCTCCAGTATCTTTTCCAAGAAAACTCCAAATGAGGTCATAAAGAGTTGGACAAGACTGAAACAACTAAATAAAAACTATCTTCGCAGGTTCTAGGGTACCCTCCGGATGGCTAATCCTACCTGCTTTATCTCAAGGGCCCCGACAAGTTTGCTTCCCACTAACCATTAACCAGTAGGGAGATAAGCCAGAATGGCAGGCGATCAGGAAGAAGTCTAACTCCTCACCACCACTCCTCCACAAAAGTGTGAACCGTGCACCAGACTGAATCCCAATCAGGAAATCCAAGAATATAGTCAAAGTGAGCTATGATGCCAGCACAGTTTGGCAGAGAAGGTGGGGGGACAGGGGGAGTCCTGTGGACACAGGAGATAAGGTCAAGTTGGGACACATTTCACTGAGCATTCTAGTACCCAGGGACTGAAAGAGGACCATATCGTGCATTGGGGCAGGAAGGACAAGAGTAGAAAAAGGTACCAGACAGTCCTGAACTAGTGCACAGTGTGGGAAATGTATTCTATCTGGCAGTTCTATCACTCAACATCCATTTCTGATTCACAGATGCAGGACAGACTGAAGAGGGGAGATGTGCCTAGGAGTGGCAAAGAGAAGCAGTTATGGTTATAGACCCTAGCTGGGAATTGTATCGGCAAGCACTCTAGCATTCCTAGGGCGGCTGCTAGCACAGGTTCTTAGATCCGCTTTTCTAAAGGAAAGCAACTCAAAGTGGGTTAACAATCTTACTTTAATCAAACACATATCATTTACCTAGTTCAGGGGGAAAAGTCGGCACCCTGAACTTCAGAGAACAC
>CM053582.1:388675708-388728928 GCA_028627135.1 Pseudochirops cupreus
CTGGCGCCACAGGCTCCACGTGACCACATTCAGCCTATTAGGGAACAGAGTATACTTTCAAATATCCAAGGGTCCTCAGGGTCATGTAGCCACTTTAGCAAAGGGCCTAGGGGCAGGGAAGATCTTCAGATTCCCATAACAGGAATTGATCAAGAAACAATTCAGAAGCAAACAAGAGCTATGTGACTCTGACTCAAGAAGCAGAGCAAAGATGCAGTTCTATCTTCCAGACCAGGGTGAAGTCATCAGTGAAATAAACAGGGCAGGAATCCCAAACCAAAAAGTTGCCTACAGTTTGATCACCGTGAACCTGGCAAAGTGTCTCAGCAGGTAGAGAGTGACTGAGTCTAACAGAAGTCTGCTAAAATTTCCAATCAAGGATATGTCCATAGGCACCTTTTTCAGACCCAAACCTGGGTCTATAACTTGCACAGCTCAAATCAGGAGGGCAGTGAGTAGACTTTGCCCCAGATCATCTCATTTTGGCAGCACTAAAAGACTGCAAGTCCCCAGCATAAGCTGTCCCTGAGATGCTGGAATAGTATAATATTCAATAACCCCAAAAAAGCAGGATAGAAACCCAAGAGGGCAAAAGTTCAAACCAACATTCCTCCTAGAAGCATACAGAGCCCTTAACATAAAATCCAAATCAAGAAGTAGCTTGGGAAAATGAGCAAACAAAAAAGAATGCCACCATAAAGATCCATTATGTTGAAAGAGAAGCCCAAGATACAAACCTATTATAATTACAAAACATTATTATAATGTAAATTATAAAACATTTACAAGCAAAGTCTCAAAGAAAAACAAAGTTTGAACACAAGTTCAACCAGAATTCTTTAAAAGATAAAACAAAAGATTTTAAAGGAGCTAGAAAAATTATCTTAAAAAACAAATGAGAGTGGCAAAGGAAAAAATAGAAAAAGAAATGAGAGCTATGTAAAGAGAATAAACATCTTAAGACAAGAGGTTCAAAACCTTACACAAGAAAATGACTTCACAAAAATTAAATAGAAGCTAAAGCTCTTTGAAATACCAGGTAATGCCAAAACAAAGATAGAAGACTGAAAAAACAGAAGAAAAGTAAGGCATCTGTAGGACCCAGAATTCCCCCGGCTAGTGAACTCTGTACCTTTCCAAGGAAATATCCCTCTGCACCGTGATACTCTCAGCTTCCCCAATGAGAGGAGTTAATTTGGTACCAAAGAAAGAGGCCATAAACTCCATTATGATTAAATATAGAGTTTAATAAATGGTTTTAATAATCATAATGGATTACTTACAATAAGGGCCAGTCTGGGATGGCTGCCAGATGAAACAGTCTCAATAATGGATCAATCCCCACAAAGACCCCAGGAACGCCCTGTGGTAACTATAGAAATCAAACAAAGGGAGGTGGTACATCATACTGATTGGTGGTGTTTTGAGTTTCTGCTTAGTAATGAATTCATTTCTGAGTTTGGGTGTTAAGCCAATGTTACTAGGTAAAATACCCAAACACAGGTTTGTGTATTGATCATGTACAGGTCACGAACTAGTCACTGTGTCCATGTTATGGCTTTCATCAGTCACAGTAGCTAATTTATGACTCAATGTCTGAATTGTGATTTTTAACAGTTCACCAGGTTCAGGCTTCTGCCTTTCACAGAGTTTAAGTGTATGGCTTTCATGTCTTACTGTGTTTTATGCCCTTTTCCCCAATCAAGACCCCACAGCATCTCAGTAAAAACAACTGACCTAGAAAACAGATTAAGGAGAGATAATTTTAGAATCGTTGAGTTACCTGAAAGTCATGACCAAAAAAGAGTCCAGATATCATATTTCTTTTTTTAATAACATTTTCCCTAATAATATGCAATTTTTAGCACTTAGTTGGAGTTTTTTTAAGTCTTGCATTCCATATTCTATCCCTTCCTCCTTCCTGAGATAGGAAGCAATCTGATAGAAGTTATACATGTGCAATCATGTAAAATATTCCCATATTAGTCATTTTGTATAAAAAAAACTTGAAAAAGAAAGAAATAAAAAAGAAGGAAGGAAGGAAAGGAGGAAAGGAGGAAGGAAGGAAGAAATAATAAAGAAAAAAGGAGGGAAGGAAGGAAGGAAAATAAAGGAAAGACAGAAAGAAAGAAGGAAAGAAAGTAAAAAACAGTGTGCCTCCGTATGTAGTCAGTTTTAGCCCACCTTATCATTAAATGTCCACCAATCAAGGTTGACTTTCACTTGTCAGGGGACTTTTCTAATTTGAAGTGTTTCAAAGTCTTCCTTGGCATCTTAATAAATGGTTTTAATGATCATAATGTATTACTTACAATAGGGGCCAGCCTGGGATGGCAAGAGAAACAAGAGAATCTCCTGACCATCAATTTATGATTGATTAGCTTAATTAGTAAATTGATTATTAATTACCTGGAAACTCTGTCTCTCAGGGGTTTTGTTCACTACAAAAGAAAATTGCCAAGAAATCTTAGAACCAGAAAACAAAGTGGAAACAGAAAGAATCCACCATTTACCTTCTAAAAGAAACACCAAAATTTAGATTCACAAGAATATCATATCCAATATTCAGAGCTCCCATGTCAAAGAAAAAATGCTGAAAGCAACCAGAAAGAAAAAATTCAAGTATCAAGAAACCATAGTCAGGATCACATATGATAAAGTTTCCAGAAGAAATATCAACAATTTTAGATATGCAGATGATAACACTCAATGGGAGACTGTGAAGAAGAATTAAGAAGCCTTTTCATGAGGTTGAAAAAAAGAGTGTAAAAGTTGACTTGAAGATTAACATAAAAAAAAAAAAACCTAAGATCTGGGCAACTGGTCCATCACTTCCTGGCAAATAGAGGAAGAAGAAATGGAAACTGTCAGATTTTATATTCTTGGGCTCAGAGATCAACTGCAGCCATACAATTAAAAGAGGCTTGCTCTTTGGAAGGAAAGCATTGGCAAATCTGGACAGCATACTAAAAAGCAGAGACATCACCTTGCCAGCAAAGGTCTATATAGTCAAAGCTATGTTTTTTTTCCGCTAGCAATGTATGACTGTGAGATGCTGTAGAAGACTTTTGAGAGTCCCTTAGACAGCAAAGAGGTCAGATCAGTCAATATTTAAGAAATTAATTCAGGGTATTCACTGGAAGGTAAAATATTGAAGCTGAAGTTACCTTGGTCATATAATAAAAAGACAGAATTCACCAGAAAAGACCCTGATATTTGGAAAGACTGAAGGCAAAAAAGAAATGCAGACAGTGGAAGATGAGATGGATAAATAGTGTCATGGAAACAACGAACATGAATTTGGACAGGCTTTGAGAGATAATGGAGGATAGAAGGACCCGGTGTGCTATGGTTCATGGGGTCACAAAGAGTTGGACACAACTGAATGACTGAACAACAAAATTACAAAGGAGTGGAAAGCTTGGACTATAACATCCAGATAGCAAGAGGCCTAGCTCACTTACGCAGGAAAACTGAGTATAATCCTACTGGGGGGGAATGGATCTTTAACAAAATAGATATCTAAGGATTCTTGATGAAAATATCAGACCTGCATAAAAACTTTAACATAAAATCACAGGAGCCAAGAGAAGCATAAAAAGATAAACTGGAGTGAGAAAGCATAAGGATAAACTCTTTATATTCTTATATGAAAAAATTATATATGTATTCCTCAGAACTCTGTCACCATCAGGGGTCATAGAAAAAGTCTAATTAGATGGAAGACCTATGATTTTTTCCATTTTGTTTTGATGATTTTAGAATAAAAAGTAAAAGGTGGGGGAAGAATATACTGGGAAGTGAGAAAACAGAGAAAGAATGGGTAAGACCAACTGAAATAATTGGAGGGGGGCAATAGGCAATGCTTCAATTTCATCCTCATCTGAACTGGTCAGTGGAGAGTGAGTTGGGTACAGAAATACTAAGGGAAAAAGGAAAATGAAGAGGAGGGTATATTAAGGGTGAAATTAGTCAGAAGGAACTCTTAAAGAGCTGCTTAGAAAACAAAGAAGGAAAAGTATAAAAAATTAGTCTGAAGGGAAACACAATTAAGAATTACAACGATGAATGTTAAGGGGATGAACTCATCCATAAAGTAAAAGAAAATAACAGAGTGAATTAGAAACCAAAATTCAACAATATGTCATTTATACTTGAAACAGAAAAATACAGTTATAATAAGAAGCTGGAGCAGAATCTATTATGTTCCAGCTAAATTTAAAAAGATAGGGGTAGTAATCATGATCTTTAAACAATACCAAAAATAGACTTGATCAAAAGAAAAACCAGAAAATTGCATTTTGTGTAAAGGTACCATAAATACTGAATTAGTATCAACACTAAGCATATATGTATATATACCAAATAGTATAGCATTTAAATTATTAAAAGGAAAATTAAATAATGCACAGGGAGAAACAGATAGAAAAAGCATAATAGTAAGGACCTCAATTTACCACTCTCAGATCTAAATATATCTAATCCAATTAACTCCAATTAAAATAAACAAACAAAAAAAAAGAAAGAAATGAAGGAACTGAAAAGAATCTTAGAAAAGTTAGATATGGGAAACCTCTGGAGAATATTAAATGGGAATAGGAAGAAGTACACATATTTTCAACTGTGTATGGCATCATCACAAAAAGAAAAAACATATATTAGGGAACAAAAACCTCACAAATAATGAGGAAAAGACATCCTTTATAGATCATAATGCAATTTTTGCATTCAATGAAGAGCCTTTGCAGCAAAGTTTAAAATTGATCAAAATCTAAATAACTTAATCCTAAAGAATGGATGAGTTAAAGAACAAATCATGGAAACAATCAATAATTTCATTAAAGATAATGACAAAAATGAAAAAACATACCAAAATCTTGAGGATACATCCAAAGTAGTAGTCAGGATAAAATATATATCTTTAAAGACTTTCATCAATAGAAAAGAGAAACAGCAAATCAATGAGCTGGGCAAGCAACTAAGAAAGCTAGAAAATCAACAAATTTAAAAATCCCAATTGAATATTGAAATAGAAATCCTGAAAACTGAAAAACAGATTAACAAAATTGAAAAAAAAAACTATTGAATTAATAAATAAAAGTTGTTTTGGGGGGAAATGAGTGCTTGTTTTGGGAGTAGGGACAGTAAACTAGATGAGACATTAGGTAACTTAATTTTTTTAACTAAAAAAAGTCAAATGAGCAGTATCAAAAATGAAAAAGATGAATTTACAACAAAGAATAAATAAATAAAAGAAATCTCATCCAATTATACACTAAGAAACCCGACAAGCTAAATAAAATGGTTGACTATTTTCATATACATATATATTGTCTAGAGTAATAGAACAGGAAACAAAGGACTTAGAAAAAGAAATTGAACAAGTCATAAATGAACTCACAAAGAAAAAAGCCCCTTGACCAGATGGAGTTATAAGTGAAATTTATCCAACATTTAAAGAACAATTTATTCCAATACTACATACCTTTTTGGGGGAAAAGAGGAAAAGAAATCCTATGAAATTCCTTCTATGACACAAGTATGGTATTGGTGCATAAATTGGAATGAGTCAAAACAGAGAAAGAAAACTATAGACCAATATCCTTTGCTAATATTAAGACAAAAATGTAAATAAAATGCTAGCAAGGATACTATAGCAATATGTCATAAATATTATTTACTATGACCAGGCTGGACCCATACCAGTAATAAAAGACTAGTTCAATACTGGGAAAACTATAAACACAATTTATAATATTAATAGCAAAAACAATATTAATTATTCATAGATGCAGAAAAAAACTTAAAACTGGATATAACACCCATTCCTGTTAAAAACACTAGAAAGCACAGGGGAAATGGAATTTTCTTTAATGTGATAAGTACTAACTGAAACCAAGAGCCAAGATTATCTGTAATGGGGATAAACCAGGAGATTTTCTAATAATATTATGGGTAAAGCAAGGATGTTAATTATCATCAATACTATTTAATATAGTTCTAAAAATGATAGCTATAGCAATAAGAAATATAGGGAATAAGCATTGGTAAAATAATAATAATAATAATAATAATAATCTCTTTTTGCAAATAATATAATGGTTTACTTAAAGAACCCTAGAATATCAACTAAAAAAAAACAATTGAAACAATTCACTTCACCAAAGGTGCAGGCTATAAAATATACTCGAACAGATCATCAGTATTTCTAAATATTACCAGCAAAATCCAATGGGAAGAGAGGAAATCCATTTAAAATAACCATCAATAATATAAAATTCTTAGAAATAAGACATACACAAGAACTATATGAAAAAACTTACAAAACACTTTCTACACAAATAAAGATATATCTAAATAATTGGAGAAATATCAATTGCTCATAAGTAGGCTGAGACTTTGGGATTTCTTTGGGCCTCTTCACAATGTCTTTCTTCCCCAGGAAAACTTCTCATTGGGAAACCTCATTATCATGCAAGATTGAATCCTGCCTGGTGCTCACATCTCATCAGTATTCTCCACCCCTCTGATTGGATCCTCCACCTGGTGGGCAGGGACATGAGCTCAAGGACCTTTATTAAAGAGTAAGGTTCAGCATAGTCTTCCACCCATTTCCCACCAGCTACACTGCTTTTGGGCTTCTTTGGATTTCTCCATCATGCCATTGTACCAGGTACGTCCCTTCTTTTCTCCCTCTCCTCACCCCTCTCCTTCTTCAGCTTCCTTTGTGTCTTGTCTTCCCTGTTATATTGTTATATATATATTTCATAAGAAAAGAGAATATCTTTTTTTTTTACTTGCATTTGCATGTCCAGTGCTTATCAAAATGCCAGGCACATAGTAGGTGCTTAATAAATGTTTACTGACTGATTATTTAACAAAAACTGTTGGGAAAACTAGAAAGCAGTCTCAAAGAAACTAGGTCTAAATCAGCATCTTGTATCATATACCAAGACAAACTCCAAATAGGTATATGATTTTGATGATATTATAAACAAATTAGGGAAGCATAGAAGAAATCATCTATCAGATCTATGGCTAGGGAAAGAGTTCATGGCCAATCAAGAGATAAAAAGGTTCACAGGAAGTAAAATAGAAAATATTGATTACATAAAATGTAAAAAGGAATGCAAAATGCAAAAGGAAAACCAATTCATTCAAATTAGAAGAGAAGTAGGAAACTGGAAATGTCTCTTTGGAACAAGTTTCTCTGATAAAGGTCTCATTTCTAAGATATATAGGGAACTAATTCAAATTCCAAAACCAGTTCAAATTTATAAGAATAAGAGTCATTCCCCAAATGATAAATGGTCAAAGTATATGAATAGGCAGTTTTCAGAGGAAGAAATCAAATTTATCAATAGCCATATGAATAAATGTCCTAAACCACCAAAAATTAGAGAAATGCTAATTAAAATAATTATGAAGTAACACCTTATACCTGTCAGATTGGCAAAGGTGACCAAAACACCAAAAATGACAAATGCTAGAAAGGCTAATGGAAATCAAATATTTTAATGTACTGTTGATATTACTGTGAACTGTCCCAGCCATTCCAAAAAGCATTTTGGAACTATGCTGAAAAAGCTGTTAAACTGTGCATACCCCTTGACTCTGCAATTCTGCTACTAAGTCTATACCACAAAGAGATCAAACATATTTATAGTAGCACTTTTGTGATGGCAAAGAATTAAAAAATAAGGAGGCACCCATCAACTGGGGAATTGTTGAACAACATATAGTTTGCAAATGTAATGGGAAATTGTTGTACTATAACGAATAATGAAAAGGAGAGTTTCAGAGAAACCTAGGAAAACTTGTATGAACTAATGCAAAGTGAAGTGAGCAAACCCAGGAAAAAAATTATATAATAACAACAATATTGTAAAGACAAACAATTTTCAAAGACTTTTAGAAACTGATCAACATACATGAACAACTACAATTCCAGAGGATTCATGATAAATCATGCTACCTCCCTCAAGATAAAGAGGTGATAGACTCAGAATGCAATCTAAGAATTGTTTTGTTTTGTTTTGTTTTGTAATGGTGGGACATGACTAATGCAAGAATTTAAATTCCTTGAATATACATATTTGTCATGAGGGATTTTTTCTTGCTTTCTCAATGTGTAGGAGATGGGGGAGGGATGCAGGGGAGGCTGGGAAATGAGAGAATTCAGGCTTGAAAATAAAACTTTTTTTTTAAGTCAGTCAACAAAATTAGCTCTTAGAAAAAGTATGTATTGCAATAGCATAGTAGAAAAATAGCTACAAAATATCCTTCCCTACCTCCCCAAAAAAAACTCTAGGGCTCTCTCCCACAAGTACTCACAGAATCTCCAGGAGAAGTACTAACAAATTTGGAGTATAATGCTAGTGAGGCACACACATAGCCAACAAAACCCACACCTAGAACTGCAGATCCTCATAGTCCTTTCCACTTTGTGGAATCCTCACAAAATTCCACCCTAAGCACAAAACTTCTGCTAGATGGGTTGTTCAGATAAGCTTCAGGATGTATTCCTCTCCACAGCACAATCCTCAAATGCCAGGGCCACCTTTCTCTTGAAGCCATTATTATCCACATTTAACAGTTGAGGAAACAGAAGCAAATAGAGGTTAAGTGACTTGTCTGTGGTGATGCATCTAGTAATTATCTGAGGCAGTTTGTTTAACTCAAGTCTTGCTGACTCCAGGCCTGGTGCTCTATCTATTGTGCCACCAAGTGATCCCCACAAACGTTCTGGGCAGACAATACAATCAGTATTATCATCTCCATTTTACACAGAGAGAAAATTTAGGCCTAGAGAGAAAATAAAATATCCATAGTTACTTCTAAGTGTCAGAGACAGGATTTTAACTCAAGTGTAGTTGGTTTTTATTTCAATTCCAGTATCTGGTCCACTATATACCACTGCCTCTCATTTACATGCCCTTCCTTCTTCAATAATCCCATATATGACACCAACTTAATTGAGTCACTTCACCTCCAGGAGTCTGTTTCCTCTTCAGTCAAATGGAGATAATAATACCCTCTTTGTCTCAAAAGGTTTTTCCCCTTTAAGGATAAAATAAGAAAACAGATGTGAAAGCAATTTGAAAAAATTCAAGTATTACATAAATATGAAGAGCCAGCTATGGAGTGAGAAAGACCAAGACTCAAGTCCTATTACTGACATAATAGCTGCATGACCCTGGGTAGGTCACTTTTCCTAAGTGCCCCCAAGCAACTTAGGGTATATTGCAATACAGTTGCTGATTGAGTTGAGGGGATTTGGCCTTTGAGAATTCCTTACAGTGATGACATCACAGGTCTAAACACAGAAAGATATGGCACTACTAAGATGATGACAATGTCTACTAGCTACCACTTCTGCTGTTGTGTAGTACAGTGAAAGAACACCAAGCATGTACTTAGGAGAACTGGGTTTGAATCCTGATTCTGACACTACCTATGTGACTTCATATTTCCCCACTCAGCCTTAGTTTCTTCATCTACAAAATGAAAATATTGGACTAGATGGCTTCTAAGTAAGGTCACTTTTATCATCCTCATTATCAGTCATCATATTTATTAATTAAATGCCTAACTTAAACATTTGCCTCCAGAATTGATGATAGTTATTTAAAGTTGGTAAATGCCATATATTTTACATCCATTATCTTATCAAGGCCTCACTGCAACTCTGATAAATATTATGTTTTATTCTCACTTTACAGATGGGGAAACTGAGGCTTCAAGAATTAAGTGATTTGCCCTTGGCCATAGAGCTAATTAATGTCAGAGATGGGATTAGAACATTCAATTTCCTGAGCTCAGGCCCAGCAATCTATCTACTATACCACTCTACTTACTAATCTGAGTATTCATTTCTTTATTATTATATATAGGTGCTTTGGAAACTGCAGGGAGCTGTCAAAAATAGGAAGTTACATTTTTTGAAAAATTAATTTTTGCGAATTACCTACATATACCATATTCCTTCCAAGTTTAAAAAAAAAACTTATAGCTGATTATTTACAAGAGAGGTTAGAAACTCCTAAGGAAAGGGTCAAATTCCATGAATCATCTGAGTAATGATTAGGCATTGCATGTAAAGAGCAAACAGGATTCATTAAAATGGAATCTACTATAAAGACTTTCATTCTAGTAGGGTCCTAGGAGTAGGTATTAGTTTCCTTTTATATATATATATATATATATATATTTTAGTTCCAAATTCTTTCCCTCCCTCTCTTCACTACCACCTCATTTAGAAGACAAGCAATTTGATATATGTTACACATGTGCAGTCATGCAAAACATATTTCCATATTAGTCATGTTGTGAAAGAAAACACGGATCCCCAAAAAAAATTTATAACAAGAAAAATAAAGTTTAAAAATATGCTTCAATCTCCATTCAGACTCCATCAGCTCTTTTTTTCAGAGGGGCATTGCATTTTTTTCATCATAAGTCCTTTGGAATTGTCTTAGATCATTGTATTGCTAGGAATATAGGCAATATAGGTCTTCTTTCAGGAAAAGACTCATAGATTCTATTTCAATTTACCTTCTAAATCTAATAATTCTGTCCAATTTTCTTCTTTGATTTCTTGAAATATAACCAAGTTTTTGTTTCATCACAATTTATGTTTAGTATCGCTTTTACTTCATTGTCTATGACACCTTTTAGCAATATGTAGTTTCCCCATTTATTTCTTTAAATTAGCTTTATTTTTGCTTTAGCTTTGTTTGAGATCATGATTGCTACCCCTGCATTTTTTACTTCAGATGAAACATAATAGATTCTGCTCCAGGACTTTATTTTAACTCTTTGTGTGTCTCTCTGTTTCAAGTGTATGTTTCTTGTAAACAACATATTGTTGGATTCTGGTATCTAACCCATTCTGCTATCTATCTCTGTTTTATGAATGAGTTCATCCTATCCACATTCCTAGTCATGATTATCAATGCTCATTTCCCTCCATCCTATTTTTCTTCCATTTATCTTCTTCTCTCTCTTTTTATCCTATTAATCCTCTAAAGTCTGCTTTCCTTCTGACCCCTGCCTTCCTTTATCCACTCTCTCTTTTATGACCCCCTCTTTCTCTCTTCCCCTCCAACTTCTCTGTTGGGTAAGATAGATTTCTGTACCCAGTTGAGTGTCTTGTGTGTGTGTGTGTGTGTGTGTGTGTGTGTGTGTGTGTGTGCATTTTCCTCTTTGAAGCAAGGTTCAAGTATTGCCCAAACCACCCCCCCAACATACACCATTTTCGCCTCCATTGTAAAAGCTCTTTCTTGCACACCTCTTTTATATGAGACCATTTTCTCTGTTCTTCTTCTCCCTTCCTTCTTCTCCCAGGCATCCTTCTTTCTTGCCTGTCCATATTTTTTTTTACTTCATCCTAAATAGCTCTAATACTGATAAAGTTCTTAGAAATTTTGTGTATCCTTGTATAATCTATATCATGATCATGGCTTTCAGGTAGTGCAATAATTCTTCAATTATCTCTCCTCTATTTTCCAGGTCAGTTGTTTTTCCAATAAGATATTTCACATTTTCTTCTATTTTTTTCATTCTTTTGTCTTTGTTATTGTTTCTTGATGTCTCATGGAGTCATTAGCTTCCACTTGACCAATACCAGTTTTTAAGGAATTATTTTTTCCAGCTCAGCAGAAGTCTGGCAGATATTACAGGACAGGCAAGGGCTCAAGTTCAGTATAAACAAATAAAGTAGGGAAGAGCAGATCTAGTCAGGGTCCAGATTCAGGAGTCAGCAAAATCTGTATCTAGCTGATAAACTCTGAATTTAAAGTAGAGACTGTTTTCTCTCTGCCCTATGTCATACTCTCTTCAGAGAGTGGGCAGCCTTGAAACATATGTATTGTTGTTGTTCATCCTTTGTTTTTAAAAAGGACCAATGACATCATGATGTTGACGTAATAAAATAATGAATGATGTCTTGACTTGCTCATGAATTAAATATGCACACACATATATGTACATATATAGTAAATGGTCAAGGAATATTTTTTGAATGAATAAGTGAATTAATTTTTAAAAATTGGAGGGAGAAGGTATTTTTCATTTCAAAGGTATCCTTTGAAGAAAGTATCCTTTCATTTCAAAGAGGACCAAAGACACCTCAGGGTGATATCTTAAGTGTGAAATGAATTTAAGTGAGGCAGAATTGCACAAAGTCATCAACCTCACTCTCTCTTCCAAGGTCATCAAAGTCCAGTGGCAAGACAAAAGTCAAGATGACTAGCAATAGTCCAGGACACGGTGGATGACCTTGGCAACTTTGATATCTGACAAAGCTCTAAGCACACCACGGCACCTGCTTCAGCCACCTCCATGGCCTTTGGAACAAATTGTTCTGATCTTCCCATTCTTCCAGGGAAAGTGTTTATATCCTAGATTTGTCCCTAACTCACCAAAAGGTTTGAGGCCTGTCAGTTACCCTCAACCTGGTTTAGTCCTTCTGACAAGGTTTTTACTGGGGTGTTGCCATTGCACATGCTACAGCTTCTTGAAGCCACAGGTGAAAGTCGGGTGACAGGAGAACACCAAAGGTGTATTAGGAGTCCTGAAAAGGGCTTGGCAAGCTTTCACACCAGAGATGCTAGTCCTCACTGAAGACCCCATACATCTATATGGAGTTACATCTGTAAAAGGCTAAAAACTATTCATCAAATAGAGCAAAAACAGATTCTAGAGGATAGAGGGTTTAGAGAAGGGTAAAATGATGGTTCTATCTCTAGAAAATGATGAGAATTTGATTACTCATGTGATCTAGCTCCTGGGAGATATATATATATATATCAGGGAATATCAGTGAATTGGGGGCATAATATCAGACAACTGCAAAATTAGTAACTCAAATTTATGTAATATTTACAAAGCATTTTACATGGATTTTCTCCTTTGACTCTTATAATAGCCCTGTGATGTAGATAACACAACAATTATTATTCCCGTCTTCAAAATGAAGAAACCTTATAAAGTTTAAATATCACACAGCATCGGGGGAAGGATTCCAACCTCCTCTGATTCTGAATTCAATATCCACTTCATAATATCATGCGAAGGAGTTAGGGGAATTGGTAAGCAGGAGCAAACGGAAGTCTACTGAAAGTGGGGATGACAGCTATGACTCCAGGTCAATATATGAGAAATGTGAAATAATGGATTGTCCTTTATATCCCTAATGGTGTATATGCGCCAAGGCTCTATCCTGGGCCATCTTCTCTCCTCTTTGTAGAATTTTCCTCCTCATGATTTCCTCACCTACCATGGATTCTATTAGCATCTCTATACAAATGACTCCCAAAGCTATACACTCAACCCTAATCTCTCTCCTGAACTTACCACCTGCCTGCTAGTCCTTACTACCTGGATATCCTATGAGCATCTGAAACTGAAATACATCCAACATAGAACTCTTTATCTCCCCCCCACCAAAACATGTTCCTTCTCTAAACTTAACCTTTATATGTTGAAGGTGTCATCATCACTCCTATTGTTCAGATTCACAACTTCAGAGTCACTTCAATTCTTCCTTCTCCCTCACACTTCATATATCACTACTAAGACTTGTCAATTCTGTCTCCACAATGTCCCTCATATTTATCTCTCTATACACAGTGTCATTATCCTAGTTCACACCCATTTCACCTCTCATGTGGATTATTTTAATAGTCTCCTAATTGGTCACCCAAATTCTAATCCATTCCCCTTTTGAATCACCTTCCACATAACTGCCAAAATAACCTTCTTAGTATATAGGACTGGATGTGTCATTCTCCTACTCAAGAATCTTCATTGGATCCCTATCGTCACTAAAATGAAATATAAACTCCTAATATTAAAATCTTCTCACCAGTTTAGTTCCCACCTGTTTTTCCAGACATTTCCCATTACTCACTTCATGTACTCAACATTCCAGTCAAACTGACCCATTTGCTGGTCTCTGAACCTATTATTCTCTCTTTTACCTTCATAATGGCTTACTGTCCTTCCTAGAATGTACTCTCTGGGTATAGTTTGTGAAGATGTTTAAAGACTAACCTTCAAAGTTTGTGTTTTATCCTGGAACAGCGTGGTTCTCAACCTTCCTAATGCCAAGATCCTTTAATACACGTATGTGGGCGTATCTGCATGTGGGCGGGCCTGCCTGGAGGCGTATAGAGGAGCAGTGTCTCAGTTCCTAAGATCATCGGAAATATGTGTTTTCCAATGGTCTTAGGCGACCCCTGTGACCCCTGTGAAAGGGTCATTCGACCCCCAGAGGGGTCACAACCCACAGGTTGAGAACTGCTGTCCTAGCGGACGAATTCCCAGGGGAACCAATGCCAGTTCTTAAATAGGAGGGTGGCATAGTCACTGCTCTCTCAGAAGATCATTGATCCTGGGTAAGGGTGATTGATCACAGAGCTTCACTTCTTTAGCTGTATGCTGAAATCGCCTGTTTCTGCTGCAGTAGATAACTTGCTAATAATCGTGTGTTTATGTATAAATAATAATGTATCATAGCTACTAAAAGCAATTCCATTTTAAAGGACTTTTGAAAATCACATCATGAAGTAAAACTGGACCTACAGTGTCACAAAAGGGACATCCAAAGAGGTCTTGAAGGATAAAAACAATGAGCCAAATATTGTTGTTGTGCAGTTGTTTTTAATCATCTGACTCTTCATGACCCTATTTGGGGTTTTCTTGGCAAGTTATTGGAGCCGTTTGCCATTTCCTTCTCCAGCTCATTTTAGGGATGAGGAAACTGAGGCAAACAGGGTGAAGTGACTTGCCTAGAGTCATACATCTAGTGATTGTCTGAGGCCAGATTTGAACTCAGGTCTTCCTGACTCCAGGCCTGGTATGTCACCTACTGTGACACCTAGCTTCCGTGAAGCAAATATAATAAGATAGAATTTAGTATCAATAAATGTAAGGTTAAAAAAATATAGAGTACAATGTACAAAATACAAACACATATACATATACATATGCATATGCATATACAATAGTTCATGAAGAAAAAACAACTTGGGGGATTAGTAAACTGTAAGCTTACTATGTATGACATGACAACCAAAAAAGCTCATTCTATCTTAGACTGTGTGATATCCAAGATAAGGAAGCTGATGGTTCCACTGTACCAGTCTACTCTGCTCAAACCCATGTCTAGAGTATCTGTCCAGTTCTTGGCACCTCGCTTTAGAAAGCACTTTGATGCGCTGGAAAGAGTCCTGAGGAGGGGACCAAGAGTGTGAAGAGTCTCAAGATCATACCATATAATAATTAATTGATAACATGAGGATGTGTGGTCTGAAGGAAAAAAGAACTAAGGGGGCAGGATGGGTGGGGAGAAGCAAGGATAAATAGGGTGGCTATTTTCAAGTATTTAAAGTACTAACATGTTGGTAGAACCAGGAGAACGTTGTACACAGTAACAGCAACATTGTGCAATGATCAGCTACAAATGATTTAACTCTTTTTCAGCAATACAATGATCCAGGACAATTCCAAAGGACTCGTGATGAGAAACGCTAT
Organism: Pseudochirops cupreus; assembly: GCA_028627135.1. Lineage (NCBI taxonomy): Eukaryota > Metazoa > Chordata > Mammalia > Diprotodontia > Pseudocheiridae > Pseudochirops > Pseudochirops cupreus. The sequence continues at coordinate 388,691,246 of CM053582.1, forward strand.
CCACATCCAGAGAAAGAACTGATGGAGTCTGAATGCACATCAATGCTTACTACTTTCACTTTATTTTTGTAGGGTTTTTTTCTTTTGGTCTATTTCTTCTTTGGCAAGATGACTAATATGGAAATATGTTGCATATATATAATCTCTATCAAATGACTTACCATCTTAGGGAAAGGGGAGGGGAGAGAGAGAGAGGGAGAAAATTTGGAACTCGAGAATTTTTTTAAATGACTGTTAAAAATTCTCGTTACATGTAATTGGAAAAGATAAAATACTATTTTAAAAAATGAAGTGCTGACATGTGGCCCAGAGGATCACAGATTTTGAGCTGAAAGAGACCTTGAGAGGGATTAGACTCATTGTGCTTAGCCCCAAAGGGCAGAGCAAGTGAAAGTCACAGATAAGTGAATTTAGGCTGAAGGTCACCTGGTGAGGAAAACTTCCTAACAGTCAGAGCTATCCTATTCATACACAAATGGCCAGACAAATCTCATTAGATTATAAACTGCTTGAGGATCTGTCTTTTGCCTCTTTTTGTATCCCCAGAACGCAGCCTGGCACTTAAGGTTTATTGATTGGTTGTTTAATTGATACTGTAAAAGAGAAACCTATTCAGGTACAAATTCGACAAGATCCTGAGTTCTTACCGCACTCTGAAATTCTATGCTTCTCCATAGCGCCTCCATTCCTGACCCCTCCTAACTCTTATAATAACAACCCAGGAAGACCTATAAATCCCAGGTGGGGCTGTGGCCAGCTGACTCCTTGCTAGGAGTTGCTACCATCCACGGCACAGTTTAGCATTTGATCAAATTCAGTTTGATAACTTCATGCTACACAGTCTCAGAGTTCCCGTCTTTTTCTATGTCCGGTGATTTCTTTGCATAAAACTTAAACCTCCATAAAGCCTGTGTTACCATCTCGGGGGAATGAGACCATACCTTGCATTCCTTTGTGTTTCCCCCAGTGGCTAGCCCAATGCTACACAGCTATCAACCTCTCTCCAAATGCGTATCAAAGTAAATTAACTTAAATGGTAGAGAAAAGGGGGTTAGTGAGCTTTTTGCCCCATCATGTTAATAGACAGATCATCTTTGCTGCAACCATTTTCACTGTTGATTGCACAAGAGGCTGAAAATTGTCTCTGCTCAGGCAGATCCTTCCCTAATTAGGGAACCACAGGGGGCTGGTAGAAATGTTTGGTGGGTATCCCAGTTGTTCATTCATTCATTCAACAACATTTCTTGAATGCCTAGCCTACCCAAGGTATTGAGCCAGGTCCTCAGAGAAACACAAAGCTAGACAAGACCAGACTTGGTCTTGCCCTCAGAGAAGCTAGTAGAGAAGACAGGATTATTTTATAGCTTGTCATCGGCGTAGATATATGTATATATTTGTTTATAAGGAGTGTATGGGGTTCCTAATTCCTCTGTAACAGGACAAGTGGGTGTTGCAGTGGATAGAGTGCTGGGCCTGGGGTCAGGCCTTATCTTCCTGAGGTTCAAATCTGGCCTCAGACACTTATGTGACCATAGGCAAGTCACTTAACCCTATTTGCCACAGCTTTTTTTACCTCTAAAATGAACTGGAGAAGGAAATAGCAAACCACTCCAGCATCTCTTGCCAAGAAACCTCCAAATGGGGTCACAAAGGGTCATATATGACTTTAAAAAATTCCTGTTTTTTCAATCTTATTCTTTGCAATTGCCTCCTATTTGATCTTTCTACACCACTAAAAGGCAGTAGTGGTGGTAGTAGTTGCTCAGACTCTTTGTGACCTCATTTGAGATTTTCTTGGCAGATATACTAAAGTTGTTTGTCATTTCTTTCTCCAGTCCATTTTTACAGATGAGGAAACTGAGGCAGAGTCTAGTAACTTGCCCAGGGTCACACAGGTAGAAGTGGCTGAGGCTGGATTTGATTTCAAGTCTTCCTGACTCCAAGCCTGGAGCTCTATTCACCGTGACACCTAGCTGCCCATCACTAAAAGCACATAGGACTGAAGAGATCCAGAGAGTCTTTCACGATGCCTTTAGGCAGCTGATGCAGTGAAAATAACCCTGGTGCTACAAACGTAAGTCCTGAATATAAGTCCTATTTCTGACTGGATCTCCCACAAATATCTCAAATTCAACATGTACAAAACAGAATTTTCTGTCTCCTAAAACCTTTCTCTCTTCTGAACTTCCATATTATTATTGAAAGTACCACCATCTTCCCCGTCAGTCAGGTTGCCAACCTCAACACCTCATTCTCACCCACATATGACTTTCACAAGGCAGCCAGGGCAAAGGCATAGAGATGGTTTATAGAGTGTTATATGTGAGGAACAGCAAGTAGGACAGAGTAGTTGAATCACAAAGTACACAGAGGACAATAAAGTATAAGAAGACTGGAAGGTAGCAAGGGACCAGGTTGTTAAAGGTTTAAGTGCCAAAAAGATGATTTTATATTTGATCTTGGAGGTTATTGGGAATTACTAGAGTTTATCAAGGTGGGGAGGTAACATGTCATGCACTTCAGGAAAATCACTAGAGAGGAGATAGCATGAGGGCACTAAATATTTTGGTGGAAAGGGAAAAAAGGAACCAGAGAACTATTTAGTAGGAGAAAACTAAGGACCATCCTTAAGACAGATGTGGTATATAACCTACATCAAATTACTTGGCTTTTCAATGGGATGAAGCTGGGGAGAGAGGAAGGAGGGAAGGAGAGAATTTGGAACTTAAACATTTTTTATAATGAATGTTAAGGTTGTTTTTACTAGTAATTGGGGGGAAAATGATTTTTTTAAAAGACAGATGTAGTACCCCAGAGTAAACTACACTGGCAAGTCACATCTGAACTACGGCATTCAGTTCTGAGTACCTCATTTTAGGATCTTTGACTTGGGGAAGAGAAAAGTCATATTATGAAGAAGAGGAGAAAGAACATAAAACAAGAAAGGCTTTAGGGAAAACAGAAGACAAACTCTTCATCCTTCACATTTTTGCCAGGACTTGTCCACTGGAAAAATTAAAAAGATAAGTCCTCATTTCACACTCCCTGAACTGGTCAGGTGATTTTCTGATTGATCAGATTTCTAAAAATGCCCATTGATATCTACTTCTTGCCAGCTATGAGCTCTGAAATCCATTGGGTAATGTAAAGGGAAAACTCAACAAGGATAAAGACAAAGGAAGAGGAGAATGGAGCTTAAGATTTAAGACAACTTCAAAAGACTCGTGAAGGAAAATGCTATCCGCATCCAGAAAAAGAACCGTAGTGTCTAAATGTAGGTCGAGGAATGCTATTGGGTCTCTTTTTGTTTGTTTGTTTCCTCTTTCTTGTAGTTCCTCCAATTGGTTCTAATTCTTCTTTACAACATGACTAATGTGAAAACATGTTTAACATGCATGTATATGTAGAGCCTATATCAGATTTCATTCCATCTTAGGGAGGGGGAAGGGAGGGAGAGAATTTAGAACTCATGGAAGTGAATGTTGGAAACTGAAAAGTAATCAATTAATTACTTTTTTAAAAAGATATACCTTTAGGGGTGGCTAGGTGGCACAGTGAATAGAGCACCAGCCCTGGAGTCAGGAGGACCTGAGTTCAAATTTGACCTCAGACACTCAACACAAAACTAGCCGTGTGACCTTGGGCGAGTCACTTAACCCCAATTGCCCTGCCTTCCCCCCTCCAAAAAAAAAACAAAAACAAAAAAATATATATACCTTTTGTCATTATGTGAATCTAAGACTAGCGTTTTCATGGACTCATTTGATCATCTAGGTCAGCTATCTGATAAATGATGTGCCTGATATAAACATCTTCCAAACCTTCTAACTCTCTCCCCACTTTTACAGAATCACATAAGCTCCAAGTAGCAAAGGCTCCAAGTAGCAAGGGCTCCCAGGAGCCATCAAACCCAACTTATACCTGAACAAGAATCTCTTCAACAGCATCGCAAATGAGCAGTAGTCTAGGCTTGACTTGAAGGTCCCCACTGAGGAGGAGTCCTCTGAAGGAGGCAACCCATTGTGCTTCGGTGTATATATAGTTCTAATACTTAGCAACTTTTTCTTATATCAAGACCAATTCTTCTCTTGGCACCTCCCATTCATTGCTCCCAGTTCCCATCTCTTTGGTCAAGTGGAACAAATCTGATCTCTAATTTATTTGAAAATCTTTAAAATGTTTGGAGATAGAGATCATTTCTCCACTGTATTCTCATTTTCAGGCTAACTAGCCCCAATTCACAGGATCTATAGATTTAGAATGGAAATGCACTTTAGAGGTTATTGGCTCCAATCTTCTCATTTTATACATGCAGAATGTAAGGCACAGAGATGAAGTGACTTGCCCAGTGACTCAGAGCTATTAAGTGTCTGAAGTGGGATATAATTTCTTGATGCCAAGTCCAATGTCCTGTCTACCTATATCATGCTGAGTTCCTTCAACCATTCCTCATGTCACATGATTTCACGTGCCTTTACCACTCTGGTAATATTCCTCAAGTCCCATCTGACCTTCAAAAGAGGATTTAGCCAAGGACTATGGAAATAAGATCTCCATACCCAAATAGCATTGAGGCCCCTTCTATTTTCGCCAGGAAAATGAGGAAATGGTGAAGCTGTGTGACTTCATTTTGCCTGTCAAGAGGTTAGCTCAGACATAAATTTCCAAAAAGAAGTGGAGAGACGGAGGGAGTGAATTAACAGAGGCTATTTATGGCTTTGATCTGTTCAGGTCTTGGAATTTTGACCTTTGAAAGGCAGCGAACGTGGGCCTTCCTTCTCCTTAGTGGGGAACTTAAGAAGTTTGGACTCCACTGCATTGCTTATGATCCATTTTGAGGTGCTGTGCAAAAGACAGACCAGATCTCAGAACCTGGTCTTCTTCTTTCCTCACCTTGTTGATTTTTCAATTTGTTTCTTACGAACTATTTATGCCTACCCTAAAGCAGTCTTTGAATGACTTGTAGGCTTAGGAAAAGCAGACAATGATATGCCAAGGACAAAGGGTGAATGGAAGAAATGAATCATCTCTTGAGTATTTGTGAAATGAATAAAAAAAATTCCCAGGTTCACTGCTCCAGGTGCCACCTTTACCAGACCAAATTGTTCTTCTGACCTCACTCAGGTGCCTCCCACTGGTACCACCTGCAATTGGGTTTATGGCCCTTAAGAGTCCACAAGCTGTTTTCCCTTCAACACAATAGGGTGTTCATTCCATCTGGCTCATTCTTACCTGAGCACTGAGCCATGAGATCTTCTCACCTTCTTCCTGATGGGAACTCACTGTTCATTAGTTACAAATTCGCTGTATTTCCTGCACCACAAGCACCTACTCTTCTAATTACTCCCCTATCACCAGCACCCAGTATGTGTCCCCTCATTATGTGGTCCTCCTTTCCCCACCAAAATTCAAAATCTTTCTTCCACTATCCATTTCTGGAAAACCTTTAGGTAAAAAATCAATTTATACTGAAAGAAGTAATTTTTCTACCTGAACCACCACATCATATTCTTGGTATAAGGAAAAAAAGTATCATAAAAAGATGCCATTCTTTGCTTTATTTTCTAACATATTAAAAGCTTCTTAAAATCAGCAGTTGGGTCTTAATTCATTTCATTTCTTCCATTCAGGTCAACAAAAATGTATTACATTACCTGCTACAGGCATTGTACTGTCTTCCTGAGGACTAGAGATAAAAAGATATATTAAGGCACAGAAAAGGAAGGATGTCAATAATCAGAGATAGGGAAGGATTCAAAGGACAGAGACCAACATTGGAAAGACATGGAGATGGGAAAGGCTCAGGATGAAACCACAGAATGAGTATTTACATGTGTGTGGCATGTAGAGGGCATGGGCATGGCATGCAGCAAGGTTAGGAAGCTAAGCTAGATCTGGATGCTGGAAGACTGCAGTCTTTTTTGTGTTCTTCCAGGTCTTGTTCCTCTCTGTATATTTTAATTCTGGCACAAAGTAAGTGTTCATCGAACATTTGTTCAGGGAACTCCTAGGTATATATATGAATCAAGGACAACTCAGTACATGCCTGTTTGGAGTCAGTACCTTTAAATCCGCAGCTCCAAGCATCCACCCAAAGACCATTTGCCTACTCAAGCAATATTACATATGAAATCGGGGACAAAGAATAGTGAGGTAAATGACACTGATAGCTCCAAACACAAAGGGGTACTATTCTTCCATGCCGTTGTAGCTTGGGAATGCTCTCAGAAAAGCTGATTTCAGAGCCTGCTTCAGACATTTACTTATCTCTGTCACCCTGAGCAAATCAATAAACCTCTCTCCGCCTCAGTTTCCTTGTTTCTAAAAAACCCACCTCACAGGGTTATTGTGAAGATCAAATGAGAATAAAAGATGTAAAATGGAATAAATGAATGAATCAAATTAAATAAAAATATTTAAAACATTATATAAATGCTAGCTATCATCATTATATTAAAGAGAAACTATTAAGACCCTTACTAGCTGTGTGACCCTGGGCAAGTCACTTAACCCTGTTTACCTCAGTTTCCTCTTCTGTAAAAATGAGCTGGAGAAGGAAATGGCAAACAACTCAAGTATCTTTGCCAAGAAAACCCCAAATGAGTAGGGAGATCCATCCTGCCCTACTGGAAAGTCAGAGGGGCGATGGGGGAGGACATAGGAGAGAGCAGATTGGGGGAGGGGGTATACACTGAGATCGCTGTTTTGGGGTGGTGGGTAGGGGAAAGATGGGAAGAATATTTGTAACTCAAAATCTCATGGAAATGAATGATATAAACTAAAAATAAACAAAAGTTAATTAAGAAAAAAAAAAGAAAACCCCAAACGGGGTCATGAGGAACTAGACAAAACTAAAGAAATAAAGATGGAACAATAACCCATCCCCAAATATTCCATAACAAGCAAATATTAAACAACTATGGTATACCAAGCACTGTGAATACAAAGAGAAAAATGAAACCTCACGAGTTTATATTCTATTGGAAAAAGAGGTGTGCGTATAGAAATGCTTAGTCATTTGAGAAGAGACACTGGCAAGGGCGGGGGGGATCAGAAGAGGCTTAACATAAAAGGTGGCATTTGAAGTGAGTTTTGAGAGAAACAAGGGATTTTAAGAGGCAGAGGCAAGGAGGGAGCATATTCCAAGCATGGGAAACAGCCAGAGCAAAAGCACAGAGACAAGAAGTAGAGTATTTTATCAGAAGAACAGCAAGAAGACCAGTCTCACTGGGCCAAAAAATGTGGGAAAGGGAATAACATAGAACAAGGATGGAAAAATAGGATAGAGCCAGGTTGTAAAGCGTTTGAAATATCGAACGGAGGGGTTTGTTTATATTTGATCCTACAGGATAGGAAGTGATTGGAGTTTATTGAATAGGACCTGTGCTTTAGGAAAATCACTTGAGCAGCTTTGCGGAGGCTGGACTGGAGAGGGGAAGGACTTGAGTCAGAGAGACCAGTTGGCAGGCTATTGTGTATAACAGATGATGAGGACCTGACCTAGCATGGTGCTTGTATGAAAAAGGGATTGGATGCCAAGAGATGTTAAGGAGGTTAAAAACAATAAAATTTGGCCCCCAGTTGGGTATGTGGAGTGAGGGCAAGTGTAAAATCAAATATAATGCTAAAAACACAAACCTGAAGTTCAGGGTGGCTTTAATATTGGGAAAACTAAAAACATTATTAACTGTATTAATAACAAGAACAAAAACAACTGTCAGATTGAGAGAAGGCTTTTTCATATAACATCCATATCAGTGAAAAAACTCTAGAAAATGTAGAAATAAATGGACCTTTTTTTAAACATAGTAAATAGCATATATCTAAAACCAAGAACCATGCGTATATGTAATGGAAATAGAGAAGAGTTCTTTTCAATAAGATAGAGGGTAAAGTGAGGACATCCATCATCATCATTTCAACTTGATATAGAGTTAGAAGTGTTCATTATAGTGATAAGAAAAATAAATTGACAGAATAGGCATAGGTAAAAGAGAAACAAAATTATCCCTTTTTGCATGTCATATAATGGTATATTTGAACTCTAGAGTCAAATAAAAATTAATTGAAACAATCAACGACTTTGGCAAAGTTGCTTGATATAAAATAAATCCATGTAAGTTATCAGCTTTTTAAATGAAATGAAATTTTGAAATTAAGAAAGGAAGGAAAAAGAAAATCCATTTAAAATAACTACAGAATGTACAGGTATATATGAAACCAACTATAAAAACACTTCATGCAAATAAAGACAGACCTAAATAATTAGAAAAATAGTTGTCGCTCATGGGTGAGCCAAGACAGTCAGTATAATAAAACCAACAATACAGACTAAGTTAATTTACTTAATTCAGTGCCATATCAATTAAGCTAATTAAGTATTGCTTTTTTTTTTATAGAACTAGGAAAAAATAATAATTAAATTCATCTGGAAAGACAAAGTGTCAAAAATCTCAAGTGAAATAATGGAAAGAAAAAGTGGGAAGGAATGAACCCTAGCAATATCATATCTCAAACTATACTACAAAGACACAATCATGGGAAAAATTAGATACTGGTTAAAAAAGAGAGAGGTTGAACGCTGGAACAAATTAAATATATAATCTACCAAAGTAAACAAACACAGTAGCCTAAACAAACGACTCCAGCTACTGGGGTCAGGACTCACTATTTGACAAAAATTACTTGGAAAACTGTACAGCAGCCTAACAAACTAAGTTTAAATCAACACTTCACACCAAGATAAGCTCCAAATGGATGCATGACCTAGATATGAAAGATCATTATCATTTTTTAAATAGAGGAACAAGGAAGAAATAGCCTTTCAGTTCTATGGATAGAGGAAGAGTTTATGATCAAACAAAGGATAGAGAGGATCTGAAAGAAATTATTACTGTCCTATTATGGTAACAACTAATTATTAAATTAGGATTAAGGTTTTTTTCTCTCTATTTCCTCATTCAAGAACCAGCCAGTCAGTCTCTGAAGGATTTGGCTGTAGATGTGATTGCCCAAAACCTCTCGGAACATGCTCCTCAATCTTGTGCAGAATCCCACCCAACTAGAAGACCTTACTTTTGTTTAGAGTACAAAGAAAATCTAATCTAGACGTATTCCAGCCTCAAAGCATTGAGATCATGTCTTTACATTCCTCCACTGGAGTTTAGGGAAACCCAGCTCATGAAGTAGAAAACCAAGTGTGGTTTGGGTAGAGACAGATTCCTTTGTCCAGATTGCTGGAGGTGGCTGAGTCTCATGATCAAACCATGTTCTCAATAGGAGGAGCTGAAGGCTTTCAGCCAGCTCCTCATTGGAAAGTCTGCACCCTCATTAATTTTTCACCAGTCAGAGTTTATTTCCACCTGCCAGAGGCATTCCCTTTTCCAAAGGTATTTAAGCATTCAGTGATCTCCGTGGTTTTTTCCTTGTTTACCAAGAGAAACCACAGACCATCAATTTATTTATTATCTGCTAGCCTAATTAAGAAATTGATTATTAATTACCCAGAAACTCTGTCTCTTGGACTATTCATTCATCTCAGTTCATAGAAGATAAAATGATCAATTTTGATTATATAAAATTAAAAAGGGTTTCACAAACAAATCCAGTTCAGCTAAGATTAAAAGGTAAACAGTTAACTGGATGTGAGGGGGGAAAGGGGGAATCTTTGCAGCAAGATTGATCAAAATCTAATTTCTTAAAACATGTAAGAAATTTATTCAAATGTATAAAAAAAAAAATAAGAGCAATTCTCCAATTGCCAAATAGTCAAAGGACATGAATAGGCAGTTCTCAAGAAATTCAATCTATCTATAGTCCTATAAAAATGCTCCAAATCACAAATAATTAGATAAAAGCAAATGAAGGCAACTCTGAGATTCCTTCTGACATCTATCAGATTGGCAAAGTTATCAATAAAGGAAAATGATAAATGTTGGAAAGAGGAACTGTGGGGAAACAGGTACATTGATGTACTAATGGTGGAGCTGTGACTGGGTACTATCATTCTAGAAAACAATTTATAACAAAAAGAAGATACTTTTTGAACTAGTGATACAGCTACCAGGTCTATATCCCCAAAGAGCTCAAAGAAAGAGGGTAAGGATCCATTATATGCAAATATATTTATGGTAACTCTTTTTATAGTAGCAAAATTAGAAACTAAGGGGTTGATCATCAATTGGAGAATTGCTGCAACAAATTATGGCATATTAATATAATGGAATACTACTATACTATAAGAAACTATGAAGGATACGGTTAGAGGATTCTGAAAAGACTTGTATGAATGGATGCAAAGTGAAGTGAACAGAAACAAAACCACCTTCACAATAACTACGTTGTAAAGACAACTTTGAAAGACTTAAGAACACTAATCAGTAAAATGATCAGTCCCAGTTCCAGAGGACTTATGATGAAGAACACTCCTCATCTCCTGGCAAAGAGGTTATAGACTGTCTTGCAGAATGAGACACGTTGTTTTGGACATGGCCAATGTGGAAATTAGTTTTGCTTGATTATGCATATTTGTAATAAGGATTTTGGATTGTTTTCCAGACAAACCTGTATCTGATGACTAGGTTGGCTTTTTCAAACCTCTTTATCCCCACTTCAAACTGCCCATGGCTTCCCTTCCCCCACACTCTCAGTTGAGAACCTTAATTTCATATTTCACTGAAAAAAAAACTGAAGTCATTCTCTAAGCTCCTTCTTCTCTCCTCTTTCTCATCTCCCATCACAAAGATGTCTTCTGCCTCCTTCATTTTTGTCACATGAAGAGCTGATCCTTCTCCTTGCCAAAGCTAATCGCTCTACATGCATATGTGATAGCGTTTCATACTGTCTTCTCCAACAATACTGTCCTCTCTTTCATTCCCACTCTCTCATCTCCTACTGTTGATTTCTTTATTCCACTCTTATTGACTTCTTAATTCTCTCTTGCCAGCTCCTAAACTGCCCTAATGCCTCATGCCTCAAACCACAATCTCTTGGCGGTCAGTGACCTTTCTTTACCTTCCGTGGTAAAACTCAAGAAAATCCATGTTTCTAACAAGTATGAACCCAACATTCCTTTTATATGGTATCCCGAAAATTTTAATGCAGTTTCAAGCTTTCAGAGCTTAATACAGCTAATCCTAATTCCTGTGTAATTTCCAATAGTTCCAGAATAGTTATTTGATTTCAAAGCACTCACGTGAAAATGAACTTACATACCACCCTTTTTTACAGCCCTCATTCCCTCCGTCATTTCTCTGCCTTCACTCGGATCTCTCATTATAGTAATCTGAGAAGCAGTTCTCTATCAAGTCTTCAGAAGAGTCTGTGTCACTCCTCCATATTTTACCTGTAAAATTGTTTCATCACAAATGGATTTTTGTCATTTTTCCTTAAACAAATGTTCTTTTTCTGCTCTTTTCAGTAGTAATTCATACCCAAAAGGTACACCCTTATGTTCATATCCATCATTTCTTACAACATAGTAATATCCATTTAAATTTTACTTAGGTTTGCATCTATCAGGTAGATTTTTACCATACGAGCTAAAGTCATACTGATTCTATACTCAAAAGGGTACTTGGGAAATGGCTTGTACGCATCATGCACCTAGTTAGAGACTGAAACTCTCTCACAAAGGGCTAGGGATTTTCCTCTGTCCTTCATGTCTTCCATTGTGCCCTCACATCACAAAGTGACACACAGCAATTTACAGACAGGGTCAACCACAGGTATTTATGAAATAATACAGCAAATGTACTCTTTAACTGATTAAATTTAAGAAAAATGTAATTGAAATAAAGCTGGGGCAGAGTGGGGCCAGTCCATTGTTGCTCTCTCCATGGGCTTACTTCTCTCTGCACTCCAGCTCCTGGGTTAGTGAGCGCTCATGATAAAACATCCACAGTTACATGCACCTCCCAGCTTCTCCATTCAGAGGGAGGTCATTTCTTAGGGTCTTACAGAAGGGACATACAGATGTGGCCAACAATAGTTGCTGCTTCAGTCTCATGTTTCTACCAGGACAACCACCACCTCTTTGTTCTCTAAAGAGTCCCACATAACCCACTGAAGCCATGCATGAAAACCTCTGCCTCCTATTCAAAGACTGATCTAAAGTTAGTTCTCTCTCTTTCCAAACTGAGGAGAAATACATATCCCAGAGGGTGTTGTAACCAACTAACCCCTTGTCAGGAACAGTCACATTTATACTACAACTTATTTAACCATTTCCCAACTGATACATATCTTCTCTGTTTCTATTAAACGAAAGGGTTTGTTTGGGGGTTGGGTTTTTTTGCTAATACCAAAAAAATGCTGCTATAAATAAATATTTTGTTGTAAAATGAGACATTCTTTTTAAGTTGGGATATATGCCTACCAATGTATTCTCTTGTATCAAAAAATATGGGCAACATAGTGTCTTTCTTCACCTAATTACAAATTGCTTTCCAGGATGATTGGACTAATTTACAATTCCACCAGAAGTGTATTGGTGTGCTCCCATCTTTTGACAACACCAATACTATCTATTCCCATCTTTGGTCACCTTTGCCAGTTTGCTGAGTTTGAGGTGAAACCTCAGACAATCAACAAGCATTTATTAAATGCCTGCTATGTTCTAGGCACTTTGGTAGATGCTGGGAATACAAAGACAAAAAAACCAGACAATTTGTACATGTATAAATGTAGCAGTGGAGTATTGGGTTAGTGACCGGCTGTGCTAGGAGTAGAACTCCCTCTTATTTGCTCACTCTTGTTTGTATGAAGCTACTCACTTTCCTTGGGCATTATTTTCTCTCCCAATCACTCCCTGGATCCTCCCTTCCCCCTTCCCTCAAGGAGCAAATTTTCTTTGAAACTGGACCACAGTAAACAATGGGAAAGAAATTATCAAAAGCCTGGCTTCCAACAACAGCCAAGCTAATCACTACCCCACCCCCCAGCCAACGGTAACTCATCACCTAAAGGGATCTGGGTATAAATTTTCTCCTCTTCTCAGGGGAGGTAATAAATCAATAATTCTCTTTTTCAGCTTCAAGCCCCCCAGCTAGCAGATCACTGGGAGGAAAAAACTGCAGCTTTAAATTTAACTTTCCTCCTTTTGTTGTTCAGTTGTGTCCAATTCTCTGGGGTTTTCTTGGCCAAGATACTGGAGTGGTTTTGCTTCTTCCTTTTCTAACTCAGTTTACAGATGAGGAAACTGAGGCAAATGGGGTTAAATGACTTGCTTAGGGTCACACAACTAGTGACTGAGGCTGGATTTAAATTCGCAAAGGAGTCTTCTTGACTCAAGGCCCAGCACTCCATGCACTATGGCACCACCCAGCTGCCCTCTCTCCTAGAACTTTCCAAATGCTTCCTCTTCACTGGATTTAAGCAGTCTCTCTCTCTCTCTCTCTCTGTCTCTCTCTGTCTCTGTGTGTGTGTGTGTGTCTCTCTCTCTCTGTCTCTCTCTCCCTCTCTATCTCTGTCTCTTTCTCTCTCTCTCTGTCCCCCCCCTCTCTCTCTCTGTCTCTCTCTGTCTCTCTCTCTTTCTCTCTCTCTCTGTCTCTCTCTCCCTCTCTATCTCTGTCTCTCTCTCTCTTTCTCTCTCTCTCTGTCTCCCTCTCTCTCTCTCTCTCATATTCTCTCCCCCCTCTAATATTTTCTCTTTCTCATTCTCTCTTTCTCACACACAGATTAGTAATATAATGGTTAACTACATTTATTATAATTGACAGCTCAAGAGATAAAGTAAACAGAAATTAAAATAAATTTTTTTAAACCTCCTATGTGTCAGAGGAAGGTTCTTAGAGGAGTGAGGGATCCTAAAGGAAGAAAGGAAATAAAGAATCATTGCCATGGGACCTGTTACATAGCATCCATCCCAACACAACCAACCAAAACAGACCCTGTCTTGAGTCTGGCATAGATGATTACATAACACTGATTTCTAGCTATCACTTCTGTACATTTGAAAAGTTCACTGTCTTTGGGTACATTGCTGTTCCTCTATACTACTTTCACAAACTCCTCTGTTTCTCTTCCCCCATAATGCCTTAGAATTCAGGGGGCTAGAAAGTCAGGAAAATCTTGCCCAATCAGTGACATGGTTAAGGCAAACTCCGGGGTGGGAAGAGAAGCTAACACTTTCCATTGCTGCCCAACCAGTCCAAGTCCTGATCTCTTTGATAACTGGACAACATACTCAATATATACAAAATAAATATACAACTACAAGATAATTTGGTGGCAGTAGGCACAAGGAGATGGTGAAATAGGAAAGTCTCATGTAGAAGGTGGTGCTAGAACTCAACTTTGAAGAAAACTTAAGCTAGTAAGAGACAGAGTACCTTTCAGATATAAAGATACACTGTACGAATACACAGAGACAAGAGGTGGAATTGTTAAGATTAAATAAAGAAACTGAGCAATTTTATCCAGGCAACAATTCATTTGGCTATGCATTTGGTTGTAAAACAAACCAGGTCCAAAGCTCTCAGAAAAACAAAGACCCAGAAGTTTGGTTTCTCACAGTTAATATACAATTTGGAGAGAGTAAAAAAAACAAAACAAAACAAAAACAGGAAAAACAGGATTATAGGAGTTTGAAAACCTGGTGTCTCATGAGTGAAGGTGGGGTGGTGGGGTTGTCAGGGTCAGGAGACACTGAAGTGAGAGGGAGAAGGGTTAGTTTTGTGACATTCCTTAAGTTGGGTGACCTTTGGGAGGGGTGAGTAATCTTGTGATTTAAAACCAGGTGACTGACAGGCAGCTGAAATTTAGCTTCACAAAATGGTGGATAAAAGCAAAATGGAGTTACTCATGCTAATTTTTAATGTAACGGAATGTCAGGCGTAACAAAAATTGAGAATGATAGTTTGTCTGGAGTTGAATTGTAGTCTGTGCAAAGTGGAGTAATGTATAATAATGCTAAAAAAGGTAGGTTGGAGTCAAGTTGAGGGGAGCCTTCAATGCCAAACAGAAGAGCTCATATTTGATTCTAGAGGTAACAGGGAATACCTGGAGTTTACTGAAGAATGGAATGGCATGGTCACATCTCTGCTTTAGAAATATCTCTTTGGGAAGGGGATGGGGGAAAGAAGGAAGCATTTAATCTAGGGCCTACTATGTGCCAAGCTCTCTGCTGAGCACTTGGCCAATATTATCTCATTTGATCATCACAACTCTGAAATTCCAATGCTATTATTATTCCCATTTTATAATTGAGGCAAAACAAAGTTAGGTGACTTGCCCAAGGTTATACAGCTAGAAAATGTCTAAGGTCATATTGGAATTCAGGTTTTCCTGACTCCAGCTATGTGGAGAAAGGAATGGAGAGGCAAAACAATCAATAAATCGAAAGTATTCCCTGGTTCAAAGGATCATCTATATAAGATTCTCCTGATTGATGGAGACTGATTACTCAGCGTTCTGAACCTTCATGAGGGGCAGCATTGGCAACAGCCTGAGAAACGAGAGATCTTGATCTTCTGGCTTGTAGCTTCAAGATAGAAGACACATGCTCCCAGACTCTCTTAAGTTCCCTGAAGGGAGTGAAAAACTCTGAGAAGAGGCTTCTTCCCCTCAGGAAGGGACAAAACACTGAATAATCAATCTCTACCAATGCAGACAGTCAAATGCAAATGGACCTTTGAGCCAAGGGTTACACATAGATTATGGGAGACAGCTTTCTACTATGAATAGGGCAGGAACCCCACGATTCACAGATGAAGTCTTCCAAAAGAAAGAAGTTAGTTCCTCTGACCTTCAAATCTGGCAGAGCTTAGAAAATAGAAAGCAGGGTGTTGACCCCCAACTCTCAAGAGAATAGAGTTGAGCTAATACAGATCCTAGTATATGACCTGTCTTAACCAGAGGTTGTAGGCAGTACTTATAGAGATAGGTTTTCTAGGGTCACCTTGCTCTCCCTCCTCCTCCTTCCTTGGCCATGAGAGTAGCAGCCTCTCGACACAGCAACCTCTCTCTTATCAATATTTCACTCAGAAAAGTTGAAATTTGTTGGCTCTGCTCTGTCTATACTGCTGAGCATGGTAGCAGGACAATCTGGATTCATATCCTACCTCTGAAACTTACCTAATCTCTCTGATGTTGTCCTTGCTGTGAGTCTTACTTGGAGGATGAGGGATTAGGGAAGATGATTCTTCTCAGCTTCTGTGGGGACAGTGGCAGGTAGGTCACCCTCTAGTAGCAAAGGAGAAGGTAGACACCTCCTCTCTTGTAGCCTCTTCTTCCTGTCCTCTTTTAGGAGGTGAGAAGCCCAAACATCCTCTTATCAAAGTATACCTGACTAGGCCCAGGAAAAGTAATCCATCTGCCATCCTCCTTTGAGAAATAATTACAGGCTTTTTCCTTTGTAGAAGTATTGTTAAGGATTCTATTTTCATTATCTGAAATCCATTCTCATTAGATTTGTAGGTTTGAACTGATCTAAGAATTTCTTCTGATAGTCCATATACTTGATAGGTAGCTGGATGGTATAGTGAATAGAGTGCTGAACCTGGGGTTAGCAAATCCCAAGTTCAAATCCTTCTTCAGACATTTACTAGCTATATGACCCTGACCAAGTCATTTAACCTCTACCTCCCTCAGTTTCCTCATCTGTAAAAGGCTGTAATAATAGCACTCACCTCCAAGGGTTGTTGTGAAGATAAAATGAGATAATAAGCACAAAGTGCTTGGTAAATCTTAAATTGCTATATAAATGTTATCTTTTATTATTCGTACTGAGAGCCCTCAAATTATACTGAATTTGCATGTTTGTAATTGAACTAAGAATTTCCCTTATAGTCTATGTGCCTGATATTTTTCCTTAAATACCCATCTCTCTCTGTCCCTTGGTATCTCCACAGTTCTGTTTCTATCTCTGTCTTTCTATATCTCTGTCTCTGTCTCTTGGGCAAAACTACATTTTCAGTTAGTAGGATTCCTCTTCTAGGCACTTCATTAGACAACACCTAGATGACACCAACCCTTGTTCTCCTCAGCCTCCTAATAGATTTGAGGTATAACAGACTCAGTAATATAATTCTGCCACTTACTACTGCCCAAGACACTTCTCTACTTCTGTTTATGGGCCCCATTTTCATCTGAAATGTAGAGTGCATATGCCAAACTGAATTACCATTATTTAGGCTAACTAAAGCAATGAAATCACTAATTAGACTTAGACTTTTTGATACTAGCAATCCAACTTTACTAAACAAATGCATGTATATATCATTTCCCATTCTCTATTAAGGAATAGAAATATTAACCCCACTAGAAATAAATGACCAACCTGATTTCCTAGGGTTTCCTAGGAGGCATATTGTGTATACTCTTACTCAATGACAAGATTCCCTCTTTGCCCAGTTGGAGGTCACATGTCTCCCTTAGAGAAGGTTGCCTAGTAAGTCAGCAAATCTCAATCAATCAGCCCTGTACTCAATCAAACACAGCTGATGCTTGAGTATCCGGTACAGGGAAACTCAGGAACTGGAAGATGTCTGGTGGGTTTCTTAAAATTTAGCTATGGGTATTGACCAATTACACTCAAATTCTGATTGGTGGCCAATGACCTAATTCATTTGCCAGCCTATTTGATTTATGCCTGATGACATAAACAAATGATACGGTTGTTTACCACATTTTCACATTGGCAGTCTGTCCTATGGGGGGAAGGGGGGGTTTCCATATATTTACTAGTTGTTTATGAACACGAATATGTTGTTTACTAACTTATACTACACATATGCTTATTTAAATATTGAAAACACTTTATCACAAAATGGTGGCCCAATACAAAATGGAGTCAGTTATGTCAAGGCAACAAACATTCTCACTATACCATCTTTGTAAAATGAAAGAATTTCTTCATCTTTAAAATGAAGGATAATAAAAAAAAAAATTGCTAGCAGAGAATTGCAACATGAAGTGAGGAGAGAGCATCAAGGGGTCCTTGATGAGTTCAGGTCACTATGCCTGGACAGATTATATCCTGGGGAACCGAAAGAACTAGAAGATGTGAAACAGTGATGTTCTTAGTGATCTTTGAAAAATCATAAAGAACATGTGACTAGGACAGGCAAATGTTGTCCCAATTTATTAAAAAAGGGTAAAAGGTGAAAGCTTCAAATGATAGGTCATCAGCTTGAGTTCAATTTCTGCCAAAATTCTAAAATATATTATGAAAGAATTTTTTTTTTGAGATTTAAAAAGGGAAGCTCTGATCATTAGTAGCCATCATGAGTTCATGAACCAGGTCATGCCAGACTAACCTCATTTCCTTTTTTTGACAGGGTTATTAGACTGGTAGATGAGAGGGAATACTATAGACAAAGTATGCCTAGACTTTGAATTTGACAGTCTTTCATGTTATCATTTTTGACAAAACAAAAATGTGACCTAGCTAATAGTACAGTTAGGTGGATTCAAAATGGGTTGAATAACTAGGACCTAAAATAAGTAATTATTGGGTCAATATCAACTCTGAAGTGGTTCTTTAGTGTAATGCCTCTGTCATTTGTCCTTTGCCCTATTAAGTTAAACATTTTTATCAATGATTTCAAAGAAATAATGGATGGCATGCTTTTCAAATTAGCAGATGACACACAGCCAGGAGGAAGGACTAATACACCAGATGATGGAATCAGGATCCAAAAACATATTAATGGGTTAAAATAATAGGCCAAATCTAATGAGATGAGATTTAATTAAGATAAATATAAAGTCATGCACTTAAGTTAGAAAAATTGACCTCACAAACACAGTGTGGGTGAGGCATAGCATTCAAGATTCTTTCTACTCAGATTCTAATTGACCTTTTCAACCTTATGTTATTTCCCTTCAAATATTTTATGTTCTAGTCAAATTGAACTCCTCTCCATCTCTCATTCTAGCCCTACCCTTTCCTAATCTCCATTCCTTTTCTCAAGCCACCTTCCATGCTTGTTCTCCTGTATCATCACAGTCATTTGACATCCCTTCCTTCAAGGTTCACCTGAAATCTCGCATTCTCTGTGACGTCTTCCTTCACACCACACCTGTCCCCTCGCCCTTTTCAAACCACTTTTCCTAGACCCCTCGCTTACACCTCCATCACCACTATTGTTATTCGCATGTATGTCACTCACCCCCTGATAGGTAACAAGTTCCTTGAGAAAAATGTCTGTTTCATATCTGTCTTTGTAACCAGGTGCCTTCTATAATAAATGTGTTTTGCATTTAACTGAATAATCCAAGGAATTCTCTAAGTTGATGTCTGAGTGCAAGGTCTGGGTACAATTTATGACTAGGAATCAAGGGACGAACAGCACAACAAGGAAGCTCTAGTTTGAACTAGGCATGGAGATAGGAATGGACAAGAGAGTGGAATGTAATGAACACACACATACTATATATGTATATACATATATATGTACATTATTTATTCATTTACCTGTTGCAGTAGCTCAGAAATTTTCTAGAGTCATCTTTTAGCAATAGACTCTATTGTCTAGGTCAAGGGTGGTGAACCTGCAGCCTTGAGGTCACATGTGGTCCTCAAGTGTGGCCCTTTGACTAAATCCAGACTTCACAGGACAAATCCACAACCTACTTTTCAAGGCCTAGTTATTGTATTTTGTCTTACAGGTTCATTATCTAGTCAAACTGACCTTCTTAATGTTCCTCACACATAATCTCTTTTTTTTACAGTATTTTGTTTTTTCCAATTATATGTAAAGACAATTTTTAA
Organism: Pseudochirops cupreus; assembly: GCA_028627135.1. Taxonomy (NCBI): domain Eukaryota; kingdom Metazoa; phylum Chordata; class Mammalia; order Diprotodontia; family Pseudocheiridae; genus Pseudochirops; species Pseudochirops cupreus. The sequence goes on from CM053582.1 coordinate 388,710,960, forward strand.
CATTCAATTTTATAAAATTTTGAGTTCTAAATTTTTCTCCCTCTGTCCCTCCCCTCTGCTCTTCCTAAAATGGTAAGCAATTTTATATAGATTATAATTGTGCAGTCAACACATAACCTTTCAACAACTGTTTCAAAGCACAGGTATCTTCCAATCTGCAACCCTTTTTCTACTCTGCCGCTTAGATTCCCTTTTTTCCTTCAAAGTTTAGATCAGGTATCACCTCCTACATGAGGTCTTTCCTGATTCCTCAAGATGCTAACTCATTTAGATTCCTACAATGGAACTGAATATAATTAATCCCTCCCTTGCCCATCAATTGGGGAATGACTTTAACAAATTGTAGTGCATGCAACTGGGAAATAAGATATACAGCTACTGGGGTAGGGAGATCCATCTTGCCCTACCGGAAAGTCAGAGGGGTGATGGGGGAGGATATAGGAGACAGCAGATCCGGGGAGGGGGTATACAGTGGGATCGCTGTTTTGGGGGTGGTGGGTAGGGGAAAGATGGGGAGAAAATTTGTAACTCAAAGTCTCATGGAAATGAATGATGTAAACTAAAAATAAACAAAAGTTAAAAAAAAAGTTGTAGTGTATGATCGTAATAGAATACTATTGTGCTATAAGAAATGATGAGCAGGATACTCTCAGAAAAACCTGGAAAGACTCACATGAACTGATGCAAAGTGAAGTGAGCAGAACCTAGAGAACATTGTTCCCAGTAACAGCAACATTGTAAGATGATCAACTGCGAACGATTTCACTATTCTCAGCAATACGACAACTCTAAAGGCCTTATGATGAAAAATGTTATCCATCCCCAGAGAAAGAACTGATAGAGTCTAAATACACATCAAAGAATATTCTTTTTACTCTATATTTCTTGGGTTTGTTTTTTTTTTGGTCAATGGTTACTTTTACACGACCAATATGGAAATGTTTTGCATGACTTCACATGTATAACCTGTATCAAATTGCTTGCCTCCTCAATGAAGGAAATAGGGAGGGAGGGAGAGAATTTGGAACTCAAAATTTTAAAGACATGTTAAAATTGTCTTTACATGTAATTGGGGAAAAAATAAAATACTAAATAAAAATTGTTTTAGAAAAATTAATCCCTAAAGAATCATGTCAATACTAAAAACTGCTACAGGGCGGGGGGCGGGGGTGGAAGGGTGAGGAGAAAGTGACATGCTGGTAAAGGAAACTTTAAAGATGGCAAGGCGAATGAAGGTCTCAGCTATTATGTCTAACTAAAGCAACAGGAACAGAAAAGCCCCATATTTCAGTGAAGAGTGTATACATGTCTGTGTATTTGTTTGTATGTGTAACACAGCTTCCAACTAAGCCTAGAACATTTTGCATGAAGCTGTATATGCAGAAAGAGACCTGACTCCAGACTGGTGATAAGAATGTTGGACATGATACTGTAAGCCTATTTAAGGGATTAACGGTGTGGGACATAAAGCTTCTGGGAAAGAGACAGAGACTCTTCAGCAGACACATAAAGAGAGAGACAGTACAGATGTGTAGGGGACATTGGTTCCTCAACATGTCCCTGATTTCCAGTTTGACTCCCTAGAAATTGCTGGAACAGACTGCTTTACGTGAGATAAGGCCCTTTCTCTCAGTTTCAGATGAGATCTCATCTTGCTCCCAGCTGAAGAGCTCATTTCCTCTTTTATATTCTTTGGCACATTCTAGTCCACACAACTCCTCTGATTCCTATTTGGCATTTAAAGCTCTTCACTGCCTGATTCCAACCTACTTTTCAAGGCCTGGTTTTTATGCTTTGTCTCACACATTCACTGTCTGGCCAAACTGCCAAGCCCAGTAACAGCAACATCATAAGATGATCAACTGTGAGTGACTTATCTTTTCTCAGCAATACAATGATCCAAGACAACTCTGAAGGACTTAGGATGAAAAATGTTATTCACCCCCAGAGAAAGAACTGATGGAGTCTGAATACAGATCAAAGCATACTTTTTTTAAATTTTCTTTCTTTTTCTTGTTTTTTTTTCTTGGCCTATGTTTTTGTTTCTTTAATGGAAATATGTTTTTGCCTCATTTCACATGTATAACCTATATCAAATTGCTTGCCTTCTCAATGAGGGAGGTGGGGAGGGAAAGAGAAAATTTTGCCCGGATAAGTGGGCTTATTCAGCATTCACTATTTGCCATAGTCTTTTGTGTAATGAGCATTTGATGAGAAAGATCTAAACTGGTGAGTGTAAGCTGAGGACTACCCTTCCCTTTAAAAGCAAATAGAAAACTTAGTTTTCCTTCTAAACCAAACTCATACCCCTAGATTACCAATATTTGAAAGGATAGATAGACAAAATTCTAGCCTGATGCTGCCCTTAGGAAAGTAAGGTGAAGAGCATGTACCCAGCCCTAACCCTTAGTTTCCCTTAGAGAGGGGTGGACCAGATTCCAGAGATATCTAGCTATTCTACCCATGACTACCATCTTTAAATTCAGACAACTTAACTGGACACAAATATATTACATGGGCACATATTTCTTATGTGGATGGATCTGTGTGTTTTAACCAGCCGCTGCTGATTGACTGAGGCATATTTAGAAGCTCTACTCTCTGAATGATTCAAATATCTGAGTTTCATTTGCACACATTAAAAAACAGCTAATTATAATCTTTTTAGTTTAAACCAACAGTTGTGAGCCTGGGGACTTGATAAAGGTCTTCCTTTCACATACTCTCATTTATGTAGACCATGAATATTTTGTTTCCAAGAAGTACCTTCCGTACTGACACATATTCCTATATTAATTTGTGTGCTTCAAAGATTTTAGTCTGAAAACGCTGATGACATCAATAGATGTAAAATTTGACCTTCAGTTACACAGTGATTGGCATTGACTCTAACACCTTGTGAGATTTTACATAATCAGCAGGCTGATGTGTGTAGATAGAGAACATAATCAGTTGCCCTCTATCCAAAATCACTTTGCACTTGGAAGGGAGGAAGCAAAATATTTTTAATACTTAAAAACTGGTTCTTCTGACCCAGGAATATCAAATAACTGGTTCTCAATTATCCATGTTAATGGTAGCAAATACTATGCATGCCAAAGCAAAGGAAAATCCTTTGGTGGTGGTGGTGGTGGTGGTGGCTATTAATCAGGGATCTAAAATTTACCAGAGTAAAGACTAAAAGACCCAATGCCAAAAAAAAAAAAAAGCCTAGATAAAAAGTGAATACTTCAACATTTTTTCTAATACCAAAACAAAAAAATGCCCAAAGTCAAATGTTTATAAATCTGTCCCTTGTGACATAGTAGAAAGAGCAGAGTATGTGGCAAACAATGACACATATGCCTATGGGGGATGCTCAGCAATGCCCCTTAGAATTTGAGGACCAGCTCAGCCATCCCTCACAAAGCATTGCATTCATTTTCACTGACAGCTCAGAAACTTCTGTTCGTTACTTTTGGAGACAGGCTGACTAAAGTATATCAAGTCATTTAATGTCCCAAGCTCCCCACAATGACTTGCCTCCTGGCTGATCCAGGGACATATAAGTAGGCGGTGCCCAGCAGCATTCCATCATCAAAAATCAATGGAATATATGAGTCCAGTCAAAAGCTTCGGCCCAGAGAGTCATCAAGTTACTGAATAAGTGGCATAGGTAGGTCCGCTTTATACCTCTCTCAATTCCCCATTTCCAAGGGCTCCTTGGCTATCAACTCTGCCTTAAGGGCACCCAACCCCAGAGGATGAAATAGAAGACTAGTTCACTGATGATATGCTCATAATATGTTGGCACAGACTAGTAATTAAAAGCCAAAGAGTGAGACAACTTTATAGAAATGGGTTTGGGACATTCCTTCCACTGGGAAAAAATAAAGACCTTTTATCCAACATGCTACAGTACTGGTAGGAGGGTCAACCCATAGTAAATCTCAGTACTGACAATCTATCCCCAACCTGCTAATATGGTGGCAGGTAGAATTTATAGGCTTCTTCCTCTGGCTTTGGTTTTGCTAGTTAAGCATATCCAACTGCTATTTTCCAAAGACTAAGTCCCTAATCTACTGACATTCCATACCAGGCTGCATTGTCTTTGACCCAGCATACATAATTCACTGCTTAAGACATTCAGAAATGGGATCAATCAAGATACTGGATCAATTAAGATACACTGGTCCTCCCATATTTCCTACCACACCTCAGTCATCAGATATCATGAAATTTTTAGAATGATCTCCTGAAAATTCAACTGAGCAAAAAAATCAATGACTCCTTACTATAAGAGTGAAAGACCCTTTTCCTGGGCATGAGATATACCCTAAATCAGGACCTCTATTTGTGGCATCTCCTCCTGCTTTGTGTTAAAAAAAATAAAGAGATAGAAGACACATGGAATACTCTATTTATAATCCATTATTCTCTTAACAAGAGGCAGTGTGGCTTAGGGGATAGAAAGTTAGCCTTGAAGTCCTAAAAACCTAGGTTCAAATCCTGCCTCTCACATATCATTATCCTGATACCCTGGGCAGCTTACTTCACTGCTCAATACTCTAAGCTATTAAGACTTGAAGTTGCAGAGAAAGTACGAACTTAGACTGGTATAAGCCAAGGAGTCTTTTCATTTAAGAATTCCCTAGACCAGTGAAACAGATCTAGTTCCTATTCTGTTGACAATAATGAGAAAAATCTCACAATTTTCACTTTCAAATCCCACTTTCCATGATTCCTAAATCTGCTAAACAAACTTTGAGACCACACCAGGATATGGTCCTATCTCTATGAACTCTATGTCTCTGAATTTATGGGTCCCAAACCCTTTGACTATGGAACTCAGTTTCAGTAAAACACATATATGGCAGCACAGGGAGTAATAGGCAGGGTTTATTTAGCCTCTGACATGAAGAAAAGTTGCCCTTGTCCCATACAACTTGGATAAAGGGATAAGGTGAAACAAAGGGACCATCTGACATTTCTTCATGACACCTGTACCTATAATTCAAGTAAATGGACATGTTCAGGACCGCATATTGTAAACCAGATCACCAACTGGAGTGGACTGTTCAGAGGGAGAGACTGGGTAACCCTGCTCATGGTTCATTTCTGAATAAAAAAGGATTGCTTGTTTAGGAAAGTGAGTTATAACCTTGTGATCAATTATGAAAATGGAAGATATAGTGTTAACTTATTTGAAATGAAAAATTTCAACATGCCTCTGTCCCTGAAGGATAATTCTATCTATCTTTAAATTATGTGTTTTAATTATGTTATATATTATGTTTATCTCATTTGGTATAGCAAATAAGGGGAAAAATCCTGCTAAATCTTTCAACTTTGGCTGGGCCTATTCCAATTGCTCCCTTCTATTCCTTCTATTCCAGTCTTTTCTATCTCCTCACCAGAATGGCTTATAGTTCCTGTTGTCCTTGGCAGTTAGCCTCAGAGAGGCTGCCCTGCTATGCATGCACACAAATGCTATCACCTTGACCACCAAGTACAATGTCCTGATTTGTCTAGGCAACTTCTCTGTCAGAAATACTCGCCTCCCATACTCTTCATTAGATTTTTTTCAATAATACTTGATGTCCTATGTAAGCCCTGGGAGGACTATATAGATGGTAAACGGATATTCTAGACAGCATAATCTGGTATAAAGAGAGCTGGACTTGAAGTCAGGAAGAACGAGGGTCAAATTCTCCTCTGGTACTTACTGGGGGTGTCCTAGCATGGAAATTTTGTAATACACTTCTTAGTCACTAAAGTCACACTCCTGGTAAGAGTTAATTAACCTCTTTAAGCCTCCATTTTGTCATCTATAAAATGAGTGGGTTAAAGTGTAGTCCCTTCCAGCCCTACATCTAAGGTCTATCAGACTATGATGCCATTTACTGGTAATATTACCAAACACACAAAAAAATCTAAAAAGCAAGATATAACTTTCTCCGGACTCTGTACCATCAATTTCACTGCTCCAAAGATGGTGGTGAATAAAGAGAAGAACCCTTGGGATTAGTGTCTCAGTTTTGAAGAACAAAATCTATACCCTTCTTTACTTTCATCATACTTCTATAGCACATGTTCCCCAAATGGTGGCCAGTGATAACCAACCACTTCCTTACTCCAATATAATTTGGGGGAGGGCACAACTGAGCCAAAACAACATCCTGTAATTTGGGGTAAAGTGGAAATTCATACAAGCAATATACAACAGACTACATTTCAGAGCCTACCTTTTCATGGCATTATTGTACAAGGGTAGCTAAGTGATACCAAGGTCCTTGGTGGTAGAAAGCCTGTACCATCAGGAGAAGAGACCTGTGAGGGTTGGGCACTTATTATAGGTAGAGTAGACCCAAGCCAAGGTAGACCTTTAAAAATAGCCACTAGGATTAAGTGACCTGGGCCCCAGTCATGCGAGGGCCCAGACTTGGGAGAGGTTTACAAGGGACTATCAAAAGTTGTGATGGGCCACTGACAGTCCTAACTTAGTAGATGAGGGTTACCACCGCAAAACTGGAGCAGCATAATTGAGATAGCCAGCATCAGGCAACTCAAAAGTACCACCTAACTGTAACTGTCACTGATATGATCAAGGCCCAATGTAACCTTTTATCTTGAATAAGTTGAGGAGCTGGGGAGTTTGAAGTGTTTTCTAGCACCATCTACTTCTTTAGGGGCCACTCAAGAGGCTGATTAAGCAGAAATAGGCCCCTGTTACATTCCTGTTTACTGCTGAAATGGCATCCCCAAATGACACACTCTCTGGATATAGCAATCCAATATTATTTGGATACTTTGCTATCTTAAAAGTCATAAAGTAGGGGTGGCTAGGTGGCGCAATGAATAGAGCACTAGCCCTGGAGTCAGGAGGACCTGAGTTTAAATCCAGCCTCAGACACTTGACACATGCACTAGCAGTGTGACCTTGGGTAAGTCACTTAACTCCAATTGCCTTCCAAAAAGCTAAAAAAAAAAAAAAGTCATATAGACTTAGCATCTAGATCTGGTCTGAGTTTACCTTGTACCTATTCCACCAACTGAGAATCCTCTAGTTGAGGAAGACTCCAGAAGATATTATATGGATTACTAGAATAATTGCATCCATTAGCAGACTCTCCCAGAGGCAGTTGCTCTTACCCTATTGTGCTAATTATAGAAGGGAGCTGTATTGTCACTACTCCCCTGAGCACTGAGATTGAATGGTGCTTGGATATCCTATCCCTTAAGCCTTCGGGAATTGCCTTACAAGAGACCTCTTATCTCCAACAATTCACTGACTGAGAATGCACCTGGGCCTCCACCAGCAGATCTCTGTGATAACAATAAAATGGGCTAAGGACTGGTCCATCTCACCCCATGGGCCTACCTAGTCAGTGCACTGTCCCTGGAGCCTTGGCCCTACCATTAAGGATAAGAATTGTCTCCATGGTTGTTATCTTACTCCTATTCTGCTGCCTATGACAAGACAGACTACTGTAACACCACCAAAATAAACAGAAACTTCCTATCTATGTGCATTGCTGTTCAGTCATGTCTGACTCTTCATGACCCCATTTGGAGTTTTCTTGACAAAAATGCTGGAGCAGTTTGCCATTTCCTTCTCCAGGTCACTTTACAGATGAGGAAACTGAGGCAAGCAAAGGTAAGTCACTTGCCCAGGGTGACACAGCTACTAAGTGTCTGAGGCTGGACTTGAACTCAAGAAGATGAGCCTTCCTGGCTCCAAGCCAGGCACTCTATCCAATGTACCACCTAGCTGCCTTAACCTATCTATGGGGCCATCAACAAGCTGATATAACTCTAAGACATGAGAACATGTCATCAAGGACTATGGAATACAGCATTTGCATTACTGGGCTATATTAATTAATTCAAAAGGTGCACATATTACAACTCCTGTATTGCTATAACTCCATTTCATTACCTGTATACATGTATTACCTGTCAGATATTCATTACCTGAGTTTTATTTTCTGCTTAAGTTTAATAGTAAGAGCTAGCATTTATACAGGGCTTTTAGGCTTGCAAAACTCTTTACAAGTATTATCTCATTTGATCCTCACAACAACACTGGAAGGTAAGTACTATTATTATCCCCATTTCACAGATGAGGAAACTGAGGCAGGCAAAAGATGAGTGATTTGCCCAGGGTCACAGATCTGGTAAACATTGGAACCTAAGTCTTCCTGACTCCAGGTCTGGTGCTCTAACCACTGAACTGTCTTCTTGTTTCCCAAGAATTCATTTCCCTTAACTCTTGAAAGTCCCTTCACAGATATGTTACATCCTTTCTTCTCTCTGAGGCGCCTTGCTTAAGATGGCCCCAAAAGATAAATCGTTAGAGCACTGTCAGTATTTTTCCATGTGACTGTGTTGAAAGTAAAATTCTTCATTTGGGCTTTTCACCCTGATTAAGGAGGAAAATTCAGGACAAAGAAAATTAAAAGGATTTTGAGTATCAAATTGGGCAGATCACTGAAGATCAGCAATGGCTTCAAGGTAGGGCCAGCTATTATAGGTAACTTTAAGACAATCCAGATAGGTCCATATCAGCAAAAGCAGCTGGGTCCTTGCCTCTCAGTTTCTCCCAGAGGCAACAAGAACCTGACAATTTGTGGGTAGAAGTACGTGGCAAAGAGCAAGTAATATGAAAAGCTGCAGATTTGGCGTCTCCGCTGCCAGATCCTCCCCTCAACACTGATTGATAAGCAGGGCTGGGAACTATGGGATACATAATTTTCAACACTCTTTTCGGGTATAAAAACCTCTCAGCTACAGGGGTGTTGACTAAGGGTCAGGGAAATCTCCTGCCTGTTGCCACACACCTTTTAATTAGTGAGACCCATAAAACACACTCCATGTTGCAAGCGGGGCTTAATGCCCTCTGTGCTGAATATGGAAGCTGCAGCCTGGTAAGAGGAATGGAAGGCTCTGATCTACGCCTGATCCTGTAGAACCTTCAAAAAAACATTTCTAGACTTGTGCTGTAACTCCAAGTGTCTCATTAAAGTTGATTTCAGGGCCTTGTAATTCAGATCTGAGTACCTGACCAATTAGTCCTTCATACTAGAAACAAAATGGTGAGAGCTGCTATCTGCAGTCACGAAGGGAATAGTTACACTGATGAAGTCACAGATTCGTGAAACATTGAAGAACTGTTATTAATGTCGCAGACCAGGGTTGGCGACCCCTCTTCCTCACTGGTGTACCCACTTCCCCCACGTATGTAGACAGTGTTCCATTCTTATTCTCATCTGACTCTCCACAAATCCTTTTCTACAATGGATTATTCATATGCCCACGTGGCCTGCCAGCGGGTATTTGGGGGCAATTTTTAAGTTGAAACGGCATTATTGTTCCCTTGGGGGATGCCATTACTTCTTCATTGTTTTCTCTCTTCCTTTCCCTCTCCTTCTCAGACAACCCTCTCTAATCTGTGCTGCTGCATTAATAGGTGCTAATGAGTTCATGTGTTATGCCTCCCAGGTAAAATATTTGCAATTTAAAAGAGACATACTGGGGATTCAGAGGCTTAATCCAAAGGAGAAACTCTAAAGGTAAGAATTTTAGACACCCTGGGAGACCCTTGGAGGCGAGAACTTTGGCCAAAGGGATCTTTTAGTGACTTTTACATCATGTCCTGTCAGAGACCATCTAATCCTCCTCTGGATAAAGCCACCCATGGAAGCAAACGGGGCCTTCATTCTCCTATTCCACCCCCATCAAAATGACTCCAGAAAATTGGCTCATAGACCTAGATTTTTGTTTTTCTGAACATTTTTGCATGATAATTAAATGTCCTTAAGGCATGTAAATTTCCCTTTTATGGAAGCTCATTAGACATAATTTGGTTTTTTTTTTCCTGATTGTTATTCAGAAATGAGGGAAACCATTTTATGTAAAAATGTGTATAAACATATATGTGAAGAAGTAGTATGTTTTGGTGACCTTTTGGGGGTGTTTGGGGTGTTGGACTATTGCCAGAATAGGTAGGAAGACTTGGCTATGTTTCCTGGTTGAAGGAGGAAAGAGGCAGGTGTCAGGGTAGAGACAGGTAAAAAAGTGGAACTTACTGACTGGCCAAGATATAATGTTCTTCCGGTACTTGGCCCAGTGCTTGGAACATAATAGGAACTTAATAAATGCTAATTGATTGATTCATTAACCTACTATAGACCCAGGGAACTGGATGTTAAGTAGAAAGGGGCCAAATCATAGATCCTAGGAAAGAAGACCAACACACCCATGCAGGATGACAAAGGAGAGGAAGCATTTGGACAGTTACAGAAGCTAAATGGAGTAATTCTGGGGCCCTGTTATATAAAAATATATAGCCATGAGGCAATAAACTAGATCCAAGAAAAGAAATTAGGCAAATTTAGGAGCCTCAAAAGCTACCCAATTATGCATCAGACCCTCTTTGTGGGTTGATTCTTTTCTCATTAAATAAATGTGATTATTTAAAATGCTAGGTAGGCTGATTTAGGGAAAAGGTTAAGAGAAAGGGGGTAAGTAGTCCTCTGATGATAACTAAAGAAATAAGGTCTTTAGAGTGCAGAAATAAGGCAGATCCTGTAGTGATAGGTTCCCCCTAAACCTAGGATCCAGGTCAAGGATTAGAATTAAGTAGGTCCTAGTTTACTAATCATGGAAAAGCAGTTCAAGCATCCAGTCTCAGAAATTGGAATCTTAGAAAGAAAATATTCATCACTGAATGAGTCATGGGCTCTGGATCAGGGGTGTTCTGGAGCCAGCTCTTACCTGCTCACAAGCCAAAAATTAAATTTTCATAGTGAGCATTTACACCTTGGAAATTGACAAATACTACACAGATCAAGGCTTGATTTTTGTTTTATTGATTGTCTAGACTTAAGGAAGTGACAGACAAAATATTAATAATGCAGAATATTAAAGTTTGCCATTCATACTTTTTTCCCCAGAGACCAGGTTGTTAAACATTTACCAACACACCCCTGCTCGGGATCATGGACTCATCTTCCCTTCTAGTAACAGGTGCCTACGGTCAGAGTTGCTCCATCCCTACCCCCTTCTTTCTATGAGAAGTAGACGGAAATAACTTTTATACCTTGGCTCTGCTGTCTCAGAGGGACAAGAAGAAGAAAGACAAGCAGGGAAAGCAGAAGTTCCCCTCTGAACCCCAAGGCAAAGCTGGAATGTGCTGATATAAGCAGAAGGACTCAGAGTTTCTGGTAGGACGACCAAAGTGGCAATAGGCAGAGCTCTCTCTGTTCCATCTGGAAAAGAAGTGTTCCCACCGTCACCTGGTGAGACTCTGTGGGGGGAATAAAACTGTGAGACCCTAATGTAAAACAAAAGAGTTTTAAATGGCCCAGAGGCATTCTGGTTCTAGAGGTAAGAAAAACTCCAGTGTAATCCCTCCATCTGGCACCGACTCCTAGGGAAAAGAATTGAAGAGCAGGGATCAGTAAAGCAGAACAGAGAACAACAGCAAGAAACGAGAAATCATCAGTAAGAGAGTAGTTGCCAGTCAGAGAACAATAATGCAGAGAGCTCCCAAGATACTCCAAACAGCCATGCCTGCCTTTCCCCCTTTGCTTGGAGCTCCACATAAGGCAGTACTATCAGTCACAGGAACTTTAGGAGACCTTGTGGAATAAGCCACCCTCTACTTCCTCTGGAGTCCTTAATATGTAATAAAACTATACAAATAAACTGTTCCATGTTGTGAAGCCTTTTAAGCCTCAGTGCTTGTAAGAGGAACTGGTGATCACAATTGATGGAGTGCCAGATAACTGAAGTTTCCAGGTTCTTTCTGGATGTGGGCCACAAGTCAGGTTAGTGACAGATTCCCAAAAAGTATGGGGGGGGAGGGGGGAAGGGGAAACCTCTGACACAAGAGTTTTATATCTAATTCACACTTAGCGAATCTATAAGAACACATCTACTATACTGGAAACACTCAAAGGATACAACAGGAAAAAAGAAGGAACACCATATCTAACTGATCCATGCCTTGGCCTAGGTGTGATAGGGAAGAAAACATGTGCTCCAGAAGTGTGATTGCTGTAGGCTTATAGATCTTCTCTCTAAACGCCTAAATGAAAAACAAACAGTTTGCATTCCAAGATGAGGGTGGGACAAGACTTCGATGCTTAGAATCAGTGAAATTCTTGACTGGGAAGGTCTATCAATTGAATATATTCCATCCCTGTGCTTCATTTCACATATATGAAACTGAGATCTTAGTCAAGGTTGTTGTGATGGGACTTTGCTCACCCAAAAACTGTTGTGGTTTCATGATGTGCTGTGTAGAACCATCTCAAAGAATTCAGAGTCAGACCACCTCCAACCCAAGTATAGGCATTTATTGAGGTTGACGCCTCTCATGAAATGGGCTAAGTTCCAAGAGGAACCAGCAACTTCAGAGAAAGCAAGATGGATTTTATAAGGTAAAGATCATGATTACATGATCAAAAATTAACATAGAATATAGGAATATGATTATTATTAAAAAGGCAAGAGGAGTTTGTTAAGGGATTAGGTAATGGAAGAGGAGTCCCATCTATGGTTTGGTGGTTAAACATTCTGGTCATGATGCCCTCCAATTGGCTAGCTATTGTGGTCCTGTCTTGGGTTACATGGATGATGTGATTGTGGTTGAGCATAAGAACACACCTGTTTCTGTGGGAATGGGGCTGGGAGCAGTGACCAGGTAGAGGCAGTAGCTGGGTTTCCATCACATAGACATACCTGCTGTTTCTGTGGGAACTAAGAGTTTAGGGATACACCTGTTGTTCCAGTGAGCAGTGAGGCATATATGAAGAAGTTAGGACGTTGGGCGGGGGGAGCCCTCGGTAGGTACAGCAGGACCTATAATGAAGTTAGAATACTAGGGTTGAGGGCAGTTTTATTAGGATTCCATCAAAGATCAAACAATCTCCTGACTTGCAGGTAAACACTGTGTGCGTGTGTGGGTAGGTGGGTGTGTGGGTGTGTGTGTGTGTGTGTGTGCGCATTAGATTTCCCTTTGACTTATTAGATTTCTCTTTATTCAAGGATTTTGCTCATACCATTACCATTTTTAATTTTGCTTTCTTCCATTAAAAAACTGGTTTTCTTTCCCTCCCAACTCCCCCTTCTAAAGTACTCTCTCATACCATACTGCTTGCTTTCCAAGAGTCATTTTGCTCATACTCTGCTACTGATAACCTACTTTGCCCTGGATAAATCACTTAAGTCCCTTTGGGCTTTGGTAGCTACTTCTCTAAAATGTGGTTCTAGGCTAGATTATCTCAATAAGGTCCAAGTTCTATGGCATTACATAGTTCACAAGAAGTCAGTGTGTCATGGTGAGCAGGAGGCAGGCCTTAGAACCAGGATGACCATGATTCAAACATTGCTTCTGGGACATATTAGGTCCCCATGGATATGCAACAATCAGCTGTTGCACTCTTTAAAAAATGTCAGAGCCAAGGCTATAGACCTTAGGAAGAATATTTCTCTCCTGAAACTTTATGAGAAGAAAGGTAATCACCCTACTATACCACACCTAGAGCAGCTGGGTGGTGCAGTGGATAGAGCACTAGGCATGGAATTAGGAAGACTCATCTGACCTCAGACATGTACTAGCTGTTTGACCCTAGACAAGTCCCTTAACTCCATTTGCCTCAGGTTACCCATCTGTAAAATGAGCTAAAGAAGGAAATGGAAAATCACTCCAGTATCTTTGCCAAGAAAATCCCAGATGGGGTCATGAAAAGTTGGACACTACTCAACAACAAATACCACACCTACCGGGTCAACTTCTTCATTTTTTAGATAGAGAAACAGATCCAACAGCCAATGGAAGATGCAAAGACAAATTTCAGTTCCATGTGAGCAAAAAACATACAAAGAAATAAGGCTATCTAAAAGTGGAATGAGCAAGGCCAGGAGATGATGTGTTCCTCACCTCCACCCCTATCTCGTACAAGATATTTCTAATCAGGAATGGACTGGACCAGGGCAGCAATGGATAGAGCACCTGACCTAGAGTCTGGAAGACCTGAGTTCAAATCCAGCCTCAGACACTTATTAGCTATGTGACCACCCCTCCGGGGAAAGCCTCAGTTTCCTAATCTGTAAAATGAGCTAGAGAAGAAGATGATAAATAATTCCAGTATCTTTGCCAAGAAAACTCCATACGGAGTCACTAAGAGACAGACACAACCGAAACAACAGAACAATGATAGGTTAGACTAAATTACCAATAAGTCTCCTTCCAATTCTAAGATTTTCTTGATTCTGAGAGGAGGAAAAAAAAAAAGCTTAACAAGGCGGAGTGATATAGTAGAAGGAGCACTTAGATTTGGAGTCAAAAAACCTGAGTTCGAATTTCAGCTATGATACTTTCTAACTCTCCCACCTTGTACAAATTGCTTAGTCTTTTTATTCCTCAGTTTTCTCATCTGAAAAAAATGGTGAAGCAGACTACTGATGCCTCAGGTCTCTTCCAGATCTAATTTTCTACCATCCTACAAGGCTCCTTTTCCCTTTGCACCTTCAGAATTTGTGTTCCCTAGTGCAGAGGAAAGAAAGAGAAATAATGACAGAAGGCTGGCAGCAGATGCGTAAATGTGACTCTATTCCTGTAATATTTCAGGTGCAAGATTCATGTAATTTATGCAAATTCAGAAATAATTGAGGGTCGTGTTTAGGGGATAAAGTCATGGCATTTTGCTTTTACCTGAGCAACCAAAAAAAAGGGGGTCATTTCTTCTGATTTCGTATTCAATTATTCATAACCACACACACATGGATTTTAGTACCATAAAAGGTCAGGTCTCTTTGATACCGCAATTGTTTTAATTTTTTTTTCCTGAAGTCAGGAAGTGCCCCCATGAATATGCACAGACATGCCACCACCACACTCCCCTCACTGTTCATTAACAGTGTGTTCACTGTATATTTCAAAGTCAAACAAATAATCCCCGTCAGGAATATGAATTTTTAATATCTCCTATATTTCATTTTAAATGAAATGTCAAAATGATGGAAAATATTTCCTTGGAAATTTGGAGAGGGCAGCATCAAATCTGGACTGCTGTTCTGCTGCTCTGCCTCGGTTGGTCCAAAGCATCATTAAGGGAAACTTTGGTGCAGCTGAAGTCGGCTTTTTATTTCAGGACTGGGTGGAGAGGAGATGGAGAAACATCCAGAGCATATTTCCTGCCTTCATCCCTCCTTTGGTAGCTGGGAAATGTCAACCTGAACTCAGTTTGCTAAGCAAATATGTTTTTCTGTGCCAACCCACTTTCCTTTTTTTCATCAGAAAATGGATGTCATTCGTTTACATGTTACCTGCTTCTTCCTCCAACCACGTTATTTGTGTATCTCTGTTCACTTAGCATGGATGCCCTTGGTGCCCCTTCATTCTTTAAAGTCAATATTCCATTTTTAATGAGTCAAACTGTTTTGGTTTCCCAAATACATTTTACAGACCTTCCTTTAGCTTGTAAGCCTGGTTTTTTTCCTCTCATCCTCTCAGCCAGAGTTTTGTGTTTACTTTTATCTGTTACTTTTTTCCTACTCTTCCTAAAAATAACCCTGCTTGAGAAATAAACCCTCTGGGTTGTTTTATTTTGTCATCTCTTCACTTCACAACAGAAGCCATGGTAGAGGGGAAAGGTCTCTACATGTAGAATCAGAGGCTCTGGGTTCAAATTTTAAATCTGTTACTTATTAACTAAATGTTCTAGGGGGGTGAAAAATTGAATAAATGAATGAAATGGATGGAGGGATGGATGGATGGAGGAATGGATGGATGGATGAATTAAGTCAATGGAAGGGTAGATGAATGAAATGTATAGATGAATGGGTGAATGAAATGGATGGAAGGATGAGTAGATAAATGAAATGGATAGATGTATAAGTAGATGAATGAATGAAATGGGTGGATGGATGGATGAATGGGTGGGTAGATGAAATGGATGGATGGATGGATTAAAGAAGGGAGGGAGGGAAGGATGGATGGATGAACTAAATCAATGGAAAGGTGGATGAATGAAATGTATAGATGGATGAGTGAATGAAATGGATGGAAGGATGAGTAGATAAATGAAATGGATAGATGTATAAGTAGATGAATGAATGAAATGGATGGATGGATGGATGAATGGGTGGGTAGATGAAATGGATGGATGGATGGATAGATGGATGGATGGATGAAAAGCATTTATTAAGCACTTATTATGTGAGGCTCTGGGGATACAAATACAAAAATGAAATGGTCTCTACCCTCAGGTAGATTATATTCTAATGAGGGAGTCAGCATACATAAGGGAGTGGTGGCTAGGAAAGGGTATTTTGGCCTGAGAAGTCAGAGGAATGGTGAGTGAAGCCATAGGGGAGTTGCCTGATGAACTCTTACCAGAGTAATGGTAGGACTGATCTGATTACAATTCCCAGAGGAAAAGAGGGGCGGGGGGAGAGAGACATAGGAGATACACATTTGGAGACAGTGCAGATGCCTAGAAGATAGCCAAAGTGGACAGCTGGAAAACTGGTCCAGTGATCTGAGTTGAATTAGAGTAGGCTAAGTAGACTAAGTGAGTTTGTGTTCATTCACTAATAAGGACACCTTAGCCCTCCAAAATTAAACTAAGTCCCCTAGGGCATAGCCTTTGGAGGTCTGGTGATCCAGAAGGTTTAACAAAAAGGAGGATGGCAAGAAGATGTGTGAGGGTAACCAGTGATCACTTTTTCCCCAAATTTCATCTTAAAAATGAAAGTAGAACTAGGTAATATCTATAATCCCTTTCATTCTAAATCCTATTGAACTTCCAGATCTCTGTGGCTCAGGGAGCACTAGATTTAAAGTCTTGGCTTTGATAGATATTAACGAATATTAAATAATGTGACAACTATGGCCACATTATGTAACTTCTCTGAGCCTCAATTTCCTCATATGTAAACTGGGTAATGACAGCAGCTCACGTTTACAGAGCATTTTATGGTTTTCAAAGTGATTTACAAATATTATCTCATTTTATCCTTGCAACAATTTTTAGAGGTAGATGCTATTATTACCCCTACTTTGCAAATGAGGAAACTGAGGCAGAAAGATGTTAAGTGAATTGCCCAGGATCACACAGAAAGTATCTATCTGGAGTCAGATTTGAACTGGGGTCTTCCTGACCCCAGGTCCAGTGCTCTTTATGCTGCATCCCCTCACTGCCTCATAGAATGAGAAATAAAATAATAATTTTAAAAAGTTATATATTTAATATATAATTTATATTTGAATTAGATAATATATGATTTAAAATATAATGCTATTTTACATAAGTATAGCAAGTATTTGTCATAAGCAATATAAATATAAGCCATTACTACAGACCCCTCCCTGTGAAATATAAGCAGCTCCCACAGAAAAGAGAGTTTTCTAGAAAATATTTTCTTTCCTTCCTTCCTCTGTCCTGATATGAGGGAAGAGTCCTGGGAATACACATAAATTCTACCAGAATAGTTGTATAGTCAGGAGCATTTGAAGGGTTGTCACATTGAAGAGGGATTAGACTTGTTCAGCTTGGCCCCAGAGGGCAGAACAAGGAGCAAAGGGAGAAACTTACAAAGAGACTAGTTTAAGCTCGATGTTAGGGGAAAACTTCCCAAGAGTTTTCCAAAAAAGGACAGCTCTAAACAGGCTCAAAATGGGCTCCCTCAGGGGCTAATGTGCTCCCCTCACTGGGGGGGGGGGAGGGAAATGTCTTCTAACAAAGTCTGGGTGACCACTTAGGAGGGATGGCATAAAAGGGGAAGGAAATAAACATTTATACAGCACCTATTGCGTGTCAGGCACTGGGCCAAGTGCCTTACAAATATTATCTCATTTGATTCTTATGACAACCCTGCATGGCAGATGCTATTATCGCCACTTTGCAGTTGAAGAAACAAAGTAAACAGAGGTTGTGACTTGCCCAAGATCACACAGCTAATGTGTGTGTGTGTGTGTG
>CM053582.1:388729428-388778205 GCA_028627135.1 Pseudochirops cupreus
GAGAGAGGGTGGGAGAGAGAGACAGAGAGAGAGAGAGAGAGAGACAGGGAGACAGAGAGAGAGAGACAGGGAGACAGAGAGAGAGAAAGAGAGGGAGGGAGACAGAGAGGGAGAGAAAGAGAGAGAGACAGGGAGACAGAGAGAGAGAAAGAGAGAGAGACAGGGAGAGAGACTGGGAGACAGAAAGAGAGGGAAAGAGAGAGGGTGGGAGAGAGACAGAGAGAGAAGGTGGGAGAGAGACAGAGAGAGAGAGAAAGAGAGAGAGACAGGGAGACAGAGAGAGAAAGAGAGAGAGAGAGAAAGTGGGAGAGAGACAGAGAGAGAGAGAGAGACAGGGAGAAAGAGAGAGAGAAAGAGAGAGAGACAGGGAGAGAGACTGGGAGACAGAGAGAGAGGGGGAGAGAGAGGGTGGGAGAGAGAAAGACAGAGAGAGAGAGGGTGGGAGAGAGAGAGACAGAGACAGAGAGAGAGAGAGAAAGAGAGAGACAGGGAGACAGAGAGAGACAGGGAGACAGAGAGAGAGAGAGGGTGGGAGAGAGAGAGAGACAGAGAGAGAGACAGAGAGAGAGAGACAGAGAGAGAGAGACAGAGAGAGACACGGAGACAGAGAGAGAGAAAGAGAGAGAGACAGGGAGACCGAGAGAGACAGAGAGAGAGAAAGAGAGAGAGACAGGGAGAGAGACTGGGAGACAGAGAGAGGGGGGAGAGAGAGGGTGGGAGAGAGAGAAACAGAGACAGAGAGAAAGAGAGAGAGTGGTAGAGAGAGAAAGAGAGAGAGAGGGTGGGAGAGAGAGACAGAGAGAGAGAGAAAGAGAGAGAGGGGGTGAGAGAGGGAGACAGAGAGAGAGACAGGGAGACAGAGAGACAGAGAGAGAGGGAGACAGACAGAGAGACAGAGAGACAGAGAGAGACAGAGACAAAGAGAGAGAGAGAGAGAGAGAGAGAGAGAAAGGGAGACAGAGATGTACCTGTAGGTTGTTTCCACACACTTGCTATGAGGCCTAGACACATAACCTGACAAAAGCTCCCAGATCTCTGATCTGCTAACACCAGCACAGGGATGGCCATGATGTGAGGCTGCATCTATAAACCTCACTATTTGGATCACAAAATAATTTTCCAGTCCCCAATTTAGTATATTCCTGGAGTCAAAAACGCTTTCAATGTTCTCTTCTTGGTGCAAGATAATGGAGAAAATATGCACTGGGTGGTGCTGTGGTGGCAGTAGATCACTAGACACGGAGTTGGGAAGATCAAATGCTGCCTCCAACACTTACTAGCCATGTAACTTTGGATGAGTCACTTAAATTCTCTCAGACTCAGTTTCCTCATCTGTGAAGTGAGGACAATAATAACACCTGCCTCACAGGGTTGTGGCAAGTCCACATTAGGTCACAAGTGCAAAGTGACGTATAAGCCTTCAAGTACTAAATATTGTTATTAAAGTCTCATAGGACACTCTTCAGTCCCTCCCTGTTTGCCACTACTCTCCTCTTATCCCTTCTCCCTATTTCTCCACTTTCTACATCTCTCCACAGTTACCAGGTCTGCCCCAAAATTATACATATCCCTTGGAACGGACACTTTATTTATGTTTTCTTGGAAAACACTTTATTTATGTTTTCTCAAATTCTCAGTTACTCAAATGGGAGAGGAAGAAGAGGCAAAAATTGATGTAATTAATGATAGTAACCCCTTACCTTTGCATAGCACTTGGTACTTTTCAAACTATTCTCCTGTATCTTATCATACCTTATCAAAAACCAAACCTATAAGGCAGACAGAGAATGCATTGTTGTTATCAGTGTTATTTCCACTTACGGATATAACCAGGGGTTGAACAAGGTGTGCACAAAACTGCCTGCCAGCTTACAACTCGGGAGTCTGAGGGATGGCAAAGCTGTCGGCTGCTTCTGGACAAGTGTGACAGCATTAAAGGACTCCAGCTTTGAAGTCATGAAGCAATCCCTTGAGAGGCCACTGAGCAGGGAGAGGCCATGACTAAATGGATCTTTAAAGGTAATGACCTCTCTTCTGATGCTCCTCTCTTCCCTTTCCCTCCAAAGTGAGTACCTGAATACTCTTTGAACCTCTGGCTGGCAGGGTGAAGGCCAAGTTGATTCTCTCCCCTCTCCCTGATTCCAGTCACTGCTTGATGGTTGAAGACTAGATAAGCTTGAATGTAGGCCCCTGGCTGACCTTTCCATGCCATATTTCTTTTCTTGAGCAAACAACTAGACACCAGTCTTGAGGTAGACGCATCCAGGCTTGGAAGCAACCTTTTGAGTTCATCGGGTCCAGAGATCTTGGATCTCTGTGGTGGCAAGAGAACTTTCTGTACTGAAGAAGATGACCCTGACAAGAAGATACTGTTATCCCCACTTTGCCCTGACCTGGCTGGCTGCTAGACACAGGCTTTGAAATGCCAATACAGAGCTGAGGTGAAAAGAAACAATGCCTATTCAGCAGGTCTGCAAACTACTTCATGCTCTGCTAAAGCTTACGTATGACTCTCCCAGGAGAGAAAAAGCATAGCTATGCCATGTTACTGAATTCTATTTAAGGCTTCGCGTCAATGAACACTTTGGGATGTTCTGTGTTTAGGATTTCTTTTGTGTGCAGGATATAGAAACCTGTTAATACTGTACATTGAGTCTCTTTCTACTTGCCACTTTAGGAACACTCTAAGCATGATCCAAAACCTAATCTTTAAGTAGTTCTTCTCCATGCTGCCAGGATGAAGGTGTAATGAGACAAAGAGTGTGAGACTAAGTTCTCCTTAGAGTCCAAGCTTCCCCAGGAAGGACCATAGTGTAGTCACCATGTGTGTGGGTCCAGAACGGCAGGGCTTCTTTAGCTGAGAGGTAGAGGATACAGCACCCTGTCTCTTGGACCCAGCAGTGACTATAATTGCTAGGTGAGAAAATACAAACACAGACAAAGTGACTTATGAGAGGTTACACAATTAGTTTTCTTGATTCCTACTTTGGTGTTCCTGCCATTTTACTCCCCTGTCTTGGGGCAAATAAACCCCACATTACATGTGCCTGAGTATTTTTATGTATCTGAATGGATAATGCTGGTCTTACATTTATTTACTAATAATAGGTAGTTGTTCCAGGTTAATCGTTAATGAATGAAAACAAGGTGCCTTTTGGGGATGTTCTGCGACAAATGAAATAATAGATGGAAAAAATTTTGCAACCTCAAAGTACTACATAAATGCAATATCAGCAGCCGCAGCAGCAGCCTAAAGGCACGTGGCCTCCAGTCTGATGATCTGTTCCCTGCATACCTACTAAGCCCTAGCAATGTTTGTAGAACAATGCAGGGGTGTGACAGTTTGACAACTAGACTCTGGGAGAAAAATACACGCACACACTTTTAAGTTTAATGTAGACTATTAAGACCTTCTTAAGTCTGGACAACCAAGAAAACAATAAATCAAGCCCTGACTTGTAGGAACTGCTGATTTCTCAGACGGAAATGCTCACACTGAAAATCTAACATGAGGACTCTGCAAGCTGGTTAGTACTGACTCCAGCACACCCTGGGGCCGCTCTGTGTAAATCTGATTAACCCCAGAAGATAGTGAGCGCTGCATACTTTGGGAGATGCCCACCACACATAATACAGAGATGAATATTCAACCTCCAAAGCCCTTTCTTCACAACCCCATGAGAAAGGTAGGAGCTATAAGTATTAGCAGTCTCAGTCTCTAGATAAAGAAACCCAAGCTTAGAAAGGTTAAATGACAGACAGGTAGCCACCCGTCCAGTGAGTTGTGCTTCAAATTCAGGCATCTCCTGATTCCAAGGCCAGGGTTGTTTCCATGAGACCATGCAGAGTCTCACACAGTAAACTTACAATAACAAACCATCCCTTGCTTTAATGAATCACTCTGGCCTTAGGGCAGGAGGTCTCTGTAAAGTGAAACTTCAGTGAAACCTTTTTATCTTGGGGAGTGGGGTGAAGGTCAGGCCTCTCCACCTCACCCCTCATGAGAGCCAGATTATTTGGGGCTTTGGTAAACAAACTGAGAGAAGGGAGCAGATTGACTGGCCATGGAATTCAGGTTCAACAAATCTTTATAAGCACCTCCATGTACAGGGCACATATTAAATCATGTCAGCCAGAGGGACCAGGAAGCTAACTGAACAGTCTCCACAGATGAAACAAAAACTCCCATCTGAAAACAAGAGCTGAAAACAAGAAATCTATAGATTTCTTATAAATCTCTCCAGCATTCTCCAGTCCTTTATAAGCAACTACCTACAGTTCATATTCACCTTGAAAAGAAGAGGAGGAGGAGGAGAAGAAAGAAGAGGGGGAGGAGTGGCAATATTAATAATATTTAAGGTCTACAAAGCACTTTACAAATATTGTTTCATTTTATTCTCACCACAACTCTGGGACATAGGTGTCAGTATTATCCCCCATTTTACAGGAGAGGAGACTGAGGCTGGCAGTGGCTAAGTGCCTCTTAGGTCTTAGGCCTCTAAGGTCACACAACTAGTTAAATGACTGAGGCTGTATTTGAACTCAGGTCTCCCTGACTCCAACTTCAGTGCTCTATGAACTGTACCCCCTAGGTGCCCCTAGTTTCATATTCTATCAGCATATTAAAGTCAACATGTTTAAAACAGAATTCATTATAGTTCCCTAAAAATTCTACCTCTCCCTCAAATTTACTTCTTTTTGCTGAATATACCACCATTTTCACTATAAGGTTTGTAACCTTATGGTGATCTTCAACTCTTCACTCTCTCTTAGTATGTGAAATACTTGCTTTCTTGTCAGTTCTACCTCTATCATATCACCCACCTATGTTCCATCACCCCTTTTTGCCTAGACTATTTCAAGAGCTTGCTAAAAGGCATCCCTTCTACCAATCAATCCCCTCTCCAATCCACCCTCCATGCAGCTGGTAATTTGATATTCCTATAACACAGGTGTGACCAAGTCAATCCCCTACTCAAAAGTCTTGACTCTCTATTTCTTCTAGGCTAAAATACAAAATCCGTAGCCTAGCATTCAAAGTCTGTCATAGGATTTTGGAGTCATATGTCCAACAGAAAAGAATTAAATTCTTTCTCTGATCTTCATGACCTTTCAAAATAGGAATTATGCATATAAGACAAAGTAATTTAATCCAACTCTATGATCTAAAACCAAGAATCCTAAAAGGTAACAACCCAAAGAGCTAACAACAGAGAAGGCTAATCCTCAATCCCTAAAAATGTTGTTCAGTGCCCCCTCTTCCACTGACAATCATGCTTTGGCATGGTTACACAAGTAAACCCATGGGCTAGCAGCAGAACTTAACTTTATACCCTCTCCCTGAAACCCTGCACCAAAGGAAGCCAAAAGCTAGAAACTTGCTTTGCCTTGGGCAGGGAGGCAGGGTTCCATGATGAAACAGTGTTCAGTCAGAGAAGGGCATCAGAATAGGGGGGCAGGAGAGGGCTCCACCAGGCCTGAGAAAAGGAGGATAGCATCTAGATTGCAGCCAGTTCTGACCATGCAGAATTCATATATAGCAGTGAAAAGTGAATTCCCCAGTGTGAGACGAGACTGGGACAGCTTTGAGGTCCAGCCCCCTTGAGTAAACTGTCATCTTACAGGAAAGTAGTTAGGAATAAATAATAGGGGAATATGAAGTGGAAAGACTGAAATTACCAAAGATCCCACCCTCTACAAGACACCTTTCCCAATTCCCCTTAACGCCACTGCCTCCTCAATGTATTTTATATGTATATATACATATATACATACATATACACATACACATATCTTGTTTGTACATAGTTGTTCGTAGATTTTTCTCCGTTGCCCTTTCTACCATTAGACCAGTGGTTCTCAACCTGTGGGTCACGACCCTTTCACAGGGGTCACAGGGGTCACCTAAGACCATAGGAAAACACATATTTCTGATGGTCTTAGGAACCGAGACACCACTCCTCTATCCCTCGCCAGGTGGGACTGCCCACATGCAGACATGCCCTCATATTAAAGGGTCTGTTAGGAAGGTTGAGAACTACTGCATTAGACTGTGAGCTCCTTAAGAGCAGGAACAAGTGGTGGGGTTTTTGCCCTTCTTGTATCCCCAGAGCTTAGCACAATACCCAGCACATAGTGTGCATTTAAGAAGCACTTGTTAATTTGTTGACTTGATCTCAAAGACAGAATGTATAATGACAACTTAAGGGTAACATGTCTCCTAAAAGAATAGAAGTCAAAAAATCTGAATAGCATAGTACAAGACATAATCCAAGAAAACTTCCCAGAACTTCTGAACATAGAAAACAAGGTCCCAATGGAAAGAATCCACAGATCTCTGCCAAAAAAACAAAAACAAAAACAAAAAATCCCTATGCTGCAAACTCTAAGACACATAGTGGTTAAATTCCAATGACAACAAATTCTGCAAACAACCAGGAGACCTCCAAATATCAAGGAAAGGAGAATTCAAATAATAATAGACTATTCTACATCTACCAGATACTGAAGAAGGGAACGAAATGTGTTGTGAAGAATGAAATCCTCCGTGATCTGACTCGCAGCTACTTTTCCAATCATGTCATTTTCCTCCCCTTCACATTTTCCATTCCAGTCAAACTGGCCTATTTGTGGTATCATGGCTAGAGTCAGAGAATGTGGTTTCAAATTCTGCCTCTGAAGTTGATTACTCGGGTGACCCTCCGGGTCTCTTCATCTATAAAATGAGTTTACTAGACTACCCGGGCTTGGAGGTTCTTTCCAGAGCTAAGATCTCGGATCCACGTACAACATTCCATTTGCTGTCTCAGGGTCTTTGCACTAGGATTCTCTCATGTCTATGTAATATCTTTCCTCCTTACCTCTTAAAATTCTTAGCTTCCTTAAAAGTATAGCTCAAGGGCCACTTCCTACATGAGGTCTTTCTTATTTCCCTCTAATTAGTGCTCTCTCCCTCTTGAAATTACTTTGCATTTATAAATTTGGAGTTTATTTATCAAAAGCAATGATTATATCTTTAGCCTCACCTTCACTAGTAGAATTTAAGTTTCATGAAGGTAGGGACTATTTTATTGTGTCTTCATAGCCACAGTGATGAGGTGCAGGCTCTGGGAGCCCCCTTGAGCTCTCCTTGAATCTTTACAGTGCAGGCTCTGGGAGCCCCTTGAGTTCTCCTTGAATCTCCCCACATAAGGCATTTGCCTGAGGCCATAGGCCTTTCCTTGTGGCTCTGCCCAAGTCTTTAGCTAGACCTCTTGTCCAGCAATTTCCCACCCTTGCTCCTCCTGTTCCACCCTTGAACTGGCCTAGCCCACCATTGTCTGTGGTCTCCAGGTAGCCTCCAACAACTTCACACCCTTAATCATGCATTACTAGAATCTGACCTCATCTGACTCCTGAAGACCCTCCCCAAACTACCACCCCCAGATTACCACAACCTTTCTGTATATAAAATCCCATCTTCCCTCCATGTGGTGTGAGAGCGCCATAGAATGCCCTAGCACAGACTTACTCTGTGTCAGACTTGCTCTGGCCCTCTTGCCCAATGGAAGTGTCACAGATACCTAGGCTCCTTAAGAGTCTACCCAGTATGGCAAACTTTTAACAAACTTAACTTTTCTTTGGCTGAGAGAAGACTTGGGGTCTCCAGAGCAACCCTAACAGTACTGCAAGCAACAGTACCTATCATAGTGCCTTGAACATAAATAGTATTAATTAATATTTGTTGACTGGATGGATTGATGGATGGATAGATGAATAACTGGCCTAAAGGGGGTACATAGAGATCTCTGCTCCAGACCTGGAGAAATAATAAAAGTTGCATTGACAGCTACAGGCTTTCTTTGAACCTCTGCTACTACTCTTTCACAGAACAGGAAAAGTCAGGCTTATTAAATTTCAGCAGTCAGTAAGACATCATTCAACTGGAGCTAGCTGAAGATAAAAGACAACAGAAAGGCTAAGAGGGCAGAGCTGAAGATGAAAGTTTGACATTCATAAGAGTAGCCACTGAACATTTGGAAGTGGCTGAGCCGTCCAAGGAATGAGCAGAGTGAGGAAGGAACTAAGAAGGCTAAAGCCTGGACCTCTAAGGATGCCCATGGTCAGGGGACAGGAGGAAGAGGAGGATTCAGTGATGAAGACAGAGAAACAGTAGTCAGGAGGGTGGAAACAGAATCAGGAAAAACTTGTGCCACAGAAGGCAATGAAATTTCAAGTTTTAATCATTACAGTTGTCATTAAATGAATGATGTTCATCATATGAAGAAAATTAAATCATTAAGTCAAGAGAGACTTTTATTATAGAGTAAATCAAGAATGGAAATAAGTAGAAGTTGTTTAAGACTGAGCTTGAATTAAAGAACTGTTCTGATGGGAAACAGCTGGCAGTCATCCATCTATGCAATCTGTAGAGACAGGTGGTCATTCCAGTTGTGCCTCCTTGAAGCCACTTAACTCAACTTTTCATTGGTTCAGCTAGCCCTTCTATGCCAATGACTCCTAGCCTTAATCTCTGCTCAACTCCAATCCTGTCTCTTGGACAACGAACTCACTAACTTTGTGTTCCATAGGGATCCCAAACTCATCTTATCCAAAATGAATTCATTATCTTACCTCCCCAAACTCTCTCTTCTTCCTAACTTTCTTATTGCCGTTGAAAGCACTGTCATCCTTCCAGGGACTCAAGTTTGCAATCTCATCACTCCCATCAAATCAGTTGCCGCGTCTTGTTAATTCTACCTCTGCAATATATCTCACATCTGTCAAATGATCAATCAATAAGCATTGTGCTCCAGTTATATGCTGGGCACTGTGCTGGGGGCTGGAGAGCCAAAGACAAAAATGAAATGGTTTCTATCCTCAAGGAGCATGCATTCAATTGAAGAAATTAACATGCACGTGGACTATGCAAAATAAATACAAAGTAGTTTCCGAAGGCACAAGAAGATAAGGTTGCGCATGGAAGAGATCAAGCATTGGGTAAGGACTCTCTATGGGCCAGACACTCTGCTGCTAAGTGTTTTTACAAACATTATCTCACTTGATGCTCCCAACAACCCTGGGAAGTAGATACTAATATTATTCCCTAATATTATTTTACAGTTGAAGGAACTAGGGTAGGTAATCAAGTGACCTACCCAAAGGCACAGACAGTGTTTGAAGCTAGCTTTGAACTAAGGTCTCTTTGACTCCAAGCTCAGTGCTCTAGCCACTGAACCACCCAGTTGCTTCTGAGTATGGTATATGAGCTGTATCTTGAAGGGAACAAGGAATGCTGTGAGACCAAGGCATGGAATGAGTATATTCTAGGCATGAGAGATAGCCGGACTAAATCACTGAGATGAAAGAGG
This sequence comes from Pseudochirops cupreus, assembly GCA_028627135.1. Taxonomy (NCBI): domain Eukaryota; kingdom Metazoa; phylum Chordata; class Mammalia; order Diprotodontia; family Pseudocheiridae; genus Pseudochirops; species Pseudochirops cupreus. The sequence continues at coordinate 388,738,779 of CM053582.1, forward strand.
GAGTTAATACAAGAAGCAAGAAAGGCAGTTTGACTGCGTCATAAAGGGCTATAAAGAGTCTAAAGCATCATAAGCCTAAAAAAAGATTTGGACCAGGTTGCGAAGGGTTTTAAATGCCAGACAAAAGAAGTTTCTATTCAATCCTAGAGGCAATAAGAATCCATAAGAGGTTATAGAGGAGAAGATTTGGTCAGACCCACACTTAAGGAAAATCACTTTAGCTGCTGTTTGGAGGCTGGATTAGAGTAGGGAGAAACTTGAGAAAAGGAGACCAATTAGAAGCTTACTGCAGAAATCCAGGAAAGAGGTGATGAGGGTCTGGCCTAAAGTGATGATCAATGAGCAGTGCAAAGGGTTTGGATGTGAGAGATACTGTAGAGACAGAAACAAGATCTGGCAAATGATGAGATATATAGGGGCAGAAAGAGTAAGGAATCTAAAATAGTACAGAAGCTCTGAACCTGAGAGCCTGGAAAGATGGTATCAACCTCAGCAAAAATGGCAAAGTTTGGAAGAAGGATAGGTTTGGTGGAAAAGATAATAAGTTCACTTTTGAACACAATGAGGCTACCCTAACCTCAGTCTCAAAAGAGGTCCTTGTCTCCTACTTTACTGTGAAAATACAGATCATTACTATTCTCCCCCATTCTAGTCCTCAAAACACTTCAGCACCATTACTCATTCTCTCCTTCTTTGACAAAGAAGTGGCCCTTCTCCTTCCCAAAACCAACCCCTCTACACTGGGCTCTTAAACTCCATTCCCACATCACCACCTAACTATTGCATATCTCAAACTGGCTGTGTTGAGGTTTGGGGTTTAGGGGTGCTCAAGAACCCAAAATACTGGCACACTGGGTCCTGTCAAATGAATTCGACTCAAGTCTTCTCTCAGCCAAAGAAAAACAAAGTTTATTAAGGATTCATCATAATGCGTAGACTCTTAAGGAAACTAAGTATTTGTGACACTTGTGTTGACAAGCAGACCAGAACAATCTGACATAAATGGAATCTGAGCTAGATTGGATCTGAGCCCCTTCATGGAGGTAAGATGAATCTTATATACAGAGAGATTGTGGGACAGATCTAGGGGTGGTCTAGAGGAGGGGTTTGGGGAGGTCTTGAGGAGGACTCTAAGGAGGATCTTGATGGGAATGAGGTCAGATTCCAGGTACCAAGACATTGGGATTTTGATGGGATTGTCTGGGGAGAGTGAAAACTTCTCAGGCAGTTTTGGATTAACTTCCCACCCCGCCTCCAATATTGCTGTCAATCAGCAGCGAGCCCTTCCTGATTTCCTGCCATTGTGGGCCCCTCCTCCTGGCCAGTGGGAATCAGGGACAGCCCAGGTCCACTCCTCCTCCCTTGCTTTGGGATCCTTTCCCCCTTTTTCCCTTGCTGTCAATCAGCATCCTTGTTCTTTGTAAACTTGTTTCCCAGCCACTGAGAGATAGTAGCAGGCTTCCCTGTGACTTGCCACTGGGGAAGATTTTGGCACCAAGACTTAAGTCTGCCTCTCAGCCAATGAGAGAGGAGACAGTCGGTGTAGGGGACTTGACTATGTTAGGGTATAAATTCTTGTTCTGTCTTTTGTAACACGTCTCTTCTTCATAATCAGTCATGGAGAAGACCACTCTCTTCTCCTGAAGAAGAGAATAAATTCCTGTTTTTATCCTAAGACATCTCCAAATTTTTAATTAAATTTTTGGATGAGGTTTTTCATCCCAAACAGGATCAAGGGTGGGAAACAGCACATGGGACTAATCCAAGGATGGTGAGCTGAAGAGGAGACAGAATGGCAGAATGCTTTGTCACACAGAGCAGTTACATTAGGGTCAAGGAGGTAGGCAGGTCATTGATAGTTAACCTAACAGCAAGAGGATAGGTGCCAGACCTGGAGTCAGGAAGACTCATCTTCCTGAATTCAAATGTGGCCTCAGACACTACCTGTGTGACCCTGGACAAGTCACTTACCCCTGTTTGCCTCAATTTCCTCATCTGTAAAAATAAGCTGGAGAAGGAAATGGCAAACCTAGTAACTTTGCCAAGAAAACCCCAAATGGGGTCACAAAGAGTCAGATGTGACAGAATGACTGAAAAAGTAACACTTAGGGAGGACAGTAGGCAAAGACCGTTTTCTGTCCCCAGTGCTCTGTTTTGCCTCCCATAATGTCTCCAAACTCCTTCTCCAGTTAAAACTTGTTTTCTAGAGGAAGAAAAGTCAGTGTGGTAGAATGAAGAGTGGTGAATTTGGAGTTCAAGGACTTGATTCTGAATCCTAGCCCTTTCTATGTGACCCTTCACAAAACATTTCATTTCCTTAGATCTCACTTTCCTTATCTGTAAAATGATGGAGCAGAACCAAGAGAATAATAGACAAAATACTGCAGTTAGGTAAATAAAAACCACACAGTTGATCTCAGAGTAAATACAATGACCAATATTGAATCAAAAGGTCAGATAACTGTGGAAGCTGAACATTGCAGTTGGTGACAGATACAGCTGGGTTTTGCTTGAGTGACTTTCTTTGTTATTAGGAAGGGTTCTGATGAGAGTAGGAAAAGGCATGTAGAAAGATGGTTGCAATGTAAAAGGACATAAAGACATCAGTTTTTTAAATAAAATAAGTTTTTAAAATAAAATTAGGGTTAGATTAGGTCACCACGATGATCCCATCCAATCCTAATCTGATTTTTTCTTGTTATTGTTCTGGGCCTGTGATTTCATTAACACAGGGAATTCCTGTTATCAAAATTCTCTTAAGCAAGGTGGATCAGGCACTAAGAGGTTTAGTGACTTGTCCATGGTCATACAGCTAGTCTGTGGGCTAGGGGGCAGGAATTGAATCAGATTCCTAACTGAAAGAACAGCCTTCCTTCCACTCTGCTATAATCTGATGATCGTCATCCAAACCAGAGTATGAATCTAAATCAATTCATTTTAAGACAGTCTCTAAAAATAGAACATTTTAAACCTTGAATGTATGAACTTCATTTTTAAATAATTTGATATCTATATTTCATTATAATCTGTTTCCCTCATATTTCCTATTTCCTATATATTTTATTTTCTGTTTTTAAAAGCATTATTCTGAAAAGGGGTCCATAAACCTCGCCAGACTGCCAAAAGTGTCCATGACAGAAAAAACATTAAGAATCTCTGTCCCTCCTCAAGAATTTCTTTTTTTCCCAGAGCAGGTGGAAGTGATATCTTTGAGAAGTACCCTCCTAGTATCTTAAAAATCATAATACATTATAGGCAGCCCCCTATTCTCCCTTTATGTAAGGTTGGTCGTGACCACCCAGCTTATAGAGACAGCCTAACTGATAGCTTTGAAAGCCCTAAACTTTAGTGTTCAAAATGCCTTTATGCAACATAGCCCCAGTTCACTAGCACAGAGATAGATATCAAAGAAAGCTAAAGCATCGATTTTTCAGGCAGCAGAAGAATCTCTGGTGTCCCAGGTTCCTCCACCAGGATCTCAGGGACCTAAATTATTAATGCGAGGATATGAACATCGTTTTGTTGTGATTAGATTTCACTTTCGCTCTCCATCTTTTTTAAATGCCACAGGGAACCAAAGAAGCACTCCTATGGAATAGACCAATCAGTCCATGCTTTTATTTTTTTTTTCCAGCTTGCGAGCCAGGATGATCTGGGAATCTTATCATTCAGGTAGCAAATTACCAAGAATCTTATTTTAAAAATGTGTATGGCCATTTTAATTTTTGAAAGATTCAAGACTATAAATAATTAAATGGGTTAGACATCTGTTATTTATGAGTTGAAATAATAGTTTGAAATTAGTTCTTCATTTCATTGCACCTGACATATTGTGACTCTCAAGGAAAACACAAGAAATAGCTTTAAATCACATGCTCTGAGCATGTAGTAGCTGGAGGTGGGCTTCATTTCCGCCCCCCCCCAAAAAAAAGTGTTGGGGTTTTTTTTGTCCTCCAAATCTCTTCCCTCGTGACCTTGTAGCACAAGTCCAAGGGAGAGTTGACTAGCTGATGAGCCTGGATTGTCCCTCACTGACTTCACAAAATAAATCAGTCAGTCAGCTTGTTTGCTTAGAAGAACTGTGAATAAGCCCCTGATTAATTATACATACAGAAGACAGTCACTGGATATACTGGCTACTCAAAGAAATGCCAAGAGATTCCAGCGCCTGTCCTTTGCCCTTTTTCCCGACTCTTTAATGGAGCAGGGTTGGTTTTGTTAATTTCCCAGACATGTAAAAATCCTCATGGACTATGGGGAGAGACTTGGGCACAAGGGGGGGAGTTGAAGGAGCCACATATCAGTGAAGAAGTAATTTATTAATGCCTGGGATGTCTAGCCAATTCTCTACCCTCAAAACATAAACACACACACACACACACACACACACACACACACACACACACACACACACTTTAATTTAGTTGGTCCTTAAATGGGGATGGGAGAAGGGGAGGTGGCAATCATAGCTAAGGACACTCAGAGTCACATGAAGCAAAGGCATTTTGATGCCTTGAAAAGAGCAGAAACTTCAGTCTGAAATTGAACAGGACCAAGGGTTAGTTCCTGGGGTGACCTTGGCATCTGGAGAAACACAATCTCAGACATTCCAGCTGCTACAGCTTCAGAGTGATAGACAGAGTCACTGGAGGTGTCAGAGATAGACTCAGCAGGACTAAAGACTGATAACATATCCCTTCACAGACTCCGGGATTCAAAGAGTATCAGAGCTCAAGGGCGTCTTAGAGGTCATTCATTCATTTATTCTATGAATATTTTATTAAATAACTACTGTATGGTAGAAGAGATATAAAATGTGCCACAGCATGGCACCATCAAGGGGCTTACAGTCTCTTTGGGGACTGAACACAGGCAGAGGTAACCACAACATCACACAGTAAGTTCATCAAAGACATACAAGGTGAGGTTCAAGGTAGAAGGTCCTTACTGATAATCAAGGCCAGGAAAGACTTTATGGAACAGCTGACATTTGAGATGGGCTTTTAAAACTGAGAAGGAATTCAGCTGATGAAGAAGAGAATAGTAGACTGTCCTGGTACAGGAAACAGTAGAAGCAAAGGCAGGGAATCTGGAAAGAATCAGACAGTATTGGGAGTAGCAGAATGTAGACCATGTTAGTTGAAATAAAGAATGCATGGAGGGGAATTTGAAATAAGGATCAAAAGGTAGACTTGGATCTTGGGTCTTGGATACCAGGCAAAGATGTCTGGGCTTTATTGGGTGAGAAATAAGGAACCACAGGAGAAATTTTCATAGAGAAGGGACATGATGTGCATAAGGAAATCAGTTACCTTGTACAACAACTTTATTAGACAGTTGAAGAAGCTACCCTTTCATAGGATCCCAATAGATTTAGATCTGGAAGGAACTTTAGAACTCCTCTAGTCTAGCCCCCTCATTTTATTTTATTTTGCTTTTTTGGAGGGCAGGGCAATTGGGGTTAAGTGACTTGCCCAAGGTCACATGGCTAGTAAGTGTTAAGTGTCTGAGGCCGGATTTGAACTCTGATCCTCCTGATTCCAGGGCTGGTGCTCTATTCTAGCCCCCTCTTTTTATAATAAGGAAGATGAGGCAGTTAAAACGAATGAGTAAATAAAAACCATTTGTCAAATGCTCTTTAGTCATTTTTAAGTCATACCCAACCTTTCATGACCCCAATTGGGGCTTTCTTGGCAAAGATACTGGAGTGACTTGCCATTTTTTTTTCTCCAGCTCATTTTACAGGTGAGGAAACTGAGGCAAACAAAGTTAAGTGACTTGCCCAGGGTCACACAGCTAGTAAGTATCTGAAGCCAGATTTGAAGTCAAGAAGATACTGCATACCAAGAACAGTTCTAAGAGCCAGAGATACAAATACAAGACTGAGATAATACCTATCCCTAAAGAGCTTACATTCTTATAAGGGAAACAACACATGAGAAGAACAGCAGCCAGGGAAGCGTGGTTCAGTCTGGAAAGTCAATGGGATGAGGAGCAGAATAATAAGGCAGCCCAATGGCATAACTTTTCCTGGGCAATAGTAACATATGATTTGATTATGGTTCTCAAAGAGTTGGAAAGTATGGGAAAAGGGATGCAGCGTACTGAGGCAGGCCAGAAGATAGACAAAGTGAAGATATAACTGAGGAAGAGTGGTCTCAGAAGCGCAGAGCTAAGAGACCTAGCTCCTTCCAGGCATGGTCTTTTGCGGTCCCATGTGGAAGATGGAGTAGCAGGAAGAGCAGGATGAAAAGATTGCTAAAATAAAGATGAGGACACATGATCCCAAAGAATTCATTCTCAAGCTAATACTATGACATATATAATGTAATATGATGTAATATAATATGATATATGATGCAATCAGTGTTATATAGTATAACATAACGTAACAACATAACACAAATATTACATAAAATAATGATGTGACAAGACATAATTTGATAATAAAATATAATTATATAACATAATGTATTATATGATATATAATGTAATGTAACATAATCAACTCTTTATTCCAGTCAACCTGGTGTACTCTTTATCTCTCAAACCTGACTCTTTTCCAGCTTTCCTATCTTTGCTCATGTTGCCTATGCTTCGGTTATTCTCTACCCCTCTTTCACCGGATGAATTCTTTCTCTTAAAATCCCAACTTAAATATCAGCTATTCCATAAAGTCTTAATGTAATGATATTATATTACATAAAGTGATAATGTAACATAATACACTATTTGTGAATTGTTGCAATGTGTGTGTGTTGTTCCACCACCAACAGATTCCTGCAGTGCCTTATCAAGATCTGGAGGAGACCTTGGGTTCTCAAAGTTACATCAATGAGTCAATATTCAACGAGTATTTTATTAAAGAACGACTGTATGGCAGAAGAGATATAAAGTGTGCCACAGCGTGGCACCATCAAGGGGCTTACAGTCCCTTTGGGGATTGAACCCAGGCAGAGGTAACTGCAATATCACACAGTAAGTTCATCAGAGACGTGCAAGGTGAGGTTCAAGGTGGAAGGTCCTTACTGATAATCAGGGTCAGGAAAGACTTTATGGAACAGCTGACATTTGAGATGGGCTTTTAAAACTGAGAAGGAGTAGACAGCAAGTCCTCCAAGGCAGAAGAACTTGGATGCTAGTTGACTAACAGTGTATTTATTGTCCAAACACCGGCTCAGCTAAATTCAGAAAGGTTAATCACCTTCAGAAGCTTCTTACCAGATAATAATTTTTTTTCTTTTTCTTTTTCCTTTTTTTGGGAAGGAGGGGCAGGCGGTAACAATTCATGAAAAACATTCGCTAAGCTGTGGAAGGACTGGCAAGTGCATTATCAGGGGAAGTAGCCGCACAGATGAAGTCATGACAACCTTTTAAAGTACTGAATTGTAAATACTCTGAATTGCTCTGTATAATACTAGTTCACATTGGCATAGTTCTTTTAGATTTATAAAGTACTATAGAAATACAGCAACCTTGGGAGTTTGGTAATACAAGTTATTCTCTCCTTTTTACAGATGAAGAAGCTAAGCAACTGAAAGATTAAATTACTCGCCCCAGATCACAAAGTTAGTATTAAAGTCAGAATTCAAACTTGGTACTATTCAACATTATGTTGCCTTATACACACACACACACACACACACACACACACACACACACACACACATATGTATATGTAAATATGTATCCATACAAGTAATGGGGGCAACTGGACGGCACAATGGATAAAGGGCTGGGCCTGGAGTCAGGATCCTCTTCATGAGTTCAAATCTGACCTCATACATTTACTAGCTGTGTGACCCTGGGCAAGTCACTTAACCCTGTTTGCCTCAGTTTCCTCATCTGTAAAATGAGCTGGAGAAGGAAATGATGAACCACTCCAGTATCTTTGTCAAGAAAACCCCAAATGAGGTCACAGAATCAGACACAACTGAACAAAAAGTATGTGTGTATACATGTATATATGCATGTGTAGGTTTTTGACAGGTGGTTTGGGGTACAGGTGCATACTTGGTTTGTTTTCAGATTTGTTTTCCTGCTTTCTGCAGAAAATTATATTGTCATCTAGTTGTGTTTCAATTGTGTCCAACTACTCATGACCCCTTTTTGGGTTTTCTTGGCAAAGATACTGGAGTGGTTTACCATTTTTTTCTCCAGTTCATTTTACAGATGAGGAAACTGAGGCAAACAAGGTTAAGTGACTTGGCCTGGGTCGTGTCTGAGGCCAGATTTGAACCCAGGTCTTTCTATCCATTGGACCACCTAACTGCCCAGAAAAGCATGGCGTGGATTGATTGATTAATTTACCAGCAAGAGAATGAAATTTATAATGTGGTCACCAGGTGGCACTGCCCTCAAGCCACCAGTCAAAGGGTTTCACCAGACACTAGCTAGAGCGTAGCATAGACTTCCAACTGTTACAATATCCCTTCTGTCACCAGAGGACACTGTCCTGCCTCCCACTGCCCCAAGCTGGCAAGGTTGTCTCAGTGCCAAATTAACTCATTCCTTGGGGGCTGATTGAAAATCCTGCTACACCCTCACCATTCCGTTGCATTTTAACTCCCAAGTACTTGAACTTGGACTTTTACTCTTACTTTACTGATTCTGCTTGCTTTAAGCTTTGATTTTTGCATTACTGACCTCCACACAAATGTATAAAGGAAAAACACAAATGCCACCCTTCTGTCCAATGTCTCCACTGTCCCCCACCATATCCCTGCTCTTCCACTTAGGCCTCCATTCTTCCTCCAGCTCCTCTGTCGCCTTTTTCCCTAATAGGTAGCATGATGTAATGGAAAGAAGTCAGGAGAATAAGGAAGGCTAGGTAGAAGAGCTAGCCTATGACTCAAGGGCCTGTGAAGGTAGAAAGTTTGCTGCTATAGAAGTGACAGATAAGCCCTTACATGAAACAACATCAAAAGTTTGGAAGTACATTGGAGGTGCTAATGGCAAGGGGTTTTGGAGTGGGGATGACTATAGGTCACTATATCCTTTACTATGTTCCCCAGTAAGGCTGGCTCCATCAAGAAAAAAGAAAAGGTCTGGTTCTGCATTCCAAACCAACTTCAAGATGATTCTTCAATTCATAATGGTAAAAATATTAAGGCAGCTAAGTGGTACAGTGGAGAAAAGTACCAAGCCTGGAGTCTAGAAGACCTTAGTTAAAATATGACCTCAGACACTTACTAGCTGCGTGACCTTGGGTAAGTCACTTAACCCTGTTTGCCTCAGTTTCTTCATCTATAAAACGAGATGGAGAAGGAAATGTCAAACTGTTCCAGTATCTTTGCCAAGAAAACTCCAAATTGGGTCACAAAGAGTCAGACAGGACTGAAATGACTGAACAACAACAAATTAAACTTGAAGAGAGGAAAGAGTAAAATGGGCACAGAATTAGAACCCAAATGAATGAAGGTTGAGTTGGCTACGCATTTTGATCAATTAATTAATCATTCAGTCAATCACCATACATTAAGAGTCCTTCTGTGTGTCAGACACTGTGATATGACAGATACAAAGACAAAAAAAGAAATAGTCCCTTCCCTCAGGGAGCTTACATTCTATCACAGGTGATGTTACCGTAAAGAGCCTGCACAGATGTCTAGTAAAATTGAAACATTTGTATATTACTCACATCTAAAAATATTCATAAATGTAGTATTTATTTACTAATGCATTAATAAATATTAAAATATAATTCAATATTTTTGCTTGATATGTCCTTGAATCTTATAAAAGACTATATTGTACAAGGATCTCATCCTATAGAACTATTAAAGTGTATAAGAGCCTATGCAGACACAAATCCCATATGTGTGCTGAATATAAGAACCTAGGAGGCTAAACACAGGCTGGGTTGGCTCCCTTTAAACCTCAATAAGTCAAAGTGCCCAAAAGCTCTAAGACACAGTTCTTGAAGCAATGAGGAAACAATTAATAACAATAATCACTAAAATTTATATGGTGCTTTCCATGTGTCAGACACCATGCTACGCACTTGACAAACATCATCTCATTTGATCTTCACAACCCTATAAAGTAAGTGCTATTGTTATCCCAGTTTTACAAATGGGGAAACTAAGGCAAATGGAGCTTCAGTGACTTGCCAAGGGTCACGGGACTAGTAAGTATCTGAGGTTAGATCTGAACTTCCTGACTCCAGGTCTAGTTCTCTGTGTCCTATGGCCCCACTTAGCTGAATGAAGATCACAGCCCAGAAACTGGACAGCCTCAGATATGAAAATCACAAATATCAACCAGTATTGGCACTAACACTCTGTCTATAGGCATAACACCATGCATTGACATGTAACTGATTACACTGGCCTGGGAGATGTGCTCCATGGGGAAATGAACTGGGATAAGAGGACCAGAAAGCATCCAGGTATCACTTTTACAAGAGCTGTGGTTGTGTACTCTTATGAATGTTAATAAATATTAAAATCTGTTTCAACATTTTTACTTGCTTGATATGTGCCTGGATCTTATAAAGGACTATATTATATGAGTGTGTTTGTTATGTTTTATACATGATGACAGAAGCACAAAATCTCGCTATAATAAGGACCTCAGAGGCAGGAGGATTCATCTTACCCACCTTGGCAAAAGCTAGAAATAGTAGCTATACACTTCAGTTCAGTGGCTTCTTTTTTTTTCTTTTTGGAGTGGGGAAGGCAGGGCAATTGGGGTTAAGTGACTTGCCCAAGGTCACACAGCTGGTAAGTGTTAAGTGTCTGAGGCTGGATTTGAACTCAGGTCCTCCTGACTCCAGGGTCAGCCCTCTATTCACTACACCACCTAGCCGCCCTAATTCAGTAGCTTCTTGTCATTTCCAAGATACTATATTATATGACCTTAGGCAACTTTATTAACTTCTTTGGGCTTGACTTTCTTCATTTTTAAAATGAAGTGGTTACACTAACTTACTTTTAAGAAACCATCTAACTCTCAGTCTATCACCTTCTGATTCTATTCATTTATTCAGTTGTTTTCAGATGTGTCTGACTCTTTGAGATCCCATTTGGGGTTTTCTTGACAGAAATACTGGAGTGGTTTGCCATTTTTTTCTACAGCTCATTTTATAGATGAGGAGACTGAGGCAAACAGGGTTAAGTGGCTTGCCCAGGGTCACAAAGCTAGTAAGTGTTTGAGACCAGATTTGAACTCAGGAAGATGCGTCTTTCTGACTCCCGGTCTGCACTCTATGTACTGAGCCACCTAGCCGCCCCCCCCTCCCCGCCCCCCATTGCCCATCTTCTTAACACCGATATTCTCCCAGTAACATTCTATGTAAGTTATGGAATGCAATGGCCTCAAAAGAATCACAATCACAAGTGAACCAAAGATCAATAGAAGAACAGATGGCAGGTATAAGCAGACTCCGGGACATTACAAACAAGAAGACTTAGAGGCAAGAAATGGCAGTGAAGTCATCATCAAGGACAAAGAGAAAGTACTTGGAGAAAATGGGACAATCACAGATAGAGAATGAGTAGTTGTCAATAGACCTAACACTGCACTGCTGCTTAAGAGAGAGAAAAAGAATCAGGAAAAAGTCTGCAGCACACTGAGCAGATCCTCCAAAGAGAAGCTAACAAAAAGATGTGGACAAAAACTGCACCAGTGGAAGAGAATACTCTTGTCATTGTAATCCCAGACTTCTCGAAGTAAGAGTTGACTATAACCCCATGGAAGTAAGAAAAGAATTTACTTTTTATGTCATGTCCTGCCCTCTGACCAATCGTATTGGAACTGAGTGATTTTAATCACATTTGTCAGTCTTAATTTAATTTTCCTTCTTATTTCAATTTCCTGAAACAAAGACCAAATTTGTAATACAGATGTTCTAGTTTTGTCGTGTAGCTACGAGTACTGGAACACTAGCTCTCCAAAGAACTGAGAAAGAATCTGACCCAGGGGCCAGAGATGGAGGAGGTAGGTGGGAGTGGAGGGTGTGACGAGGAATTACAAAGGAGAGTTCAACATATATGAGCACAGGAGATGGGCTAGTCATGCAATAAGAGCAAGGATGACCCAAAGATAACCTGACGCTCCTCTGGTATCCACATGATGTCAAGAGAAATCCAGGATTCCAAAAATAAGCACATAAATCATTGATACATGGATAAATAAATAAATGAAAGAAAGAAATCCAAGATTCCATCCCCCACCCCCAGCCCCACCACGGACCTTCTTATGGTGGAGTTCAATGGTGAATTTATGGGAGGACATGGGCAACAGCTGTACAGTATGGGCGGGCACAGGTAGGCTGTGATCGGCTTGGTTGGAGGCAATACCCATATCGCAGAGATCATAGAACCGTTTGAGCATTTCAACACCAAGATCACGTATTTCAAGAACTTAAATGGGGAAGGTTGCAAGTTTTTTGTAATGTCAGAAGCGTCAATCATTAAACATTTAAAAAGAGGGGATAGAGAATGTTTTGTCTCCTCTCCAGTCTCTCAAATTCCTCTCCTTTTTTTTTTTTACTTTTTCACTCTTTTTTCCTTTTCTCTCTCCTCTGATTTTTTTCCTTCCTCTTTCATCTTGCCCAGAATGATTCACATTAGGAAAGACTGAATGATTCACATTAGGAAGGACAAGGTATCTAAGTCCAATTCTGGAACTGAATCCTCTGGTAAATGACTCTGCTGAAAATGATGATTCTGCAGCGTCCCAGGGCCATCCTATTGCTCAGCTGTCTCTCAGGTTGTAAGGATCCTCAGAATGTGTAGCCCATCAAGTCTTCCCTGCAGCGGCCATTATTTCTGCTTCTATCTGCCTTAGTTGAGGATAATTGGTTCCTAGCCTATTTATAATATCCCATTTGATAAGCAGAAATAGTTTTCCCATTTTCTTGCCAACCTGTTCACCAGTTAAGCTGAGCTTTTTGCCCTTTTTTTTTAAAGCCTATATATGCTTCTCTAAATTCTCTCACATTTTACCCACGTACCACTCTAAAGTCCTTGGCTCCATGCTCAGTGGAATACTTATAGAATCACAGATCTAGAGTTGAAAAGGATTTCAGAAACCACCTAATCCAAGATCTTCATGTTACAATTGAGGGAACCAAGGTCCGTGAAGGTTAAGTGACTTACGCAAGGCCAGACAGATAGCATCAGAGGAAGGATTTGAACCCAGGTTCTCTGACTCCTAAGACCAATGCTGTGTCCATTATATCACAATGTCTTCTGAGACAGGAGTCCACACAAAAATAGTGACATGGACCTTATTCTTGCTCCATTCAGGATCAGATAATTGGAAGTTCTGAATGGACTGAGCTAAGGGGGTAGTCAGAGATCAGGACAAAGGCAGAGTAGGGCAGAGTGCACCAATCACCAAACTGAGCTGATAGCTTTATGATCACAGCAATCCTTTCACCTCTGTAAGCCTTAGTTTTATCATCTGTAAAATGGGAACAAGAATGCTTATACTACCTACCTCAAGAGGTTGTTGTGAACAACCCTAAACACATAAATGGTCTTTTTGTTTATTTTCTTGTTTGTTTTTACTATCACTCCCCTCCAGTTTATACTTAACCTGTGCCAGGCCCTCTCCCTTCACTCCTGGCAGCCTTTCTACTGTTCTCTTCCGCTGTTTCTTTTTATACTATGATTGAATTACCAACAGAATGTAAGTTCCTCGAGAGTAGGGACTTTTTCCATTTTTTGTCTTTGTAACCCCAATACTTGGCACCATGCCTGGTATACAGCAGTTTGTTGAATTAAACTGAGCTGAATTGGAGCAAACTCCTACACATATCCATTTACCCCTTCAAATCATCCAAAACCTTTATTGTTGTTCAGTCATTTTTCAGTCATTGTCCAACTCCTCATGACCCTATTTGGGGTTTTCTTGACAAAGATACTAGAGTAATTTTCCATTGCCTTCTCCAGCTCAATTTACAGATGAGGAAACTGAGGTAAATGGAGTCAAGTGACTTGCCCAAGGTCACATATCAAGTAAGTGTCTGAGGCCAGATTTGATCTCAGGAAGATGAGTCTTCCTGACTCTAGCCACTGTGTCACCTAGCTGCCCTATCTGAAACCTAATTTCCCCCTAATGACACCAGTTTCTTACCAGAAACTGTGAGCTATGCTGATAGATAGATACACAGATACACAGATGGATAGATAGATAGATAGATAGATAGATAGATAGACAGATAGATAGGTAGATAGATAGATAGATGAGTGAATGAATTAATTAATAAGTGAATGAATAAATAAATGATAAATAAGTAAATGAAAAGGGAAATTGTACTTGCCATCAAGAACACGTGTTCTTTGCTCCCTACTGCTATTTTCAAACCACTACAGCACCCTACAACCTCTACTCTTTTGAAATTCACAATATCCCTTGACCCCCATGTTCTGCCAATCCTCAACCCTGGGTTACAACCGCTATCTACCTTCTTCACATAATCTACCCCAGCAGCTGAACACCACTGGCAGAAGTTGTTGAACCAGACCAAATGGATCTTCTTTAAAATAATGATATCAATTCTCACCTGGGTCCTCAATGCTGCAATTCAATCTTTTATTCTTACCTGATTAATCTATCGCTTTGCAGTCATTTCATTTACATCAATAAGCATTTATTAAGTGCCTCCCATGTGCCAGGAACTACATTAAGCCTTGGGGATACAAAAAGAGGCAAAGACACTCCCTGTCCTCAAGGAGCTCACATTCTTTTCATCCAACCCATTACCCAGTTTCCTTCAACAGATCGTATTGAGAAACTGAGCCCAAAGACCAACAACTCCAGCATCATCTTTGCTCCATGTCTCAAAATTCTTCTACATCTTCACCTCTCCTCTCTTCCTTGGCTTCAGTCTCTAAAGAAGTTAGATCTTCTCATTGATTATAATTCTTCTTTACAACTTGACTAGTGTTTAATGTGAAGCTATATATAGAAATCATATTGCATTGCATGCCACCATGAGGGAAGAGGAGGGGAGAGGCGGGAGAGAAAATTTGGAACTCAAAAACTTGTAGAACTGAATTTTGTAAACTAATAGTAAATAAATTAAAAAAAAAAAAGTTAGATCTTCTCTTTGCCAAAACTAACTCCTCATCCTGATGGGGTGCTGGGGTGCCTTTGTAACATCTGGGGTATCTTCATAACATTGTTGTAACTTCAGTTTGTGAAACCTCACTTGTGTTTGGTTACCTATGTCTGTAACATCAGTTTGTAATAAGCCAAAGTTGTAAAGTCACGCTTTCCCCCAGCCATAAAGGCATTAACTCTGCCTCTCCCCTGCCCCCAGCCTAAAAGTCTTTTCCCTGAGCCAGCAGTCTGCCTAGCTACAATTCATTAATTGTTTAGCCATACTTATGAATACATCACCCAAGCATTTCATAAACAAACCCTTAGTTTAGAGAAATGTATAGCTCCTTTGTTCTAAGTGGCCAGCTGCACCCAAAATCCTTGAATATGCTATCAGAGATAAACTCCATCCCAATTTGGTACCTCCTGAAGTCCCAATCAGTCTAGCTTCCAAACTTGGCATCTCCTGAAACAATCATGTCTATCCTCCCAGACCTTGAGGAGTAACAGACTGGACATATCTCAGTCATCCTGGACCAAAAGTAACCTAGTGACATGTCAAGGCAAAAACCACACCTCCTGGTAACCCCCGTGAGGGGGATGTCCCAGTGAATTATGGGCAATATGCCTGTGCAGTTGATATAAAAAGTGCATGTCCTTTCAAGCACTGACCACTCCTAAACTCCTCCCTAACCCCTCCCTTACTCACCTAGTTAGCATAATTAATCTCTGATTGACAGCTTTATGGCTTTAAAAACTGTATCTCTAACTACTGTACTTTGCAGGTCCCCTTACCCTCCTCTCCTGCCTGCTGCTAAGTCAGCATAATAATAAACTTTTATAACTCTGCCAAAAGAAGAACATTCAAAGGATTTCCTAAATATCCCTCTCCCTCCTTCATCAATCCCTCTTGATTTCTATGATGTAGCAGCAACCACACTGGCATACCCAGGATGGCTGCTAGCACAGGTCCTTAGATCTGTTTTACTAGAAAAGACAGTTGTTTAAGGGGTCAACAATCTCTTTTAATTACACTCACTAGTTCAGGGGAAAAGGAAGTACCCTGAACTTCAGAGAAAATGCAAACAGAGAAATAAAGACCAACAGACAGGGCTTCTGTCTGAGAAATTGGCACAGATGAACAGACAGATCCAACTGCCTGACCAAGGCAATATATACATAATTACCAGAGAGAGAAGCACCAATATCTGGGTTTTTCAAAGCTGGGGGCTCTTTAACAGCTACCTAGAGTCTCATCTGATCAACCCACAAGAACACTCTTCTAATGAGTGAGCCCCAAAGCAAAATGCTAACCTCAGAGTGTATATATATATATATATATATATATATATATATATATATATATATATATACACACTTTTTCAGGGTCAAAGGGCATCACAACCCTTGTGACCCATTAGCTAATTACAAAGTAACAAAAGGCGTAGACCTTCCTGAAAAACAATCCTCCCCTAATCAAGTTTCCCTTAATGGGTTCCATGGGAGACCTATTAATGGACAGGGAATATCTTATATCCCATTAACATTATATATGACTTGAGCCCTTGTTCCCACAATCCCATTCTTCTTATCTCCTCTGGGAGTTTGCTGTTATTAACTCTTTCTTTCCTAATCTTCAACCTCCCCTTCTCCATTCCCCATTGCTTATATACATACTAAGGTCTCCACCATCTTTAGAAAATCTTCATCTGCCTCTGTCAGACCCTCAGATTATCCTACTATGACTCTTCTCCTTTTTATTGCACAACTCCTAGACACATCCACAATATCTGCCCATCCCTTCTTCACCCACCACTTCTAACCCTGTACAATCCAACCTCAGTTCCCAAAAACCTACCACTCATTTCTTAACTGTTAAATTTGGTGGCCTTTTCTTAGTTTCATCCTGCTTGATCTCTCTTCAACCTTTTGACAGTATCGGCTACCACTTCCTCCAATGGCTTCCATGACACTCCTCTCTGTTCTGCTTCCCCTCCTCTCTGTCTTATCACTCCTTCTCAGTCTTTTTTGCTGCATCATCATCTATCTCCCATCTACTAAGTGTGAATATCTCCCAAGGCTGATTCCTAAGATCTCTTTTTCTCTTAACCTTCACCTTTGAGTTCAGTCTCTATATCGATGAATATTAATTCTATATCTAGAGTTAACCTCTCTCACCTCCCATATAGCATTATCAATTGTCTACTAGACAACTTTCCTTGTATATCTTCTAAGTATCCCAAACTATAATATCCAACACAAAACTTTTCCCTCAAGCTACCCCTCCTTTAAGCCTCCCTAGTTTTGTTGATACCACTACCATCCTCTTAATCACCTGGAATTATGCTTGACTCCTTTCTTATTCAATATTCATATCTAATCAGATGTCAAATCTTGTTGATTCTACCTCCATAATGTCTCCTGAATTTATCCCTTTATTTCCACTTATACAATCACAATCCTAGTCCAGGTCCTATCATCCCTCACCTTGACTACTATAATAACCTCCTAATTTGTCCCTCTGATTTCAGTCTGTCCTTTCTCGATCATCCATATAGCTTCCACAATAATCTTTCCTCTCTTAAGAGGATCATTTGAAGGAATTAGGAATTTTTAGCCTGGAAAATAGAAAGACTGGGAAGAAGGAAGTGGCAAATGATGCCTGTCAAAATTTTTGAAGGTTTGTCACAGTGTATAGGCATTAAGCTCATTATTTTTGACTCCAGGGAAAACAAGGACCAAGGGGTAGAAATTATAGGAAGATGGATTTTTGGCTTAATCTAAAGAAATATTATTAACAATCGGAACTTTCAGAAATAATTAATTACCCAATGAAGTTATGACTTCCCTATCACTATAAATATTCAAGCAGAGGCAAGCCAACAGAGGGTGGAATAGAGAGGTATAGTAGAGGGGATTCACACAACAAAGAACAGGGCAACAGAGTGATTTTCTAAATTACTTCCAACTTCAGGTAGCTATGATTCAAAGATCTGGTTTGCTGTTTGCTATTCATCAAGTAC
Source organism: Pseudochirops cupreus (assembly GCA_028627135.1). Lineage (NCBI taxonomy): Eukaryota > Metazoa > Chordata > Mammalia > Diprotodontia > Pseudocheiridae > Pseudochirops > Pseudochirops cupreus. The sequence continues at coordinate 388,756,856 of CM053582.1, forward strand.
GCTAGGCTTTTGTGGTGGTTGATTCAGTGATGCAAGGATATTTAAAACTTAGAAATTGTTTCTACTAGTCTCAGGGAAGAATACAAAGGGTCTTGGCAATTCCCTGGCAACGTACAAGGATGATAGAATAAAGACAAAATGTGGCAGTGTGTGAAGCATGCCGAACCTAGAGTCAAGAAATCTCAGTTAAATTCCGGCAACTGACATTCTGCAGGATGATGAGCAGATCATGTTTTTCAGAACCTCAGTTTCTTCACCTGTAAATTGGACATGGTAAGGTTTGCATAAACCTACCTGAAGGGTGGTTGTATGATGCTATTGAACTTCAGAGGTAGAAGGGGCTTCAGAGATTGCACATCCTCTTACAAAAGAGGAAACTGACGTCCAGACATGTGAAGGTACTAGCCAAAGCTCAATGGGCTGGTGGACAGAAGCCCTTGACCTGGAGGCAGGAAGAACTGAGCTCCAATGCAACCTCAGACACTTACTCGCTGTGTACCCTGGGGCAAGTCATTCAGTCTCTGCCTGCCTCAGTTTTCTCACCTGTAAAAAGGGATAATAAATAGCATCCACTTCCCAGGGTTATTGTGAGGATAAGAAGAAATAATATGCAGAAAGCACTATGCAAACCTTAAAAAGCTATTTTATATACAGATATAGATAGATATAGGTATAATAGGATTAGTTATTTTTATTGTTACCTCAGACGGAAAGTAGCATGGTATAACGAGGGTCCTAATGCCCATCTGCAAAAGCAGGTGTTGACAAGACACCTGCCTGAGATTTTACAAATTGTGTCAAATGCATCATTTGGGGAGCTTGTTTTTTAATGTCCAGGCAGATCTAAAATGGCAAAGAATGACAAATGTGTGGTCAATGAGCCTGGATGCCATCCCCAGTTCTGCCTAAAGCTGGCTGCCAAAGCTTAAATTCTGCACCAGCTCTCACGGATTTCAATTCTCTATGGAATCTTTACCCATGTGGGTGACTGAATTAGTGGGTTGTGTTTAAAGGTCAACTCCTCGGCCTTGGTTCTGCGTAACATTTCTAAGTTAATTGACAAGAATCTGAGACAAATTGAAACATATTATCCCATCAAATTCTAAACTGCTCAGAGCCATAGCTGATGAGGCTTATTGGCCATCATGGTCTCAGACTGCTAAATGTAATTCTTTGGAGCTGTCCAAAGAATGATTCACATCTGTGGTGCTGAATATATTTATACTGTATGAATGCTGATTGTTCTGAGTGCACTAATGCTGTGGAAGGGAGGGAGAACAACTCCGCTGGGTCTCTCATCAAAGTTGGCCACCCCTTAAGAAGGGGCTAGAGTTGACACAATGGTTCTGTGCAATCATTTCTTCTCTATAACTCTAGAAATGACCAACGCACAGTCCAGGAAGCTAGCTCAACATAATTTTGTTTTTCAGTAGAGATTGGCATTTTTTTTTCCTCTAAGACTGTTTCACACTCCCTTAAACTCCTCCATTACATCAGGATTGGCAGACAGAGTTATCAAGAAATTTCTGGAAAGTATTCTGTTTTGGAGATGCCTAAAAGGTTCTTTGTATCAGTCATCTCCATGTTTTTGTTTTAATTGTTGCACCCCTTTTAGCAAGAAATTTCTGAGTATGTGCTTATATGTATGTACTTGTCTATAAATTATATAAATGTGTACAAGGATGAGGCAGAGGTGAAATAATATTAGATTCTATCATCAAAAGGGAGCCACTGGAGTTTATTGAGAACAGGAGTATGTTTTCAGAACTCTGCTTTAGGAAAATCTCTCACTTGGACTATTATAATAACTGCCTTATTGGTTTCTCTGCCTCAAGTCTGTCCCCTTTCCAGGTGTGTGGAGGGTGAGTGGGAAAAGGGGAGCAACTTGAGACAGAGAAGCTATTATAATAGTCCAAGTGAGAAACTGGGTGCTGTAAGTGGCACAGTAGATAGAGCACAAGACCTGGAGTCAGGAAGATTCATCTTCCTGAGTTCAAATCTGGCCTGAGACACTTACTAGTTGTGTGACCCTGGGCAGGTCATTTAATCTTGTTTGCCTCAGTTTCCTCATCTGTAAAATGAACTGGAGAAGGAAATGGCAAACCACTCCAGTATCTTTGCCAAGAAAACCCCAAATGGGGTCACAAAGACACTGAACAATACAAATGAACAATAACAAAAGTGAGAGGTCTGAACTAAGGTAATGTCTGTGTATAATGGTATTGGGATTTGAAGATCTTCCATGCCCCTTGTATTGGCAAGCTAGCGTGTGCTTGGCACTTGGTTTCAAGTTCATAATTGTGTCAAGTATTGAGACCCAGAACTTGTGAATCCCACAGTGGGATGAACTTGCTGACATGGCAGGAAGGGGTGGGACAGGGAAAAGATTTTGAGAACAGAACTGGTGGTGACAGAACTTCTTCTGAGGACTTCTACTGAAAACTATCGGGGATGAGAACTGCTGGGAGCTGGAACTGTTGGGAGCAAGCAGCATGGAGGCTGAGCAGCTACCATGAGTGAGGAGAGGAGGATCTTTGCCTAAGGGATCCTGTTTTGTTTTGAAGGCTTGGGAATGTGGGTGTTCACTGAATTAACTATGTGTACCAACTTTGTGGCTGCTATAATGACTTTGACTTTCTGGTTTGGGGACTCTGCTTTCTGGTATTTGAATAAATGCTTTGGCTCTGTCCTCCAGGTGGACAGCCTATTACATTTTGTGATTCACAACTACACCAGTATCCACCAGTCACTGTGCGCATTGTGAATATTGCATTGTTGTTACATTGTGTAAGTAGAGAAAAGGGGACACAAATGAAAAATGTTGTGAAAATAGAAACAACAGGATTTGGCAGTTGATTGGATATGTGGGAGAGTGAGGAGCTGGGAATGACACTGAGGTTGCAAACCTTGGTAATACAATGGCTGGCTATGTGCTTGACAATAATAGGGATGTTTGGAAAAGGGATGGATTTGGGAAGAAAGAGAATCCAGTTGTCATAAGATTGGCCATTATGTTGCAATCTATGACAAAGATTATATATAACCTGTCCATGTCTAGCTATCCTGTGAGGCTCACTCTGACCCACATAAAAGGAAAAGGGAGGGCTGAACTCAGCATCTACCCAGCAAGAAACTCATGTTACAGCTATGACATCAGAAGGGGGAACAGGAAGCTGCTGGGAGACCAGAGAATTTCCCCAATCATAACTGCATAGTTGCCAGAATGGATGCCTAGGTGGCAGCTAGATAATAACTGCCCTGAGAAGTTGATACCAGCCTCAGAATAGGAGAAGCTGGGAGCTTACCCAGCAAAGAGAGGGGGAAGAGGGGAAGAATATTGGGGAATAATGGTAGGTATCATTGTACCGGAGATGAGCCACACATGCATTGCATTGTGGGTTGAATGCAACCCATTTTCCCACTCACTAATTAATTGATCACATCCCCTCGGGTCAAACTACAGTTTGACCTAACTCCTTACTTACTTACTCCTTACTCCCACACCCAGGAGACCCTGGCAACTACTTTGGAGACAGCAGCTCTATGGAAGACAAAGAAAGGGGACGATAAAATTGGGTGCAATGGTGTATGGTGTAGTTTCTAACTTAATTTTTTTTAGGATAAAGCAAAATATAAAGCAGGTGATGCAGTCAATAAAATGAGGGGCCTGGAATCAAGAAGACCTGACTTCAAATCTAACCTCAAACACATACCAATTGTGTGATCTTGGGAAAGTCCCTGAACCTCTGTTTACCTCAATTTTCTCAGCTGTGAAATGGGAATTAAATGAAATGAAATGAAAATAGAACCTGCCTCCCAGGGCTGCTATGAAGATCAAATGAGGTAATAATTATAAAGTGCTAACTCAGCACCTGACATATAGTAAACATCATGTAAATACCAGCTCTTATTATTAAATGTCTAAATTCCCTGTGCAGAGAAACCTTCCAATAATATTATTCACGCCTCCATTGTGCTTTGAGGTTTCAAAATCACTTTGCTCATAACAAATCTATAAGTTGGATAATGCAAGTATTACTGAACCTGTTTTGCTGATGATCAAGGATCTGAAAAGGTTATTGACCTGCCCAAGGTCACACAGTTAGTCAGTCAGTGTTGGAATCTGGATTCTAACCTAAGGTCTATGAACTTCAGATCCAATGTTCACAGCCCTGAGGACACAATACTGAGTACAAAATAGGTACTTGACCAATACTCATTGATTGAAAATGCTTTTAAAAAGGTAGAACTTTATCCAACCAGGCTTCAATGATCAATCAATCAGTCCTTCTATCACCAAGACCATGCAATCAAGTGCATTGCGACATGAAGGACATTTTTCAAGAATCTCTCCCCAGGACATTCCTCAACTGAAAGAAAAAAAATCCTTCACACAGCTTTCTGTTGAGTTTCTCAGCTTTAAAGGAAAGACTCATTGTAACCTCCTTTCTTTCTTCAATGGCCATTTCACTAAGTTAATATTTCCATACACATACCTGTGATAGTTACTTCAGATGGACAGTGAGCTGAACCCAGGACTGAATAAGAGAAAGGGAGTCAACTGAATAGCATTCAGGAAATTGCAGAGTTCTTTTGACAATCCCAAGATGCTCCATAATACAAGGACCCATCTTTTTTTGTTGTTGTTTTGGGGTTTTTTTTTTGTTTTTTTTATTTTATTTTTTTATTTTTGGAGGGCAGTTGGGGTTAAGTGACTTGCCCAAGGTCACACGGCTAGTTTTTGTGTTAACTGTCTGAGACCAGATTTGAACTCAGGTCCTCCTGACTCCAGGGCTGGCACTCTACTCACTGCACCACCTAGCTGCCCCTAAGGATCCATCTTTCAACACAAATTATTTCCTGAAGATGTTATGCAGTTCTAAATCTTGGAACAGCACAATCTCCACAACATTCAAGTTGCAGTTGACCCAAAAGTCAATAAGGAGATATGCAGCAGGCATAAGTTGGCTGTGACTTTTTCCATCAATAACCTGTGCCCAAACTGTGATGAAAGAGATATCATTCCATAAGATCAGAAAAGGAATTAGGAGTCATGGGCAAGAGTAAGGGATGAATAGTCTATATATTATATGTGTGTATACACATATACATAGACATATGTATATACATGTGTACAAACATATATGCATATATATATATATGTATATATATATATATATATATATATTTATATAGCTATACTAGTACCTAGGAAGTACAAAAAGGCCTAGAGAAAGTCCTCCATTATGCTGAATTAGATTCTCAGTGAATTTATGGACAAACACAGATGAGAAGAACTCAGGATTGGATGTAAATGGGTTGTGACCTTCACCAGTTCAGAGAATATCCATGTCAAAGAAATGAGCGTTCTCTGAAGCATCTGTAAATAATGACAAAAAGTACTTTACTTCTAGGCTCTTTTGGACTTCCTAAGAGAGATCTCATACTCTCACTAGGTCATCAAAAACATGATATATTTTTCTATCATAAAGGAGATGAATGTTAAAGCAATTTGCAGAGGCTTCAGGTGCTCATGGATCAGTGAGAGATAATTATTCATAGGCCAGTGTTAATAAACAATGTTGACATGGAGTCAGGAGGACCTCAGTTGAAATTGCTTGTAGCACTTACTAGCTATGTGATCATGTGCAAGCCACTTAACTTCTATGAAATTCAGTTTCTTCATCTGTAAAATGGGGATAACATATCTGTCATACCAAAATTACAGGTCATTGCATGGTTGTTGATTTTTGGTTTTGTGATGGAGTTTTGGGTTGGTTCGAGGAAGGGGGGTGTTGTTGTTATTATTGTTATCCAGACAGGACTGTGATTGATTTCATTAAATGTAGAGAATTTCCAGTGAAGAAACTCCCTTTATCAATGCAACTGTTCTCCAACTTACTGTCTTGGAGAATTGTCAGGAGGAACTGAGAAATTATTAGAAATGAACATCACAGACCCATCCAAGTCAGAGGCAGTTCTTGAACACAGTTCTTCCTGACTCTGAAATTCTCTCTCCATTTACTGCACCCCATTCTCTCTCACTACTTTATTAAGAGGCCAAAATAAGCTAGTGTATATAAAATGCTTTACAACACTTAAAGCACTATATAAAGTCTGTTGTCATTGTTGTCATTTTAGCTGGCATAGTGAATCAAGCCAGGGCCAGGAACATCTGGATTAAAATCCCACCTCTGATACACATTGACTTTGTGACCAGCCTTAGTGACCCTGGGAAAATATATCAGCAATGCAGTATTCACAATGCCTACAGTAACTATAAATATGCTGATATGGTTATTAATCACAAAATGTAACAGGCTCTCTACATAAGAAATATAGCTAGAGCATTCATTTAAATACCAGAAAACTGAGTCCCAAAATCAGAAAGCCAACACAGTAGTTATGAAGTTGGCACATGTAGTTAAAGTAGTAAACACCCACATTCTCAAGCCTTCAAAACAGGACAGGCCACCTCAGGCAAAGATCCTCCTCTCCTCACCCACGCAACTGCTCAGCATCCAGGCAGCTTGCTCCCAGCAGCTCCGCCCCGACCCCCCTGCAGTTCCCGCCCCAGGCATTCTGGCCAGCTCAAAGGAAAAGGAATTTGTACTGCAACCGCAGCCACTGCCTCTGCCGCTGCTTCCAGTCAGCACTGGACCTTGGTTCCGGCTTTCTCTTGCTCCACCCCTTGCTGCTACGTCAGCAAATTCAGGGGGCATGGAAGATCTTCAAATCCCAGTATAATTACAGAAAGTCATTTAACTTCTCAATGCTATATCCAAGTCTCTAGGACCATAAGTTGCAGAGAAAGGACCTACATGCATTGGTAAAGATAATTTCCTAATCTGAGATTTCTCTCTATCAATGAAACCACAAGTCCAGTCCTCATCCCCTTATTATGCATGAGTCTATACCATAATTATGTCCCTTTTTATATTATATTTGCTCACTTTTCCTTCCCATGACATAGAACCTCAGCATATTTTGAGACAAAATTCCCTGCACTGTTATCCTGTAAGAGTCTAAAAATTGATGTACTTTAGAGGGAGCTGATGTCTCTTCCCCATGATGGACAGCTGGGGACAACATAGGGCTACCCAATGCTAACCAGTACTTATGACAGAGGACAGGCTGAGATGTGTACAGTTTGAGATTTTTTTTTGCTTTTTTTTGGAGTCGGGGTAAGATAGGGCAATTGAGGTTAAGTGACTTGCCCAAGGTCACACAGCTAGTTTTGTGTGACGTGTCTGAGGCCAAATTTGAACTCAGATCCTCCTGACTCCAGCGCTGGTGCTCTATTCACTGCACCAACTAGCTGTCCCAAGTTTGAGATTTTTCTACATTATATTTTGTTACTTAACAAAAATCTATTTTCTCTCTCTCCCATGTCCTACCCAATGGGGAAAGAAAAAGAATAATGAAACCCATGTAACAAATATTCATAGCCAAGCACAGAAAATTCCCACATCGATCGTGTCTAAAAAACAGAGGTTTCGTTTTGTTCCCTGTATCACCTCTTTGTCAGGAGGTGGATTTCACGCTTCATCATCAGTCCTTTGAAACAGCAGTCAATAATTGCAATGATCGAAGTTCTTTCAGGTTTTTTTTTCGGCTTGTCTTTACATATTGTCTATATTGTCTTTATTGTTGTTATCATATAAAGCATTTTCCTGTTTCTGCTTACTTCAGTCTGCTCACTCAGTCTGTATAAGTCTTTCTCAGTTTCTCTGAAACCATCCCCTTTATTGTTCCTTACACCTTACGCATAGATCCTAATTTTTTCATCCCCAATAACTTGTACATATCATAACTTGTTCATTTCCCAGTTGAGGAACACTCCCTCAGTTTCAAGAGTTTTCACAGGGGGGTTAATCCACCATGAAAAGAATTGCTATCAATGTTTTCGTACCTATCTTCTTTCTTTGATCTCTTTGTGGTATATACCTAGTCATGGTATCATGGGTCAAAGGGCATGCACAACTTAGTGACTCTGGGGCCATAGTTCCAAATTGCTTTCCAGAATGAATGAATCAATTTATATCTGTGAGTAACTCTAGCAGAACAGAGGCAGAGTATAAGTAGGCAGGAAGAGCAAAGTAAAAGGGAGACTGAAGCCAAAGTAAGGATGGTGTTCAAAGTCAACAAAACCAGGGGATTGGATCCAAGAGAAAAGTCCAAAGTCACAGGCCAAGGTCTGTAACACAGAGCAGACAGTCAAGTGGGTCAGAGCTCAGTCCCTGGAAGAGAATTAAAATAGACAGCTGCCTGCAGACCCCAGAGTTTTTGACAGTCTCATTCCGCCCTGCTGCAGACTGCCTCTGATGCTTAATGGGCACCTCCTGACACCTGGTCAGCCAGGATCTGAAAGAGACACATACACACTTTTTTTTCTCTACTTGAAAACCACTACTAGCAACTGAGTTGTCCTTTAGGAAGACATCACTGTTTCTACCAGCTATAGGCTCTGCAAGGAGCTGCCAGCAGTCACAGTTAAGATCTCTAGCCCCAGTCTGGAAAAGTACACTTGTCTCATCCTGGAGTTCAGAGGAAGGAGCAGATGTGGAACTTTTCCAGACATCACACACTGGAACATTAACTAATGTGAACTATAGAGTATCGTCATTTTTCCCCCATAAAAACAACCTTTAAGAACTTAATCTTCTATCTGGCCAGAGATGACTCTTCAGACGTCCATCTCTTAAGCCAGTGTAAAACCAGAGCTCCCCAGAAAACAAATTTGAGTGCAGAAGGCTGACAGTATGAACTCATGGTGTTGTCCTACCTTGAAGGCTCTTTTCTGCCCATGTACTTGACCTCTGTATGTTAACAGACTGGTTTTGCATAAGTTTCATTGCTTTTAAGCATTCTTCCCATTCAACTTTAATTTTGGATGCAAATAATTATCTTAACAAATTCAACTTCTCCTTGATATCTGCAAGGGGTCTTACCCAGAGGAAACCAAAGGTATAAGTAGGTTTGACCTCCTTTAGTTCAATATTGTCTCCAGATTCAAGACCAAAACATTTAGATTTTATATTTCTTTGGCACATAATAAGAATTTTATGCTTAGCAAATCCAAAAAGACATTTTAATTATTTTTTCAATTAAAAAACTTATTTTCTTTCCCTCCCCCTTTTCCCCCACTGGAAAAAAAAGGAATTAAAAAAAAAACTTGTAATAAATATGCAACATCAGGCAATACAAATCCCTGCCTAGGCCATGTCTAAATATATGTGTCTCTTTCAGTACCTTGGATCCATCCACCTCCTCTCTATCAGAAAGTAAACAGCATCCTTCATCATTAAGCCTCTGGCATCATGGTGAGTTATTGCGCCCAAATGACATTTTGATATCTTTGGAGAAAGATTCCATGAGATGAATGAGATTACTGTTGTTATTATTATGGCCTGGGACTTCCACTGTGCTCTCCGCACACTCGTTTCCACTTCAACTGCCTTTTGCGGTTTTGTGAGGTGACCCTTCACTATTTCAATAGATCACAATTTCACAGAAATGGGTACTCCCTCCATCAGTTTACCTCGTAGGTTCTCCACGCCTTCTTATTTGTGTGATTCTTGTCCATGATCTTCTATAAATTCCCCCATGGAGCGGTATGCTGGAGCCCTGAGAAAGCCAGTTGTTAAATTGTCAATGTAAGCGTTTTCACCTTGGATATCCGTAAATGATACAAATTAGGGCTTGATTTATTGTTTCATCCACTGTTTACACCTAAGAAAGTGATGATGAAAATATTAATAATGTAGAATAAACTTATAAGTATTTATAAAAGTATTTTCAGAAAACCAGTCATTACATTTTCATCAGCATATTCCTGCCTAGATACTATGTTGGAGGTCTTCTTCTGGGCCTTATTATTTCACATGAACAATGGTATAACACTAGGACTTTTCCATCTGTTATTCCTTGCTCTCACTATATAACTGATGTACTTTCTTTTCTGATCACACATTTTCTGCCATAATATCTTTTACACCAACTCTTGCATACTAATTACCACTGGTAATACGATACAGCCTACTTATACACTACATATTAATCTCCCTTAATCTTGGGGTTACCGACAATTTTAATTCTTTGGAGAAGGGGGTGTTCTGTGACTTGCAGCCACATAGTATCATAAGAAGAAGAATGATATTTTTAAAACATGGGTTTTTGTGTTAGGGAGCAACTTATAATAACGGAAAATATTGCATAGGGGAAAATAGTTATACATAATAAAAATTCATAGTTTCCCATATAATCATCTTTTTCTGTTTTACTTTGTATAAAATCTTACTTTATAAGATGTGAATATCCCCATGGGTTATTTAGACAATATAGAGAGATCAAGCAGAGGCATTGATGGATACCTCTAGAATCTTGCCCAGCCCCTCCCAGTAAGACTGTGATTCCTGCTTTGAGAGAACCAAGAGAAGGGGCCATGAGACTAGCACAGGGGCTACCTACCTATATATTACTGGCGTAGAGACGAAATTGATTTGGAACAAAAGAGCTACTAGCTTCCCTGGTCACTGTCTCTTAGTGAGAGATAGGTATTCCAAGCTTAGCCCCTTCCCACCAAACAACATTTACACAAAAGACCATCACAAATAGTAGATAGCAATTAAACCCATTTATTCAAGCAAACATCAAATTGAAATCAGAGAGGTTTTAAAAACTAGAATATAACAGAAAATATGCAGTAGTGAATGAAGAAGTAAGATGAGATCTTAATCAACCAAGAAGGAGACACCCAATCTAGGGTAAAGTCCTTAGAATCCCTAGGGAGGTAAGCTAGGAATTTAGGATATATTGAGGATCCAGTTTCCCAATGAGAGAAATAGTTACTTCTCTCTTGTATTAATAACTGATTATTGAATCAGGACTACAGTTTTTTTCCCTTTTCTACTCCCTCTTTCAGAAATCAAACCCTGTAGGTTACACAAGCAGCCTTTGTAAAACAGGGTTGATACTGAGAGGGAAAACTCAGATCCATTCAAAAGGTGAAGAAATTTTCATTTAGGTGAATTTATGGATTCCGGCCCATTGTGTTTTAGGTCTGGTAAAATGTGGGTTCTCCCTTTTGTTAGATGGATGATATGAATATAAATAAGTCTCTTTGACGAAGACTGAGCGATCAGAGTCACATACCTCAGACCCTCACTAGAATAGATCTACTTTTCATTATAATATTCATTCTCATTAATTGTTAACCAATCAAAGTTTATTTCCACCCTCAGGAATACCCACTCTTCCAAGAATATATAAGCACTGAGTGGATTCAAGAGTGTCACTGACCCCTTTTATTAATTATATGCTAGCATGATTAATAAAATGATTAATTTCCCAGAAATTATGTCTCAAAAATCTTTTATATGTCACACTCTCTGTGTCTACAAAACATTTGTCTTTCTCCTCCCTTACCTTGCTCCCAAAGAGAGAGGAAAATCACATGTCCCTCTTGAAGAAAAAGGAGTAAAGACAGTTTCTCCTCTCCCAAATTCTCACACCAATTCTGCCTCTCACATAAGCATGCAGCATCATAATAGAATTGTCTCTACAAATTAGTGCTCATACAAAACGTTTCATGTTTGTCTGGAAACCAATGAATGTATATCAAAATGTTTTCTGTGTGTTCATCAAATTCAGAAAAAAAGAGAAAATTTTTTAAAGAAAACACTAAATGGATTTTTGTCACTACTTTGAATCGTCATTTATCTCACTGAGGAAACTGTAATATTCTAGAACTTCATGAAATCAGGGCAGTGTCATAGATAAACAAAAACATCTAAGGGATCTTACCATCTCTAATGTAAAAATCTATGACACAGGGATGAGGTACCTCTCCAAGGGACCTTAGGTCTGGACCCAAGTGGACTAAGGTTAATACTGGAGAAGGCTGACCCCAAAGAGGAATAAGATTTTCTTGTATTCTCTGGCTTCTCATATTCCTGCCTTGGATCCCTTGGGGAAATCTCTAAAAGAATATATTTAACTCTCATCTAGTGTCTACAAAAGGTATTAACAGAGTCCCTTCTAGAAAGGTATTTAATGTATAAAGCTGATCAGATATATCAGTGATTTATTTCCTCTACCACAAAAGAAATACTTTAAACACAAAAGACTCATAAGTGAACATTGATTAAAAATTTAAAAATAAAACAGTCATCTATAACTCCTAGTATGCTTTCTTGGTAGGTTGATGTTTAAAGCATTAAAACAGGAAACATTTCACAAACAGGCATTTTGCCTTTAACTGATTTCTCTACCATCCAAGCAGCTTGGTCAAGTTCACAGTCTTCCAGCAAGTCAAGACATGAGTCAGGTTCATCTTCTCTTCTGAGAAGTTGTTGTGGACATCACTTCCTGCTAGGCAACCAGCATAGAAACCCGGCTGCTCCCAACCTCTCTAACTCACTAAGCTTCTGATAAGACTGGAAACATCCATCTCAGAACTGTTTAGTTATCTGTGCTCTGGGCAAGAAAGATAAAGAAAGCACCAGAGAGAGCCCAGACCTTCAGATCCAGTCTCAGGTTCACTTAGATGAATGAGCATAATATATGCTCCTATTACCAGGTGCAAGTAATGCTATTAATGCCTGGGGGAGTGGAGGGGAGAGAAGAGACATCTTCCCAACAAGATTATTTTGAGGGAAAGCTTGAAGAAATTAGAATGTTTGACAGATGAACACAGGGAGAGAGACAAACAGAGAAAGGGACAGAAAGAGAGAGACAGAGAGAGAAATAAGGAATTGCCTCTCCTTACAAGTCTATTGAGTGGGAGCCCTTTATATCCAGTGACCAGTCCTTTTTTGCTCCATCTTCCCCACCACCATTGCTATCATGGTGTGCAAGTGACCAGTTAGGAGATTGTTTTGCCATCCCAAAGCACAAGCTTTTCAGCACTGACCCACAGTGCATATCTCTCTAGAAACTGCCCAGGGCTGAGTAGATCAAGAGACTCCACTAATTATCCCACAGGGACAGCTAGGCGGCCCAATGGATAAAGCACTGGGCCTAGAGTCAGGAAGACTTGACCGGAGACTGACCTAAGATACTTACTAACTGTGTGACCCTGGGGAAGTCACTTAATACTGTTTGCCTCCATTCCTCATCTCTAAAACAAGCTCCAGAAAGAAATGGCAAACCACTTTAGTATCTTTGCCAAGTGAGTCATGAAAGTCAAACACAACTGAAAGCAACTAAAGAACAACAAAAATTGGCCCCACCATTACACTAGAAAGTCTCTTTTCTATCTGGAAGCTGTGTACAACATTCTCCATGACCCTGGTAAGCATCTTCAGCAGCCCTTTCTTTGCATGTTTTCCGTTCCATTTGATATTTTTTTTAATCCCCAAAAATAAACGCAAGTGGGATCTTATACAATCTATGCTTTTCAGTCAATTGTGTGACAGTGAAGATGTGGTTTACAGGAGAAAATTGCTTGCAAAACTTTGCCTGTTCCTTTCTCATATTTTTACAAAGGATACCACTGGTGCTCATGCAGATCGACCTCTTAAAGAATTTATGGATTTTTATCTTTGTTCTAATCAGTCAATGACCTTACTGAACACAGACCACTGATTCTGAAACGAATATAGCAATGACATTTCTTTTCTTGTTTTGTAAGATAGAATCAATTTCTTTCCTTTTTTATGATGCTGTTTGGTGCTCACCAAATTTCAGGCCTCCTGAATAAAAGATTATGATGTATGGGTAAGATGATTCTTAACAATTGACAAGACCAATCTCTTTCATCTTTTTTATTAGAAGTTCTACTCGTGTTAGCATATTTTTTCCATCCTGCATTTGCATTGAAGTCACCAAACATTAAGCTGCATCTTGACTATGTTGGAGTATCTTAAGTTCCTGATTAAATTGGTCTACTCATTCATCCTCTGCCACTGATGTTGATGCAGAAGTAATAATAATAAAAAGCACTTACTGATTCAGAAAGACATCCATAAAACCCTATTTAAAATAATAATAATAATCTATTATTTTTTTAACCAAACCTATGGTTTAATTGGTCTGGTAAAAAGGAGCTCCTGGCAAGGAGTTTTCTCTACTAATGCTGATTTGTACTTTCTATACAACTTTCATTCTTAAAGGGTTGTCTTAGGCACTAAGAGTTTAAGTTACTTGTCCAAAGTCATACATCCAGTATATGTCACAATCAGGACTTGAATACAGCTTTTCCTGATGCTTGGGCTAGTACCCTTTACCCAAAGATGCACTATCTGTCATTATGTCAAGTATTTTATTTGTCCCAGCAATCCTGCAATAAAAGAAGTTTTTATTAATATCTCTATTTTACAGAGCAGAACATCAAATTCTTGTTTCTACCTCAAAATATTTCTTGCATCCTTCCCTTCCATTTTATTCTCTCTTCCATCACCCTCGTATCAACCCTCAGGCAGGCCATCTCCAGTCATTCTGATCTATATCTCCCCACCCGACACAGACAACTCTGGAGAAAAAAGTGAGGCTGGTGACTCTGCACAGCCCTCCCTCACTTAAATCCAATGCACTTTCAAGTCATGGAATCACCTTCCTGATGTCATGCTACTTTTTAAGAAGGAAGGACAAAAAACAATGACCTTAACAGGAATTGTGCCTTTGCAGAAAAAAAGAAGGGAAAAGAGTGGATCACAATTAAAAATTAGTTATTAATGGAATCATATAATATTATTCTCTCTCAGCGACTCTCTCCCTACCCCTATGCTTTTAAAATCTACTCCTTAATATTTGTCCTATTCTACTTTGTTGTATTGGTTGTAAACTGCTTATTAAAAAGATAACCCTGAAAATTTAAGTGATAGGTCATTTGACATTGGAACAAACATAGGATCTCCTATTCTAAGATTTCCTGGTTTAGAAAGATATCTTTAAAGGTGGTTTGTTTGTTTTTTTAAAACAGTAAAAAAAAAAATGGGATGTAAGAACCAGCAAACTTTCAACATCCCATTTGATATTCAAAGACATTTTTGAGGAGTAGAGGTCGAATTAGCAATCCAACTATTAGAAAATGGTGATTAGACCCTTCTATATGCCTGAAAACATTATCTAGTGTTATAGCCATAAGCAACCACCACATGGGCAATTATACCAAAAATTCCTTCGTGTTTTCTTAGTAACAGCCCGTGCCTGACATTTAAGGATGATGACTGGTTTCTAGTTGGGCATGTAATTTTTTTTAATAGTAAAAGATTTAATGTCCGAAAACATTTTCACGTTCTTGGAGGCTTCCATTTCACTGAAGTAAATCCACCCCAGCAATTTCAGTTTCTCATCCAGAACCGTTTGGCAAACGACCAGATATCCGTCTGTCTATTGTAAGAAACGAGCGTCTTACCAAGAACTCCACGAAGCGGCTGGCGGGTTAGGAAGGACTTTTAGCAACATTGTTGCAAGAGCAGACACCTAACAAGCAGGCGAACCATTGAGATAATTACACAGCTTTTTATGCCCTGTTCCTGATTCGCATTTCCCTCCCGTTACCCTATTGGCTGGGCACCGCAGGGTCAATAGCCTATCCGGAACACCTAAACTCCCCACGTGATTCTCAGCTTCCGTTCACCTCTTCCATTACCCTGCTCCTTTCCCCTCATTTTCTTTATGATTCCCAGCTGCCGCGTAAACACCTGCGTCTTGTTTGGCTACTTGGCTTTTATGCAGAAGCAACAACCTCCTTTTCCCCACATCTATCAATAAGCATTTATTAAGCCCCTGCTGTGTACGAGTCACGGTGCTAGGTACTGGATATAAAAGAAACAAATTTTATTATCTGATGCCTAACTTCACCCTTGATAATACTACTCTTCTTCTAGATCTCTCAATCAATCAATCAACCAGCACCACTATTAATTAATCAATTAAAA
This sequence comes from Pseudochirops cupreus, assembly GCA_028627135.1. Classification (NCBI taxonomy): domain Eukaryota; kingdom Metazoa; phylum Chordata; class Mammalia; order Diprotodontia; family Pseudocheiridae; genus Pseudochirops; species Pseudochirops cupreus. Next base: position 388,772,740 of record CM053582.1, read on the forward strand.
TCAATTAATTAATTAAGCACTGCTATCTACCAGGCATTGTATAAGTGCTGGGATTCAAATCAGAAAGAGAGAGAGAAAGAAAGAGAAAAAGATAGAAAAAGAGAAAGAACAAAAGAGAGAAAGAAAGAAAAGAAGTTTTTGCCCTCATTTTGATTAAGGAAGACAATGCATAAATGGATGCTGGGAGAGGAAGATTAGGAAGGAAGAGGAGTACCTGTTTGGGACATGGGTTTCAAGTATGGAAATGTAGAAGCAGAGCCAGGAGCTGAATAAAAGTTGGCTGGTGTAGTCCCCAAAATAGAGGCTCTGGAAGGAATTCACCAATAGGAGAAGGAAGCCAGCATCATGGAGGGATATTGCAGCATGAGGAGGTCCCAGTCACTGAGGTGAAATGCAAGAAGACCAGTTTGGTTGAATTGTAGATACAGGATAGAGAAGTAACATATAATAAGGTTAGAAAGACTGGCCAAGGTCAGACTGTAAAAGACTTTAAAAGTCAAACCAAGGAATTTATATTTGATCTTAAAACAATCGGGAGAAATTGAAGTGTATTGAGTAGGACAGCGACATGTCCTTTAGGAAAATGACTTTGCCAGATTAAGTAGGGAGAGACTTCTACTGGGCCAAGCTTTCATCTTTTCTAGTCTAGCCAATTGCAATAACGTGATTTTTCTGTTTCCACTATATTCCCTCTCTAATCTGTCTTTCACACCACAACCAGAATAATCTTTCTAGTGCATCATTCGATAATATAAATATAACCTTTAAAGGGCCAATTGTGTGGGACTCTCTCCTTGTTGGTGAAGACTGATTACTCTCTAGGTAGAAAGCCCAAGCCAGAGGAAAGGACAGACGTCAGGGGCAGGAAGTACTCTTGAGATATAAGTTCCAGGGCTGACATGATCTTGCAGGATGATAAGGGTCCTGAGACATGATGAAGAAATCCAGAGGAATAGAGAATATAGAGAAATCGAGCCCTGACTTGTAGTATTTACTTATTTCTGAGATGTAAATGCTTGCCCCAAATATTTAACTATTGGCTGCTTGTTGAAACTGACTCCAGCACACCCTTGCCTGGGGCCCAATAGCATGTTTCAAACCCACTGAATTGTCTTTGGTAAAGTAGTAAAGGATGAGAACATTTGGGTACATCATGCTAGGAAGAATTGCAAGGGTCATTTCTTTCCAAGGTGGGCTCTAGAGCCATCTGCTGGATCTAAGTAATATTTTTGTTTTGTTTTTTTTTTCTTTAAAAACAAAAAAGACTTCTTTAAATGGAATTTGTATTCTGTAACATAACTCCCTTATAGAAGTGTGATAGAACCTGTCATCTAAATCTATCCAGAACAAGAAAACATCTACCAGAAAAGGATTCCTGCACCTTTAAGCAAACTTGTTTGCCAGTTCTAGAGACCTTCATTCTATAACAAACACTAATTCATTTTTATGAAACTGAAGCCTTGAGATTGGATTACCGTATCTGGGGAGTGTAGTTTACACGTGGTGAATGTATAACTGGAATTATTATGATGTTGAAAATGTTGTGTGTATTTTTTTAATAAACAATAATTGAATAAAATAAAAATACTACAGAAAGAACATCGGATTTAAAGGCAGAAGACCTAAATTTGAGTTCCAGTTCTGCCACTGACTCACTTCACTGCTTTGGCCTCAGTTTCCACATCTACAAAATGGGAAAGTTGAACAAAATGATCTCTCATGCCCCTTCTAGTTCTAATACTCTATGGCTAGGACTCTATTACACAAGTAGAAAATAGAGATAAAACGGCCATCTCCTTTGTTTATTTTAAATCATTTGAAGTTCTTTTAAAGTCCTTGATAATCTGACACCAATTTATCTTTGCAGACCAATTTCACGCACTACCTATTTGCTCAAAAAGGACTCCTTGCACAAAGTCCATCTCCCTCTTCCATGCCTTTGCATGAGCTATCCCTTATGCTTGGAATGCCCTCCCCATCTCTGCCTCTTGGGATTACTCATTTACTTCAAGGCTCAGCTCAAATGCTTCCTCCAACTCAAGGTCTTTTCTGATCCCTCAAGTTACTAGAGCTCCACCTGTCAAAAATAAAATTGATTGTATACATTTTATATATTTACTTATTTGGATCCATGCACCTCAACCCCCAGAAGAATGTAAGCTTCTTGAGGGAAGCAATTGTCTTATTTTTGTCTTCATATACCCAGTCTCTAGTAGTATTATTTTGTTGTTTAGTGAGTTTTCAATCACATCCAATTCTTCATGACCCTGTTTAGGGTTTTCTTGGCAAAGATACTGGAGTGGTTTGCCATTTCCTTCTCCAGCTCATTTTTATGGATGAGGAAGCAGGCAGACAAGGTTAGGTGACTTACCCGGGGTCACACAGCTAGTGAGTGTCTGAGACCAGATTTTTAACTCATGTACATGGCACAGATACAACACTTGATAAAGTAATTTTGAATCAAACTTAATTTCTATCCTACACTATGGAGAGGACACTAGTGGGCCATGAAATGTCATTGACAAGGGAATGAAACTGATCTGTTTAACAAACCACACCAGAAATTATGTACCCAAATGAACACCCCATATATTCAATCTGTTATCAAGTCTCCCCTCACAGCCATTCTTACATTAGTTCCCTTCACTCACACAACCACCACCACGGGACAGGCCCCTTCACCTCCCACCTGGACCACTTCGATGGCTGATCTCCCTGCCTCAAGCCTCTCCCCGTGCCAACACATCCTGAACTCAGCTACCCAAGTGATTTTCCTAAAGTGTAGGTCTGTCCAAATGACCCTCCTACTGAATAAACTCCAGTGGTTCCCACTTACCTCCAGGATCAAACATAAAACTGTTTGGAATTTAAAGCCCTTCACAACCTGGTGCTTTCCTACATTTCTGACTATTCCCCTCCACTGACTCACACACTCTGTTCTATTTGTTATTCCTGGTGCAATGCACTCTATCTCCTGACTAGCTGGCCAGTCCTCAGGTCTGGAATGCTCTCCCTCCTCAACCCTGTCTCCTGGCTTCCCTGGCCTTGTTCAAGACTCAGAACAAATCCCAAATGACAATTAGACTTTCCCTGTACCCCAAAAGCACCTCCCTGAGACCACTTATGCCTTCCCTTGGTTTTTTAGGACACTCTTCAGGCATAAGGGAATGGTGTTTTAGATATACAGTTCACTGACAATAATATTTTCTGAGGTCAATGTGGCTGTGTACCCAAAAATAATATTTTGCCAACAGTCAGCTCACTTTTTCACCCTGCACAATCCCCTATGTGCCCTGAAACTTGACATGCAAATCAACCAGCTCCAGGCAGCTACCAAAATCAGGTTATAATTATCCCACTCTCATTGGGGGCCCTTTGGAAGACACCTTTCCAGCTGACCACAGACTCTGTGCTCCCCAATGCAGTGCCACCCACAGATGAGTTACTCTATGTCAATGTTTGTGTCTTAGTTGTATATTGGGTCCCCTTCTTCCTTTCCTCTTTCCCCTCTTCCCCAGCGCTCATCAATTCATCCACCATTGAACTCATTCCTGCTGTTTTACATATTATTCTCAGCATCCAGACTCATTAAGGAGCTATTTCCCCCAATGTTTCTGGCTGGCCCACAGCTTTCCTGTACGCTAAACCAGCAAGCCAGTTGATAGCTGCACCTACAACTGGGGGAATATAGCACAGTGACTCCAGTCGAAGAAAGCGAGGATCAGCAGGAACCCCCAACCTACTTCTGGCAATGACGCCATTATGCCAGAAGGCTGACCTAATGTCCATCCTGACCAGATCTCTTATACTATCACCTATGGACCTCTAGGTCACTCTTTCTCTTCCCCCAACAAGTTCAGTACCAGGCTCACAGTCTCCTCCATCTTACCCCCTGCTCTCCTACAGACACCAAGACCTCCAGGTTCATTACCCTCTCCATTTCCCATGACTTGTGTCCAGCATATCTCACCTATGTACTTAAAAACTGTCACCCTCGCATGCACTTGACTGACTTTGTGCAGATGCCAAAATTTCTAGGTACAACTCTGATAATAATTTCTGTCTGAATAGCACTTTGGAGCCTAAAAAGCATCTTGAAACATGTTATAATCTTATGACCTTGGCTAGGCTGTTATTATTCCCATTTCACAGATGAAAAAACTGAGGCTCAGAGAGATAAATGACTTTTTCTAAGGTCAAATGGCAAAGCCAGGTCTTCTGACTCCTGGTGCCATGCTTTCTCTATTATACCGCATTGTCTCCAAAATTGGCCAGAGAAATTACTTATCCTTCAGATTAAGATGGAGAGAAACTATATTAATTTTCTGGACAAAGCCAAGTAGCTAGAAGCAATCCTTGATGGACTGAGAAAATTTGATCTGCTTCTCCATAGTTCTGATTCATTTAGTGCAACAGTAGGGAGAATCAAAGAACTCAAGGCACTGAATTTAGTTATTTCTGTCTACTTTCACCAAAGCTTTCAAATCAGCAACCAAATTCCTTGATAACATGCAGTGATGATAGAAGGGGAACCAGGAAAATCAAACCCATCACCAGCAGTCAGGACTGACCTGACACTGGTCAGAATTGTCTATAGTATTGTGAGAAATAACTCATTAATTATAACAGGCTCAGGAGAGGTGAAGACAAAAGAAAAGTTTATTAGTTGCAACTGCAGTGCTGGGTGTCCCATTGGATAGACACACCCTCCAGAAACAAAAGAAAGCCTTAAAAACCTATGCCCAGTGGCAAAGTGCCTCCCCTATCTCCCCACTGGCTGGGTAATACAGGGTGCACAACTTTTTGACACACGTACTACACAGTTCCCCTTGATATGTCTTCCTCCTCCCACTACATATATTATATGACCATTAAAATGAACCTTCAGTCCTCCCAGTGGAGAGACCAATATTCATAAATTTTTTATGCATGAGCATTCCAAGCAAGACTCAGCTTTTACTCTACTTAACTGACTTCTAACCTCAAAACAAGATAAAAACCAGTTGGATCCTTGCTTTGCCCATTATCCACAATGTGAGACATAATTCCTTTATTATGTCTCCCATTCTTCTGATATGAATTTCTGGAAACAAATCTCTCCATTATCTCTCTTCAATTTCCCTCTTCTTCTGCTAGAAGATAATCTAGCATTAATCTATGTTGATAGTGTCTTCTACAATCAATTTCTTTTCCTGCATTTGCTTCAAGTCAAAAGACTTTCTGGTATGTGTGAATCCCCTAGATTTTATACGTCATGTATTACATAATTTCTGTGGAAACAAAAGTTTTAATCATTCTTCATAGCATGTTTTGGGGGATTATATCAGCAATGCAGTATTCACAATGCCTACAGTAACTATAAATATGCTGATATAGTTATTAATCACAAAATGGAACAGGCTCTCTACATAAGAAATATAGATAGTGCATTCATTTAAATACCAGAAAACTGAGTCCCAAAACCAG
>CM053582.1:388778705-388834032 GCA_028627135.1 Pseudochirops cupreus
TGGTGGGTGGGGGAAAGACAGGGAGAAAATAATTTTTTATTTATTCCACAAAATCTTGTGGAAATGAATGATGCAAACTATAATAAAATTTTTTTAAAAATTGTGAAATATTGGTGCAATGAAATACTATTGTACTATTAGGAAGTGACAAAGATGAAAAATTCACTGAAAGTGAATTGCACTAATTATCAGGAAGACTTTATTAACTGATGCAGAGTAAAAAAGAACCAGAACAGTTTGCACAATGCTTGTAAAATGAAAAAGAAAATAACATTGAAAGACACTAGAACTCTGATTGATGCAGTGACCTATTGCAACTACAGAGTTGGTTGTCGTTATTGTTTATACTTCATTCTCAAAGAGGACCATGATGAGAGGTGATGCCATCACTTGCATGGGAATTGGATTTAAGTGAGGCAGGGCTGTGCAAAGTCACCAGCCTCACTTTCTCCTCCAGCACCATCTGTGTCCAATGGTAAGATATAGTTGAGGATAACTAGAGATGGCCCAACTACAGAGGACAAGCAGTGAAACATGCCTCCATCCTCTCAGCAAAGAGCTGGTGAACCATAGGTGCAAAATGAGAAATGGTCAGTGGGTTGCTTAGTTTTATTTAACTACACTTGTTACCAAAAGTAATTTATTGATTACAGGAGACTATCATTAGGAAGTAACAGCAATGGAGGTGAAGAAGTTACCCACAAAGAGGGTTAGGGTTACTCTGGAGACCCCAAAATACCAACACGCCAGATCCTGCCAAATGAATTCAACTCAAGTCTTCTCAGCCAAAGAAAAGTAAAGTTCGTTAAAAGTTCGCCATATGGGGTAGACTCTTAGGGAGCCTAGGTATTTGTAATGTTTGCATTGGACAAGCAGGCCAGAGTAAGTCTGACACAGAGCAAGTCTGTGCTAGGTCATTCTATGGCGCTCTCATACCACATGGAGGGAAACAGGGGTCTTATGTACAGAGTAATCTAGGGGTGGTCTAGAGGAGGAGTTTGGGGAGGGTCTTCAGGAGGAGTCAATGAGGTCAATGCAAGGGTGGATTGATATTTTGATAGGCTCAAGGGTGGGAAGTAGATGAACAATAGAGGGTTAGGCTAGTAACAGAGGTTTGGGCCCAGCCACAATGAGAAACCTATGGCCTCTGCAAACACCTCATCAAGTGGGAAGATTTAATCAGAATTCAAGGGGTTTCCCAGAGCCTGTACCTAAAAGATTCAACGAGAGCTCAAGGGGGCTCCCAGAGCCTGCCACTCAACAGAGGGTTGTTCTCAATGTTTTTTAAAAAACCAAAAAATAAATCTGCTAAGTATTAAGGGATGAGAGAAATTATTATTAATAACCAATGATTTGGGGGAGATCCAGAGTTTCCTCTTCTACAATCCTCATTTCAAAGTTCAGTCTCTTGAAGAGCATTACTGATAATGAGATTGAATTAATTCTCCTCAATCATGATCAGACCCCACCCAACATTACAAGGAATTTAATCCCCCTGTGTTCTACTCAGGTTTGGGTGGGGATAAATTTTTTTTTTTAGATTGTCCAAGGCTGTGGGTAAGTAAATGACATAATCAAAGTTCATTAGAATAAGTCCAGCCCCTCATTGTAATATTCATTCTCTCTCATTACTTGTTAACCAGTAAGAGTTGGAACACCCACTTTTCCAAGGCCATGTCAGGTTTGAGCCAGCTGCCAGGAGGGTCTTTGGCATTCAAGAGTGCCTCTTTTATTAAAATGCTAGCCTTATTTTTTTTTAAATGAATAATTACCCAGAGATTATGTCCCTTGAACTTTTTAAACACCACAGTTGCCCAGAGGAGAAAGAGATTAGGTTGGAGTTACCAAGAAAGGCCTCATCAAGGAGGTACCTTTAGATCAAGAAAGATCTTGAAAGATCAGATTTTAGCAAGTATAAGTATTGGAAACAGCATTCAAGGTTGGGTACACTAGCAGAAAAGCACAAGGCATTTTAGGGAATTGTGAGTAACACAGTTTGACTAGAACATATGGGACAAATAAGGAATCATGAAATAGGTTGGAAGGGCTGTTATGTGAGTGAGTGGAGCAGTTTGTTATTGAAGCTGAAAGCAAGAGATGTCAGGGAAGGGAAAGGCTCAGATTCTAAAGACAGCTTCCTCTGACTGTGTTTCATGTAATTTTTTGTAAGTACATGGGCCATCCTTCCCCAAAGAGAGTGTGAATTCCTTCAAAGGCAGGGATCATGTCCTAGAGTAAAAATAACTAGCATTTCAATGGGGCTCTGGGGCAAGGTAATGCAAGTATTATCCCCATTCAGAAGATGAAGAAATTATGACCTAGAATATTAAATGACTTGCCAATGTCTGTTATCAGGGTCTTCTGAGCTAGGATCTCCATACTGAAAAGGCAATACGATGTAAAACAAAGAGCATTGAATGTGAATATGGGGTTAACTCTTGGTTCTTACCAGCTGTATGACTTTGGGCACATGATTTAATCTAACTCAGTGGTTCTCAACTTTCCTAATGCCACTACCCTTTAATACTCATATGTGGGCGTATCTGTATGTGGGCAGACCCGCCTGGAGACGGATAGAGAAGCGGTGCCTCAGTTCCTAAGACCATCGAAATAATATGTGGTTTCCCATGGTCTTAGGCAACCCCTGTGAAAGGGTCGTTCGACCCCCAAAGGGGTCGCAACCCACAGGTTGAGAACTGCTGATCTAACTGATCCTTATTTCCTCCTCTCTGTGATCTCTCCACTTTCCACCTGCAGCTTTACTCAGTTTGAATTCCATGGAACATCATGTCCCTGCTCTAGGTACCCTTTGGTGTGTACACACCCACATACACACACACACACACACACACACACACACACACACACACACACACACACACACCTGCCTTCTAGCTTTCTTTAGTATGTTATCCTCCCCCATTAGAAAGTAAGCTCCTTGAGAGCAGGGATCACATTTCTTTTTCTTATTTGTATCTCAAGAGCTTAGCACAGTGCCTGATTCATAGAAAACACTTAATAAATGTTTATTGAATTGAATATAAAATTATGCCCGATGTCCTTTCCATCCTATATCTGAGATTCCTGACACAGGTCTCCTGCCCCTTTTCATTGCTTTATCCTCTACTACACTATACACTTTATATCTTTTATATCACCAAGTGTAGTGACAAAGGGAGGTACTCCATAAATGTGTATTCGTTTGTTATTTTGCAAACAGATGTAAAGATACTCTGGGTATTGATAGCACTGGTTTTATGAGGCTGTTTTGAGGAAAGTGCTTTGTAAATCTTAAATGCTATGGAATTGGGAGAGCTAATGTGTTTGCATTGCTTTCTGGTGGTGGAGGTGGTTGGTTGGCTGGTTGGCTGGTGGTGAGGATGATAGAGGTGGTGGTGATTGCTATGCTTTGTTCTTGTTCTTTTTCTTATTCTTCTGGACTGTATTTCCCAGATTAGCTTCTGTGCAGTATTTCAAAGTATTCAAAGAATACTGCTTTACACCCCCCTTATTGATTGCAAGTGGATTTCTTCAGCTATTGCCATCCATTTTATAGCCAGCAGATGTCACTGCTTCTTCAGAAATGGAAATACCTCAAACACTAAATTCTGCAAACAAACTTCATGTGTGCTTAACCTTGAAATAACATTGCTCCTCTTGTTTCTCTTGGCATTTCTGTTTGATCATATTTTTAACTACTTGGTTCCCATTTGGTATTTAAATGGGTTTGCGTTTTCCTGGAACATCATTTCCTGAAGCTCCTGATTTGATTCTGTCCTTCATTTCCAAGACTCAGTCTGAACCTGTTGTGTCTGATGATTCCTAGAGATCTTGGGCCAACCTATGACAGAGCCTCTTGGTGTCATGGAAGGACAGGATAGTAAAGAGGATTAACATTCTCTTCAATCTAGTATTCTAGGTCCTCAAGTGTGACCCTGTAACTGACTCCAAATTTTACAAAGCAAATCCCCTTAATAAAAGGATTTATTCTATAAAACTTGGACTAGATCAAAAGGCCTAGGGATCTGGCCCTGAGGCACAGATTCCCCATCCCCTATAGATATTGCTACCCCACCCAAACTTACCAGGAATCTAATCTAAGGTGAAACTCCCAACTCATTGTGTTCTACTCAGGCTCAGATGGAGGATAGAAATCTTTTGTCCAAATTAAGTCTTCTTAAACTTTTTCCACTCTTGACTCCTTTCTCTCCCCCCCCAAACTAGAGAAATTATTATACAGCTCCAGATATAAAATGATAATCATTTAATATCATATTTTGGCTAAAGTTTGAATTAATCAAAGAGGCTGCTCTGCCTCATTTTACAAAAAAAGCTCTCTTTCTATCTCAACCACTCCAGAGACCAGATAAGGCTAGGAGTAGGATTTAACACAGGCATCCAGAGATCATAAATTTCCAATTCAGACCCAGCTTTGTCTTGCTTCTCTGAGTGAGCTCGGAGAATACCTCTACTTATGTCAACAAACCACAAGAAGCCTACTTTATGGACCTTAAGGATGAGACCCTCAACTTGAGAAATTAACTTGAATAATGGGACTTTTTCTTATCTTTATATTTTCTGGACATATACCATGTTATGGAACGTTAATAGTAAAGAAAACAGATATTCTGGATCATAATTTCAATTGACATTTTGTCATTTCTCTTTGTTTTACTGTATTTATCACTTATCCAATTAAGAAAATTCCTTTCTCATACAATGATTAAACCATTATGGGGATCATAAATTTGTGTAACTCGGCCACCCCTAATTGGTATGGTCCTAAATGTATTTCAGCTCTCTCTCATTCTTTTGTTTGTCAGTCAGAACTCTAGTCCTGCACTCCAAGTACAAGTAGTAAAGCTAGCCTTAGGGGAATAATGAATAAATGTTGTAACTTTATATTACTCATGTTTGTCTCCTTTAACCAAACCTTTGAAACAAGTTGACAATAGGTATATAAAATCAGTATACAAATCAAACATTTATTAATAATAAATCATAAAGAAATTTATTTTAAAGCAATTCTTTAGCAAACATATAATTTGACATTTATTAAAGACAAAAGCAAACTTCAAACTAATGAGATAGATGTGCTAGTTTATTTTTACATAAAGAATTCTATCTTGGCAGAATATTTGATACTGCAAGACAGAGCATCTTCAACGTTTTTTTCAGAGATATTTTGATTTTATAACAGTCAATGATGAGAATGCTGTTTTGTATAAATACATAGTACAAAATGGTAGGAGTATATTTAGGGCCATTTCAGAAATTGTAGGAAATTCTGTCCTAATCCCAAGTCAAAATTCATTTAACAATTTTGTATGTACCCATGTTGGGGGTAGAAAAATCAAAAGTCAGAGTTATCTTGAGGAAGGAACAGGAAGTTTTTATTCTCTTCCCCCATGGGAAGAGGGCAGTCCTTTCCATGGTGGGGATCAAGGAGAGGAGGCATGTTGAAAAAGACAGAACAAGAATTTATACCCTAAAGAAGTCAAGCTCCCTCCCCCACCTTCCCGCTAGCTATCCCTTCTCCCATTGACTGGGAGGTGGGCTCTCAGTCTCCACCGGAAACCTTCCCCAATGGTGGATAACAAAGAAACCCACCACTATTCCCTATTGGCTGGGAGGTAGGACAGGAAACCAGTTCATGTCCTTATTTGGCAAACACCAACGTGAAGAAGGGGGTGGGACTAAGAGATTCCTAAATTCCTGAATCGCTTAAGGCTGATTGACAGCAAGGGAAGGAGGGAAAGGTCCTAGGTTGTGTAATTTCTTAGGAAACCCAGGACTCAAGTCTGTCCATTCTTACAAAAGTCTTTCTCTGGTTTCCAGATAGTTTCTCTCCCTTCTCTTTCTGAAGAGTCTTCACAGAGAGTGCAGAGAGTATACCCCACTCACCCATTCATAACTAGTCTTAAATCTAAACCAAGGTCTTTTTAGCAGCGTTTGTTGGCATTACATGCCGTGATAGCATACACAGAGCAAACTGGGCATGTTGTATGTTCAGAACCAAAGTTGCAGTGAAGTTATGCACTATAACATGGGCAAGCACTACCAGAAATACCTTGGATTCATTATTGTCTGGGGAAAGTGAAAACTTCTCAGGCAGTTTTGGATTAACTTCCCCCTCTCCAATACTGCTGTCAATCAGCAGCAAGCCCCTTCTGATTTCTTGCCTTTGTGAGCCCCTCCTCCCAGCCAGTGGGAGTCAGGGACAGCCCTGGCTCACTCCTCCTCCCTTGCTTTGGGACTCTTCTCCCCTTCTCTTGCTGTCAATCAGCATCCTTGTTCTTTGTAAACTTATTTCCCAGCCACTATGACTTGCCATTGGGGAAGATTTTGGCATCGAGACTTAAGTCTGCCTCTCAGCCAACGAGAGAGAAGACAGTCGGGGAAGGGGACTTAACTGCATTAGGGTATAAATTCTTGTTCTGTCTTTTGTAACCTCTTCTTCATGATGAGTCATGGGGAAGACCACCCTCTTCTCCCAGTGAAGAGAATAAACTCCTGTTTATATCCTAAGACATCGCCAAATTTTTAATTAAATTTTAGGATGGGGTTTTTCATCCCAAACAATTATGCATTTGATTTTTAATTTGGTCATTGCGTATTCAGACATTTTTTACTGTTGCCAAATTTTTCTCAACCCCCGAATTCAGTTACAGGACCCCATATGGGGTCTCAACCCACAGTTTAAGAAACATTGGTAAATTGCCCAAGGCTGGGAGTGATTTGGAAGTAAATGACATGATCAAAGTCATATCCCCTAACCCCTCTTTAGAATAAGTCCACTTCTCATTATAGTGTTCATTTTCACTCTTGTTAACCAATAACTCGCCACCCTCAGGAACACCCACCCTTCCAAGGGCATGTAAGCATATATAAGGGTGCCATGAGAGGTCATTGGCATTGGACTGACTCCCTTATTAATAATATGCTACCATTATTAATAAAATAACACAAACTGTCTCTCGATTTTTTAAAATATCACACCACTCTTATTTGAGAATGTAAAGCCAAGTTTATCCTCCCAAGAGCCTCCATTTCCAAGAACTTCTCTTTTCTGTACCCCTCTTTTCTTCTGTTTCCCTCCATCCCTGTCTTCATCCCCATGACCAAAGTGCTCATGCAAATCTCTGACTGCCTAGAGCCTGGGAGGGAAGTGAAGAGTTCTGCCTGGACCTATTCTGCACTAGGAACTCCCCTTAGTTCCAATCCTTTACCTCCAACTGTTTTCTGAACACCTCCACCTGGATGCTGCCCCACCACCTCAAACTCAGCATGGCCAGAATCGAATTCATATTCTTTCCCTCAAAAACTAACCCTTCCTATTTCTTTGATAGCACCAGGAACTTCTCCAATAACAGAAGCTTGAAACCTCAAAGTTTTCATTCGTTCATTCCTCTCTCCTTCTCTCTCCATCTCCAAGGATCTGCTAAAGCCTAACAACTCTACCTCCCATCTCTAGCATCCATACTCTCTGTCTTACTCAAGTGGCCAACACTGTCCCTCCCCCCTCATTACCTCTCACCTTTATACAGCTGCCAAAATAATCTTCCTAATAATACACAGATCTGACCACGTCACTCTTTTGTTCAAAAATTTTCAATGACTCCCTATTAACCTTAGTATAAAACACAGATTTCTTAATTTCACATTTAAATCCCTCACCACTATCACCATCTAAAAGCAAATTACTTTCCTACTTGGTTCCCATCACTTTCTTTCACATGTTCTATTTTCCAGCAAAACTGGCCTATTAGCTGTTGCCTGATTTAGTACTTCCATCTCTTGCCTCTTTGTATTCAAACAAGCAATCCCCTGTGGCTGGAATGTAGTGTCTTCTCATTTCTTTTTGCCATAGTCCCCATCTTCCTTAAGGAATCAATTCGGGAGTTACTGCCTCCACGTACTCTTCCTTGATCCTCACAGCTAAAAGCAATTTCTCCTTCTTCCGTATTCCCAGAACAAGTCTTCTGAATTTCTCCTTTACACCATGAAATTCTAACTTCTATTATATTCATTTGCATACAACATTTCCCACCCCCCAGTATATTATATTGTCAGTTCCTTGAGACTATATATCAGATTTGTATTTTTTTTTTTTGCTTTTTTTGGAGGGGGAAGGCTGGGTAATTGGGGTTAAGTGACTTGCCCAAGGTCACACGGCTAGCTTTGTGTTAAGTGTCTGAGATCACATCTGAACTCAGGTCCTCCTGACTTCAGAGCCAGTGCTCTATTCACTGTGCCACCTAGCCACCCCCAGATTTGTATTCTTAAGGGCTAGAAGGGGTGGGGAACCTGTAGCCTACAGACCACACGTAGCCCTCCAGATTCTCAGATGTGGCCCTTTGACTGAATCCAAACTTCACAGAACAAATTCCCTTAATAAAAGGGAAAAACTTGGATTCAGTCAAAAGGCCCCACCTGAGGCCCTAAAAGGTCACATATGGCCTTGAGGGTTCCCCATACAATAGCTCACATACAGTAATAAAAAAATCAATATTAATTAAAAGTAAATTGTGTATGGATCTTCCTGATTCCTGCCCCTTATGCAAAGTATCACTGTGGCTCAGGACCCATGATAATTCCAGGAAAGAATTCTGAACATGGCCCTAGCCCTTTCCATTTGTGCCCATTCCGTCAGGATCTTCTTGGAAAAATAGAAAAATCTGCATGCTGGAAGTGAGAAAACTCTGTTTCTAATCTTGGTCCGACATTCACTGTTTGACCTTAGCCAACTCATTTTTCTTCCCTGAGACTCCTTGGCTTCCTCCTCTGTGAAAGAAAGTTGGGCTAGGTGGTATCGAAACTGCCTTCCAACTCACACAGAATAGTCTGATGGAAAGGGACTTGGACCCGAAATAAGAAATCTAGGTCTGAATCATGGCTTCATTATTTACTAGCTGAGTAACTGTGGGCAAGTCACTTAAACTCTCTAAAAATTACTTACCTTGCCCATTTTTAATATGGCAATAATAGTACTTACACCTCTACTGCACTTGGAACTAAAGAAAATTTTAGGGATTACTCTTTATAAAAAGGAATTTTTTTTTCATAAAACAACAGTAGCCAAAAAAAAAGAGAGGAAAAAAAACAACCTAAACCCCCATACAAATGTTGTTATTCTGAGGGTCAGGCCCTGAACTGCTTGATAAAGAAAGAAGATGACACAGGACTGACAGAGAACATCAGTCAAGACATAGCTGGTGATATATCTGGATGGTGTGAACCTAAAAAGAGAGAAGGTACTGAGGGACAGTTATAGGATAATCTGGAAGTAAGGGCAAGGAACAAGAAGTGTGCTCACTTCTCCTTGTATTAGAGCATGTCCAGGGATTGAGTAAAGGTCCTTCTGAGGCTCAGGACAGTGGTCAGGAATTCTAAGAGGAACCAAACAGGAGTTTAAGCATTTCCACCTCAGAAATCAGCAAAAACTACAAATCAAGGAGGGTTTGTTTTATTGCTTGTCTGTACTTAAGATTGATAGATAAAGTCTAAATAATGCAACTCAAACTTCAAACAAAGTATATTATGAATATTTTTTTTCCTGGAGAGACAGTTATTAAACATTAACCAGCACACCTTTAGAGCCAGGTTTCTATGTCAAAAGGAAACTGAAAGTCTGAGAAGAGATCTAATATGAAAGTCAGTCTATTAATGTAGCACCTTCCTCTCATATACAGGATTTTCAGACTAGATATTTCTGGTGCTCTGTGGGTCAGCATTCACTGAAAACCAAAGCTCCTAAGCCCCCACCAATGTTTACTTTTTTCTCTAGTCAGCCAGAGAATATAATTAGCTCAAAGTGAAGGCATTAAATGAAAAAGCACAGTAAGAAAAGTCACAATAGGACATTGCCCCTCCATAAATACAAGACACTCTCCCACAAATACACATCATCAGGGAAAATGGGCTGGGAGTAAAGGAGGCCACTCACCCTTCTGATGCAATGGGATGCCTATGTCTTCTGGTGACATCATCCCACTGCTTTGACTGTATGGGTATGCTGTCTGCACTGGTGTTCTAAGTGCTCTAAGTCTGCCAACTTAGAATAGATAGAATTTCTCTCTGATAAACAGATAAATAGGTCTTTAGTCATAATCACTCCACCCAGTTTACAAAAGCCAAACAGAAAGTCCCCAGTCTAATTTCTTTTTGACATCTATGCCTGGCATTAGATCAAAGCTCTCCATTATGGACAACTCCACACTTTAGGGTTCAAGATTTCCAAGGGCTCTCTGGTTTAGCATGTGGTCTTCCTGACTCTAGGCCCAGAACTCTATCCACTGCGCCATCTAGCTTTCCACACTTTTTAGAAATACTTATTTTAAATGAGAGAAAATTCTGCTTTCTAGGCCATGTAGGTACATGTTTTTGTGATGTCAGATTCATGACAATGTTTGTAATAAACTTATCTCGAGAGATAAAAATGTTGTATACTTTCACAAAGGAGCTACAAATTTCAAAATTCACACAGGATACACAAATGCCCTATCCAAGTTTTGCTGTATATATATATATATATATATAGAGAGAGAGAGAGAGAGAGAGAGAGAGAGAGAGAGAGAGAGTGAAAGAGGGATGGAGAGAGAGAGAGAGAGAGAGAGAGAGAGAGAGAGAGAGCCTGAGGGTGCTCATACCCTAACCTGCAAAACAGCTCCTACCAGTCATCTTTTCTGCTTACTATGGCCTGCTATTAAATACATTCCTGGCCTGCTCAGACCTTAACAACGCCCCTTTCTACAATGACTATGTTCCACACTGCCACTTGGTGGCCATAGATGGAATCTCATTATCTCAGCGGACCTCTCTATGGGACAGCATGTAAACCAACCAGACGCTCAGATCCAAGAAACCCAAAAGAGTTCCCCTTCCTCCCAAGGTAGTCCATCAATCAAATGCCATGGACAGAGAGTGAAAGATTTATGTTGTGTACTCTGAAGAACACAAAAATAGGATGGCGCATGGTCTCCGAACCTCAGGGAGCCATTGATCTAGCTAAGGAAGCATTAAATAAAACCCAAGAAACAATTAGAGAACAACTAATTAAAGGTTGCTCTGTGAAGGACTGACTACAACTTTGCAATGCGCTCGGTAAGAGTCGAGGATGGAGAAATTAGCAGGAGCTGGAAGGATGAGGATAATATGATGGAGAGAGTAAAAGCTCAGTTAAGCATTGAAAAAATACATAAGATTTACTTACAGGAAGGGGAATTCCAGGCAAGAAGGACAATTCACTGTCAGGAAAGAGAACTGTATGTCCCGGAGACAGTGAGAGATTGACCAAATTAGAGAACATGGTGTGAATTAGGTAGTTGTAAGAAGAGGGTGAAATTGAACTCCTTGTCAGACAACAGAAATGACTTTTCCTTCCCAATTTCTGCCTTTCTCACAACCTTTTCTTCTATCCCCCAGCACTGGAAACATTTGACTCCTCCATCAATCCCCACGTCCAACCTGTTACTAAGCCTTATTGAATCTTGTTTTTCTATATAGCTCATATCCAACCCAATCTTTCCCTGCTCTGTTTCTGAACAACCACTAAATTCCTTCAGATATTCTTTGGGAAGTTCTAACTACAATACAAGCTCTATGCCAACATTAATCTATGAGTCCCCTTGGAAAGGAGCTAACCACCTTAAAATACTCCAGGCTGATGAGAACAATTGGAATACGTTAAATATCAAAGAAAAATAGCTTTGTTACATAAACAGGGCTCAAAGAATGAGCTCAGAAGTAAGTTATAGATCTCCTATAGAACAGTAACTGGTACCATAAGACTCAAAAAGTCCAAGGATTTCTTGCCGTACAGGCTGTAGAACCAGGCAATTATCTGGGTATTTCAGACGAAAGTCCCACTTGAACATCATACAGCTATGAGAGAAAGCCTCAGGGAATATTACAAGCTTTCGAGTACAATTTGTTTATTAATCTGTGTTTTATACTGAATGAAACCTATTCTGAGAGGTAGTAAGAGTTCCCAGAAGACAGACAGAATGAGGGGAATCTGCTTTTTGACACCTTTAAAGTGTTGGTTACAGACTAATCCCTCTAGTCAGCGGCTAATATGCTGCCTCAGGCCTAGTAAGTACTCAGAGGGTCTTTATTGATTTAAATAGAAAGAAGTCCCACAGCCACTAAGCCTCAGGCAATGGGACTTTCTCTTTTATTTTTTTTCCACTCTCCACTCCCCAGGCTTCCACTTAGATATCCTCTATTGATCTCAGATAAATACCCTCAGAACAACCAGCTATTGTGATATCTAGGGAAAGAACATTAAATTTTAAGAACTCCTGCTGATCCTAGGTCAAAAGAAAACAGGAGTCAAAAGAAAGGAATTTCTATAATAAAATTATGCAGGAAGATGGTTTAGGAAGAATACACCTTTAACTCAAGACCCTGAAGTTCTGTGATTAGAATTCAATTGTGCCTGGAAATTGAAAGGATGCCCATCAATTGGGGAATGACCAAACAAGTTGTGGTATATGGTTGTGATGGAATACTATTGGGCTATAAGAAATGATGAGGGAGATAGTTTCAGAAAAACCTGGGAAGACTTAATTCAAAATGAAGTTAGCAGAACCAAGAGAACATTGCATACAGTAATAGCAATATTTTAACAATGATCAACTGTGAAAGACTTAGCTACTCTGATCAATACAAAGACCCAAGACACTTCCAAAAGACTCATGGTGAAAAATGCTATTCACCTTCAGAGAGAGAGAACTGATGAAGTCTGAATGCAGGTCAAGGCACAATTTTTTCACTTTATTTTTCTTGACTTTTTTTTTGCAATAAGGCTAATATGGACACATGCTGCATGATTTCACTCGTATCATTGATATCACATTGTTTACCTTCTTGATGGATGGGGAGGGTGGGAAGGAAGGAGACAATTCGGAACATGAAATTTTTAAAAAATGAATGTTCAAAATAAATGTGTGGTTGGTTTGTTTTCTTAAGAATTCAATTATGTCTGGAAAACTTGGATCTGGAATTAAAGATCTGGGTACTTCTCACTGAAATCTATTTACCATATGGATGAGAGTCCAACATTGCATGGAAGAGGCAAAGGGGGCATGTGAGAGGAACACCATTGCAGGCATGGAGGAAAGCACATGCAAAAGTATTAAGACAGGGAAGCGCAGCACAGAATCGGGATGTGGTAACAAGTAGTTCAAGGGAACATAAAGCCCATGAATAGAAAGAGTATTTAATAAGTTGGAAAACATAATTTGGAGCCTGACTATACAGGGCATCAAATGACAGGTTAAGGAATTTGCCTTCTGAGATGTCTACATTCAGAGAAAGATCTAGAAAGAACAGAGTTTAAATGGAGACTGAAGCAAACTACTTGCTATCGCTCTTTTCCATGTTTGGTTTTGTTTCCTCTTTCCCATTGTTCATTCCATCGGTTACAACCTGTCTATACAACCAGACTAATGTCTAATGTGAAAGTATTTGCAGCTCCTATACTTGACTGCATGCCACCATGGGTGGGGGGAGTGGGAGGAGGGAAGGGAGAAAATTGGAAACTCAAGGGATTGTGGAACTGAATCTTATAAACTAAAAGTAAATAAACAAATCAATTTAAAAAAGAAAAAAGAAAAAGAAATTTGCCTTCTATTGCATAAGCAACAGGAATCCACTAAAGGTTTTTGAGTAGGGAAGTAGAAAGGTTAGATCCCTATATTAGACAGCTTACCCTGGCAGGGCAGAAAGGAGGTGTTAGAGAAGTGAGAGACATTAGAGGCAAAGAAGACAATTAGAAACTATTCCAATACTCCACATAAAAGGTGATGATGGCCTGAACTAAGGTAGTTCAGGAAGGTCAAGGTAGGGGAGAGGAGATGAGAGAAATTGGCAGGACCTGACAACTAATTAAATATTGGAAGAAGAGGAGGAGAATAATGGAGAAGAAAGTATAAGATGACTATAAGATTTCAAGTCTAGATTATTAATAACCAGTGATTAAATACTAGTAATTATTGCTTCACAGATGTCTTTTACATCTTCCCCAGCTCTAGGGCTTCACCTTACACCTTGCTACTCGACAAAGATGAGTCCCCCAAAATGGAAACCATTGATGTTGGGAGGGGCTGTAGGAAAAAACACATACTAATATTCTATGAGTAGAACTAAGAATTAATCCAGCCATTCTGTGTATCAACTTGAAATTGAAGAGAAAATTACCAACTGTTCTTACTTTTTGAGCCACTAATCCTACTCCTAAACATCTTTCTTCAGGGAGATCAAAGGCAGAAACAGAAGACCCATATATACCAAGATATCCGTAGCATCACTTCTTTCTTTTTGGTGGTAGCCAAGGACCAGAAACAAAACGGGTATCCATCAGAGAATGTTTGAATAATCTATAAGAATATATTGTCCATTAAGTAATTGTGAATATGAAGAATTCAGAGATATTTGGCATGAACTGAGATAGAGTGAAATAAATTAAAATGACCACATACACAGTGACTACAACAATGTAAATAAAAAAATTGTTGAAAGGATATCAAACCCTGAGTAACTAAAAAAAAAAAAGGTTCCAGAGAACAGATTATAAGACATACCTCCCTCTGCAGCAGAGAGGCAAAAGGCTGCATATACCTTCAGACTAGACACTATATCAGGCACTTTTTGTTGAACTGTTTTTCTTTGTTGTAAAGGAGGGTTTAGATTTGGAGGAGGTGAGAGAGATATTTCCAGAAATAATTCTGATGTAAAAGCAAAAGGCATCAGTGAAAGTAAGTTTTCCCAGATAGATTGCAAACTCCCTGGGGGCAGTGACCACCACTTCTAATCCTGTTGTATCTCCCCTGGTAACAAGCACAATTCTGTACTTACAGTAAAAATACACAAAATAGGCATCATCAGACATTGAGAATCTCCTAAGAGCTCAATTTGTTACAGTACAAACAGAACAAACACTAACATGACCAGGCACACTGGTTCTCTGAAAATGGTAATGATGTAGGTACAGTTGAGCAATTTCTTCTTCCTGCGTGACGTGTACCTCATTTCAACTACCTCTTCTTTTTCTGTCCCTGGAATAATCAAGGCAGAGATATGGAAAAACCAATAGACCCCTAATGTAGACAGAACAGAAATCCTCCTTAGCCATTTTTTTTTATTTTTCCCATGTTTAATTTTAATTTTTCTCAATTACATGTAAATAAAAAATTTGAAACTTTTTAAAAATTGAAATTCCAAATTCTCTGCCTCCTCCTTCTCCTCTCCACCACTTGAGAAGGCAAACAGTTTGATATAATTATATATGTGCAATAATGCAAAATATTTCCACATTAGCCATGTTGCAAAAGAAAACACAAACCAGAAAAACAAAAATAATAAAGTATATATGTATATATACTTTATTTTATGTGTGTATTATCTATATATACATATATAGATACACATACATACACATACACACATATATATGTATATGTATATGTGTGTGTGTGTATATCTCCAGATTTTTCCGAAACCATCCTATTCATTAGGTCTTACAGCACAATAGTATTCCATCACAATCATATACCAAAACATGTTCAGCCATTCCCCAACTGATAAGCAGCCCCTCACTTTCCAATTTTTTGCCACTATCAAAAGAGCTGCTATAAATATTTTTGTACAAATAAGTTTTTTCCCCTTTTCTTTGATCTCTTTGGGATACAAACTAAGTAGTGATAATTGCTGGGTCAAAAGGTATGCAGAATTTTATAGCCCTTTGAGCACAGTTCCAAGATGTTCTCCAAAATGATCGGATCAGTTCACAACTCCACCAACAGTGAATTAGTGCCTCAATTTTCCCACAGCCCCTCTAACATTTGTCATTTTCCTTTTCTGTCACATTAGTCAATCTGATATGTCCAAGGTGATACCTCAGGGATGTTTAAATTTGCATTTCTCTAATCAATAGTGATTTAGAGCATTTTTTCATATAACCACAGACAGCTCTGATTTCTTTTTCTGAAAACTGCCTTTTCATATTCTTTGACCATTTATCAATTGGGAAATGACTCATATTCTTATAAATTTGACTTAATTCTCTATATATTTGAGAAATTATATCTTTTTCAAAGATATTTGCTATAAAAAAATTTTCCCACATTTCTGCTTTCATTCTAATCTTGGCTGTATTAGTGTTGTTTATGTAAAAACTTTTTAATTTGATGTAATGAAAATCATAGGGCAACTAAGTGGCACCATGGATGGACTGCCAGATGGGCCTAGGGTCAAGAAGACCAGAATTCAAATCCAACTTCAGACACTTGCTAGCTGTGTGACCCTGGGCAAGTCATTTAACCCTCTTTGCCTCAGTTTCCTCATCTGTAAAATGAGCTGAAGAAGGAACTAAAAAACCACTCCAGTTTCTTTACCAAGAAAACCCCAAATGGGATCACACAGAGTCAGACACAACAGAAACAACTGAACAACAGAAAAATCAAAATTATCCATTTTGTATCCCATAATGCTCTCCATCCCTTGTTTGGTCATAAATTCTTCCCTTATCCATAAATCTAATAGGTAAAATATTCCATGCTCTTCTAATTTGCTTACAACATCAACATTTATGTCTAAATCTTTTACCTTTAGTCATATTTTAATGGGAAAAGCTAAGAGTGTCCATACCACCACCTTCCTAGGAGCTCATCTCCATTGAAGAATCTGCCACTCAGTCATCTGGAAAACCTCTCCCCATCCCTCCCTCTCTAGAGCCTCCCTATAAGATAAAATACAAGCATCCCCTTGCCAGTTGTCATGGACGGAGAACTGGACTGGGAGTCAGAAAGACCAAAGTTCCAAACTCCCCTCATGCACTACTAGTGTTGTTATCCTAGGAATGTGTGGTAACTCTCTGTTTCCTTACCTGTAAAATAAAGGTAATAATAGCACCTACTTCACCTCTTGAAAGCATTTGATAAATCCATTAGCCAGTGCCTCAACTGACATATAACTGCTTACTACAGACACAACAAAAATTTCTCCTGTGAAAGACAAGTAATAAATGGTAATAAACTACTGGTATTATTATTACTATAAGTGATGGCTTGATGAGGAGGGGAAGGAGGAAAGGAAGAGGAAGGATCTATGAAGGTGATGCAAAATGTATCAATTTTTTAAAAATTTTAATGTTTATTCTCTTCCACACCAAGGCTAAGGTGGAAAAGTTAGTGTGACTGTGCCATCATTTCCTCGGTTCATCCCACCACTGCTACTCTGTTCTTGTCCTAACAGTATCCACCTAACCCAGGAATTCACCACTCCCAAAAGCTCCTACTTTTTTCTTCCATTCACCTTTGCTTATATACCTCCAAATATCATGTGGCAGATGTGAGAGATGAACCTGACAGATGAGCTTACAGCTAGTACTCCCCAGAGACCACCAGAGTAGAAGTGAAGAGGAGGAGGAAGAGGAACTGATGTAAATCCCATCTGCCAGCTTCTGACCTTTCAATTCCCTACAAATAGTGTCAATCAAAGAAGGAAAATGGATTTTAAAAAATAAACCTCTGACTTCAAACTACAAGATAACAGCTAAAACTCAAAGGTTTTTACTCACATCTCTCTTCTCTAATAGATTAAATAATGCTTTACTCCCACCTCTCTTCTCTGATGAATTAAATAAATTGGTTGTTGCCCATTTCTTTAAAAAATCTATTTATTTCTGTCCATGGAAATAAGTGTTATGTCTTAACTGGACATTTAGAATTTTACTTACGTTAAACCTGAACTTTCAGAGGAAGAAGAAAGAGATGGAGCATGTAGTCTCCCCTCAGGAGTCTGAAGGACATACTAATATGCTTTTGCAGGACCAAAAGAGGAGAATTCAGCTGCTTACTTTATAACCATCAACTTTTCCATTTTCCTATTTACATTTTAAAGTTTATACTGTAGCACCCTCCCTTCACTCTCCTCATGCCGTGACTAAGGAGGTAGGGAGGAAGAGGGAGCTGCTCTGCCTGCCAAAGGAGGCTACCGGGAGAGCTGAAGAGATAAACAAGAAATTATGCAAGGCATGGCAAGGGGATAAGCAAGTTTTTCAAGGGCAGAGGAGGAGACAGAGAGCCAGCTTTTACCTTCTTGCACCTTTCCCAGGACAATATTATCCTGTGAAGTCTGCACTTCTGGGTGGGAGTTGGGTCATGGAGCAAACAGCAAGATAAAAGCTGGAGCTGAAAGGGTTGGCATTGAAGAAAAGAGGTCCTAGGAAGAATCCAGTCTGAGCCCAGATTGCCAGCAGCTACCCTAGAGGAGCCAGAGAGCAGCCAAGTTGTCTCAGTTCCTCTACTACCTTTAATGTGACTCTCCAGAAGAAAATTTAGACCCTGAGCATACCTCCCCATCCATCTATTGGTTTTTCATATTTAAATATTTCCCATAGTCTCTGGGGTTTTTTTGGTTTGTTTTTCATTTATTTGTGGATATTTGCTAAATCCAACATTTGGGATGCTTGCAGAACACAATGTGAGCAGTTGAGTCTAGGTCTACAGACTATCTGAGACCTTCTGCTTTGGGAGCATCTCTATAGATTAGTTGTGGGCAGCTGTCAGCAGGTAACCCACTTGGTATTTCTTTTATGGTATCTTGGTTGTAATCATTTTTACTCTTTTTGCCCTAAGTTAAGACCATGTACAAGTAGGCCATGCTTGTGATTGACTCCATTATGCCATGTTCATGTGATTAGGGTTCACTGAAATACAACAAATGAACAAGGAAGGTAGAGTTTCCTTGGTAGGCTGGAACCAAGATTCTAAATGGATAAGTCCACACTGACCACATACCCCTTGACTCTAAAGCTAGAAGCTGTCATTCTCCAAAGGAATGAGCTGTGAGTAGAGGCAGCAACTCTGTAAAAAAGCATGGAGCCAGGAAACCATAGCTCGGGGACTATTCCCAGTGCCCCCTGGTGTTGGATAATTGGATAAGACACATAACTATCAAAATAAGCAAAGAGTTGCAAGGATCTGGGTCTTCATCCCTAAAAAGAGTCAGACTACAACGCACTGTACTCCTTAGTAAATTAAATAACTATTTAAAACCATTATGTTTTATGTAAATGCTAATGATTTCCATTGAACATAACTGTAAATAATAAATTAGCTTTTTAGTTAATAGATGGGAAATCATTGCTCTGCTTTAAAATAATTGTTTTATAATAAAGATACATAACCTTTTTTTAAAAAATTAATCCAATTTGTGAGTTCTTTGGTGTATAAGCCTCCTTCCACCAATGTAGAAAGCACCTCCTCTGCAACTTGTAGTCTTAGAGGGATGCTTACCTTGTCAAGTGACTTGCCCAGGGTCACACAGTCATCCCATGTCAGATGCAGGACTTGAACACAAGTCTTCTTGACACTGGAGCCAATTCCTTCTATTCACTAAGCCTCTGCTGCCTCTCACATTTACCCTTACCCAGCTGGAGCATCTCTATAGCCAGACTTTTTTCTTTTAATCGGTTTCCTTTATGATATTCTACAGTTATCCTCAACATTTATTTTTAATTGTAGACAGCTTTCTCAGCATATGAATGTCCAATGAAAAGGTCAAAGTGATGACGCCTCTATGATTTGCTTTTTCCCATTAGGTTGTAAGCTCCTTGAGAACAGAGATTGTCTCTTTTCTTATTCGTATCCCAGAGCCTAGCATATAGTACTATGTGACTGACATACAGTAGGCACTTAATAAATGTTTAATGAATTTAAAAGCATTGGGAATTTGAATTATTAAGCAATGGCTATGGCAAAAGTCCCCATAACAAAGCTTCCCTCTATAGAAAAATCTGATACAAAAGAGGAGACACTGAATCCCACATCGTTCTACTCCCTACCCTCACAAAAGGTGCTCCCTCTTTTCGACTTGCTCTCTAGAACCACACTAAAATATTCTCCTGGGAACCTCCTTAACAGGCCATTCTGTGCCAGCCCTGGAGTTTAGAAAAACTTCAGCTGCACACAGAAAGCATAGGATGAAATATATCTCCCTTCTCTTGGTACAGGGCTGGGAAGACTACAGATGCAGAGTGTTGCATATGCTATCAGAACTGGTTATTTTGGCAATGTTTTACTTAATTATTTTTCTTTGTTTCAAAAGAAGGTACAATTTGTAAAAGATATTAGAGTATGTTTGGCAAAAACTCAGTGAAGACTTAAAAAAAAGACAATAACTCAAAAAATAATAATTCGAACTTCAGATGAAAAAAACAACCTGAATTCCTAATATGGAAGAATTGCCATTTTACAGCCTCATTCAGGTTTGGGGACCATAAGAAGGATAGTTGTTGCAAATCAGACAGATGGAATTAATGATTCAGCCATTATTATACATAAACGTTATGACATAAGCTTATTCTGCTTTAGAACCATGTAGGAAATTTTCATTAACTCTCCCAGAAGACCTCTCCCTCTTGTTCCTTTATGATTCTGAGACACTTCTCACTAGAAACACTTCATGGAGAAGACACTACAGACATAGTATGGTGGCAAGACTGGAAAGGAACATCTGCTCTCTCTGAATACGTGGCTTAATAGAGAAAAGTAGCAAAGTCTCCAGGAGCCAGTCTGGTCAGGCATATGATGTGATGTTCTTTTCTTCTCTACAATACATTATCTTTCAATCAACAAGTATTTATTAAGCTCCTACTACTATGTGCCTGGAACTATAAAAACAAAAGTGAGCTAGTTCCTTTCTTCAAGGAGTAGATAGAGCACATTGACAGGAATTGTAGCCAGGCAAAGAGGTTTTGGTCTAGAGGGTCACAAGGATTATGAATGAAGCCACAGGGCAATAGATTGTCATATCCTCTTCAGTTGGTGGACTTGTTTAGATTTCTGTTTCCAGGGTGAGAGGGAGAAAGGAAGGCATTTTAGAGCTTACATAGACCATATAGTCTAAATTGACTCCTTTTACAATTGAGGAAACAGGCCCAGAGAGGACTAAAGTCACAAAGGAATTAAGTGGGAATGAACACATTTAAACCCAGGGTTTCTGACTCCAGAGTGTCAGATATTTCCACAATATCACAGTGGAGATAGATACTACAGTGGGAGAGCAAAAGCACTGGGAAAGACGTGGTATTGTGATGATGGACTATGAACCACCGGGGAGAAGTTGAACAGTATTTCAAACAGAAACAGCTGAGTGTTTGTTCAGTGGATAAAGCTCCAGACCTGGAGGCAGCAAAGGTCTGGGTTCAAATTCAGCCTCAGAAGCTTACTTGTGTGAACTCCCACAAGTCACTAAACTTCTGTTTGCATCTGTAATATGGGGCTAATAACAGCACCTACCTCCCAAGGCTGAAGGGAGTATAAAATCTGATAATAATTATAAAGTGCCTAGCACAGTGTCTGGCATGGTACAGAATGTCCCTAAAGTCTGAACACATAGGAAATCTCATTATGCATATATTCAAAAAAAGAAATGAAGGAAATTTTCAACAAAATTTTATTTAATTAGCGTAAATGAGATTTCATAGGAAAACATAGGAAGATATAGGAGAAACATAGGAAATCTTATTAATTAACAAAGTTTAATTTAATTAGCTATTATTAGTTTATTTTAAATTAATCCAAAATTAGCATTTTCAAAACTCACATTTACATTCAATTCAGTGAGTATGTATTGAGTGACTACTTTGTGCCAAGCACTGTGTTAAATGTTAGAGATACAAAGTCAAAAACAAAATAGTCCCTTCCTTCAAGGAGTTTATAATCTACTTGGGTGGAAGGATACAGCATATATATGTATATGTATACATATATATGTATGTATATATGTGTGTATGTGTGTGTATACACACACACACACACACACACAAATGAGTTAACACAAAGTAATTTCAAAGCATTAACCAACTAGGGTCTTATATAGCACCTGATTGGTTGTTTGACCCTATTCATTTAAACAATTCAATTCACTAGTTTAATTTAATTCAATAACATTGAGCAAATGCAGGCTTTTGCTTATTATCTCATGAATTAGTGAATAGTTTAGGTTCTAAAACATTTTTCACCACTGAACAACCTAAGTCTGAAAAAATGAAGCAGGAACCCATGAGTTCTTATCCTAGTTCTTATCACTGCTACCTAGATTAATTCTCTTCTCTTAGCGGGATAGTTCTGGCCTATTTCGATGGGATCATCTACATCCATGCCCAAACTATCTGGTCTATTTCTGGATTCTTTCCTCAAGGAAAACATGTTTCTTGAAAGGTTGAGAAGAGAGATTTAGGACAGGGGATTGTAAAGCACCAGGATCTCTTCCCTACCTTTTCCCACTATGGCAGCCTAAACTGAAGGACTGAAAGTGAAGAATTAAAGCCAAAGGAATCATCAGGAAGGTTTTTCCTAAAGTTATTTTTCTCTTTTCCTACCACAAATTTCTTTTCATACTTCACCTGCAAGGTCAGAGGTTGTATTTGGAGACTTCCCATAAAGCTACTTTCTCCTCTCATGGTCCAGTCTTTAAAAGGATTTCTTAAGTAACTCTAGACTATTCATTAAATCCAGAGAACAGCTACTTTCTCCCCTATAGCCCAGCTCTAGTGATGGAGAAGTGGATTTCTTAAAGAACTCCATATATTTCAGGGTGTATCATCTAAATATATCTTCTCTTTTTTGTATTAACCTTTAAAGATAAGAGGTCATATTCTGGAGACATCATATACAGTTACTTTTTTCATTCTCGACAAATATTTATTAAGTACTAACCATATGCAGAGCACATAAGTCAGTCCATAAGGACCTACTATGTGCCAAGCACTATACTAAGTTCTAGGTATGAAAAGAAAAGCAAAAAACAACAAAACAGTCCCTGCCCTCAAGGAACTTACAGTCTAATAGGACAAAAAATGAAAACAACTATGTATGCAGGATAAATTGGAGATAATCAATAGAGGGAAGGTTATTAGCATTAAGGGGGATTGGGAAGGTCTTTTTGTGGAAGATGGGATTTTAGCTGAAAACTCAAGGAAGCCAAGAGGCAGAAATGAGGAGAGAGAATATTCCAGGCACGGAGGACAGACAGTGAAAATTCCCATAGTCTGGACATTGGATGCCTTGTGCTAGGAACCGCAAGACAGAAGCCAGTACTATTGGATTGCAGAATATGTGAGGGCACTGCCTTATGAGAACTCAAAAAACAAAAATGAAACAGTCCACACCTTTAGAGACCTTACTTATTGGGGTACAAAGTATGTACATGAATAAGTACAATACAAGGTAATCTAAGGAGGGAGAGAGAGCACAAACAATTGGGTAGTAGTTCAGGGAAGGATTCATAGAGGAGACAACAAATGGGATGCTGGAATAGAAGATATAGAGGAAGACAAAGAGAAACTAGAAGGATCTATTTAATGTTCCAAATGACATAACAGTACACATAACAGTAGCATCAGGCAGCACTTGTAATTTATCTTAAGGGCATAACTCCATCCTACTGAAGCAGCTGTGCACTTGAAGCATCTATATAGGCTGCACAGTAGTAGAGGGGAAAGGTTATGCATAAGAGGAAAAGGGAAGAAGACTTGGTTCCAAGGATATGGTCTTTAGAGGGAAAATATCCTGCTCTATCCCTTCTTCCACTTTTACCCTTGGATGGCGGAAATAGAAAAATAACCAATGACAAGTGACAATAAGAACACAAGTAGAAGAGTCCTAAATTGGCCAGTGATCCTTAGGTGGGGTGCTCTACTTATGTAAGGCCATTGAGCTCTTACACCTCAATGGTGGAGACTCATTCTCTCAGATGAATGTAGTGTAGTAGGTTTCTCCTCAATGGGGCTCTTAAAGCAAAGTCAGAACAAGAGAGGTCATAGGAAGGATTCTCAATGAAGTCTAGGCTGATCTAAATGGCTTCTGAAACCCCTTAAAATTTCTGATGCTATGACTGGTCCAATGTGCATGTGGATGGGTTCATGTATATGGTCATACTTTGCCTCTCTGGAGTCCACACTAACTTCCAGAAGAGATGGCCTGAAAAACCTCCTTCCCCAAATCCCAAGCCTAGGACCTTCCCAGGATCAGAACCTTCAACTCTATGCTGGTCTAACACTGATTTAACCTATGAAGGGAATTGAAAGATGGGAGGAAGTAAGAGGCCTCTTGATGGGAAAGCACCAACCCCTGATCCTGGCCACCTGACCTTTTTGGGATGGGGGTACAGGTCTAAACATTGACAGTAAAGAGAAGGAGCAAACAGGGTTTCTAGATATGGAGAAAAGCCAAGTAGCATTATTTTCCATCATTTCCTCAAACCCAGATCCTTATAGCCCAAGTCAAACACTAAAAGTGAATCAGAAGAGGAAGGAAGAAAAGGAGAAAAGCAGGAAGAAGGAGAAGCAAGATAGGGAGGATCAGGAGCATTTGGACCCTCTACTTTCCTAATATTACTCAAAATCACTATGGAAACCCCAAATATAAAATTTGATCAATTCTACTGCTGGCTTTGTGACCCCATTTTCTAGTTGAACAAGTGAGCTCAGGCAGCAGTATAGGAAGGTCTTGAACCGTAGAGGCCTTGAACAACACTCTTATCTCTAGGATCTTTTTTGCTTCCTTTGTAAAATGTCTTATTTCCTTTTATCAGCTCTAAGCAGCAGCAGTTTGGGGAGGCCATGGGAAATACGGGAAATAGCGCGATCATCTCTAAATCAGAATCAACGGTAACTCTCTTCTGGCTTGATGGAGATTTTGATGAGGAAGAGGTCAAATCTAAACTGCCACAATCCCATCCACCCCTGTCCCCAAGTCATGCAGAATGTCATAGCCTCTTCCTAGGAAAATATAACACTTCTGAATGTAGCCTGGGGGGAAAAAAAATCACCATTTCAGCAAATGTTCCAAAGAATAACTTTACTATTGATGGGAACAAGGGACCAGATTGAGCTTCAGAAAATGTTGGTCACTTTTGTCCTACTTGTTAGCACAAACTTGTGACTAAATCTCTCCCTGATTCTCTAACACCACCACCACACTAGTGCAGACTCTCATTACCTTATGCTTGGACTAATCCAATAGCCTGCTGGTTGGCCTTCCTGCCTCAAGTTTTTCCCCACTCTAGTCTACCCCCTACTCAACTACCAAAGTGGTCTTCCTAAAGCATAGGTCAGACTACATTACACACACACACACACACAAACACACACACACAAACACACACACACACACACACATACACACACACACACACACACTCCCAAATAAACTCCAATGACCCAAACCAGATAAAAATTTAGTTTCTATCTGATTTTAATGCGTTGATGTATTAATCAAAAAAGAAATCTATATAATATTAGTCTTTTTAAGTCAAAATATGGTCCACAAGGATCCTTATAGTATGGTTTATTGGTCCTGTTTCCATTAACACTCAACAAAACAATAAATCAAGCTCTGATTTTGTGGATTTCCAAGGTATAAATGCTCACACTGAAAATTTCAGTCAGCACAACTTGGGGTCCAATGTTTCCATTTCCAGAATTTCCACCCTGGGAAACAGTTGTCTTGATTGGTAACTACCTCTCCTGGACAACTATTTCAGGCAAGCTCTGGTCAAGCTTCACCTCCCTTCTCTCCAGCTGTCTCCTCCATAGCCCAACCACCTTTCTATTTTGTAGATACCTTTCCCACACTGGCTCCCTGCCCACAACCTTATCTCTAGTTCTGGAACCATGATCAAATTAGCACCATCGTTCCTACATAGAGTATATCAATTTGCTCCTCCATGGCCTTCACCAACCCTGGAACTTTAAGGACCAAAATGACTTCCTTGATCACCATCTAACATATACGTTGTCTCTTCCATTAGAATATAAGTTCTTTATTTCCATATATGTGTGTATGCATATACACAATACACACACATACATACATATATACATACATATATACATATATAATGTGTGTGTGTCTGTGTCTGTGTCCCTATAGCCTCACATACTGATTGGTACACTCTAAGGGCTTAAGTGGTATTTAATCTTATAATCATTCAAATCCCTAAGGATGCCAGAGCAAAAAATTCCCAAATATTACCCAAATTGTCTCCTCTGAGACAAATTGTTAAATCTGGGATTTGGGGCTCCTAAAATCTTCTATTTTCTGTTGTTAATTCCCTCAGCCACCAAGGTGATTTTCGAGAAGTATAAAACCTTACTTCATGCCCCATACTTCATATGTCATGCCCCATACTCAACAAACTCCAATGGCTCCTTATCACCTTCAGGATCAGATACAAAATCCTCTGTTTTGTGTTCAAAGCCCTTCATAACATAGCCACACATACACATATACTCCCTTCCAGTCTTATATCTTCCATGCACCCCACCACCATCACCCACATGCTTTTCAATCCAGGGACACTGGCCTCCTGGCTGTTCCATGAACAAGACGCTCTATCTCTCATCTCTAGGCATTTTCTCTGGTTGTCCCGATGCCTATAATGCTTTCTCTCCTTGCTTCTGCCTCCAGTCATACTGTCTTTCTTCACTCCCAGTGACAATCCCACCTTCTACAAAAAGTCTTTCCGAATCCCTCTTAATGTTTGTACTTTGTCTCTTGTGTATTTCCTTTTTTGCTTCTGGCAATAGCTTATTGGTACATATTTGTTAACTTGATTTCTCTCTCAATAGGATGTGAACTCCCCAAGGGCAAGAATTATTTTTTGCCTTTTTCTCTAACTCTAGCATTTTACTATAGTGTCTTTCACAAAGTAGGCACTTAATAAATGCTTATTGACTGACTATCTTACCTTTCCTGACTTGGTGAGTGGGTGAAGTGCCAGGCCTAGAGTCAAGAAGACTCATCATTTGGCTTCAAACACTTTCCTAGCTATGTGACCCTAAACAAATCACTTAACTCAGTTTCCTCATTGGTAAGATGAGCTGGAGAAGAAATTGGGAAATCACTGCAATATCTTTGCCAAGAAAACCCCAAATGGGATGTCAAATAGTCAAATACCACTCTAACAACTGAACAACAGCAGAGAAGAAAGGAGGAGAAGGGAATGGAAGGTCATAGAATTAGAGCCCCGGATGGGGTTACCTGTCTTCATCCGTATGTGAATGGTCCAGACACAACTCTCAGAGTCAACCTTAGCCTCCTTTTTTCCTGTATCCTGCCTTTGACGCAATGTATTTACTATCAATTGTATTACTCTTCTGAAGATTCCATGTTGGTTCCTACAGTACTGGTCCATCCCAACTCCCACTGTAGGCCAAAGGGAAAGCCTAGTGGCTGTTCCATTAGTCGCATAGGAGATATATCATCAAATCAGACCCTGGACTGCAGGAGGGCATGAAAGAGAAGGAGTAGCTACTATTACAACATACTATAAAAGGAACCACAAGGACCTCTCGGAAACCTAGAACCCAAACTAGAGGGGAAAAGAGATGGGGGAGGGAGGAGGCATAGAAGAAGGTAGAAAGAGAACAGTTAATAGTTCTATCCTAAGTGCATACATAGCTCCATGCTTTGGAACAACCTTTTCCAGGGACACAAGGAGCTAAAAGCCATAGGAGACAATTTCTCTCAACAGGATGTGAAAGATAACAGAAGTCATCCAAGGCTGTGCCAAGGGACAAACTCCAAGTAGGGAAATGTTTGAGGACAGAAAGCACAGTGCATGGGGGAAAAGAGTGCTGGCCTTGAAGTCAAGAAACCTGCGTCTGAATCTCAGCTTCAACACTTATAAGCAGTGCAAATACGGGTATGTCACTGAGCCACCCTAAATCTGTTTCTTTATATCTTAAATGGAGATAACACAATTTTTTTAGACTGAATCTCCCTATTTCACCTATAATTGCATTCATGGGTTCAACCCTAATACCAGTTGGGGTACAACAGTGGTTCTCAACCTTCCTAATGCCATGACCCTTTAATACAGTTCCTCATGTTGTGGTGACCCCCAACCATAAAATTGTTTTCATTGCTACTTCATAACTGTAATTTTGCTACTGTTATGAATCGTAACGTAAATATCTGATATGCAGGATGTATTTTCATTGTTACAAATCGAACATAACCCACAGGTTGAGAACCGCTGGCATAGAAGCTTTAACCTGCTCCATTTTTCCGACATGGTCCAGGTTCACCCTTCCTTAGCAATTTGGTAGCCCTCCACTTCTAAGGGCTCCCCATTCAGCATTAGCCCTGCTATAGCTCAGAACTTTGGAACACAATCTGTACACCAGCTCTAACTTTCTCTATAGCAAGGACAACAGTATTTCCACCCAAAGGAAAACATTTTGTAACCTTGAAAGGTGATAGAGGTATAAATTATTATTATAAAAGGCCCTGTCAACTGAGCCCTGATGAGTGGAAACAGACTGGAGGGAGACATACAGCCATGAGGACAAACCTTGAGGCTGGGGGTCTCTGAGACAGTCACTGACACAGCAACAGCTGTAGATCAGATCATCTTCATGTGAGGACACAGTAGAGAAAGGGCTGTTGGTTTCACATTGGCCTTTGCATACCCGGATCCCTAGATAGAAGACTGATCATCTGTCTTATAGCTGCAAGATCTGATCAGAGATGGTGATGCTATCTCCCCCATCATGTTCCCCAGCCTGGCCCATCCTGAAATTTGATAAGGGGAATGACCACATGACAAGGTCCTCTTGAAAAACAGTCTAAAGATAATATGCCTGGTACAGTCCATCAAAAGATGAGAAAGACAAAGGGGATTGATGGTCAAACTAACTGATTTGCTTCTAGGAGGGAAGGGATAAGGGCAATAATGAAACTTAAATGAGCTGTCTTCTCTGGAAGGTCTCTATAACAGGGGAGTTGGTAAAATACACCATAAAGGTCTTCTCTCTCCCTATTGAGGTAGAGGATACTATCTGCTCTCCACTCACCATTCACCTGACTTCATTGTCAGATTATGCAGTCTTGTTCAAAGACCAGGGCCTACCTAACCTAGCTCAAGCAGTGGAACTTAACAGAGAAGGCAGACTTCTGTGTCAGGCAGGACAAAGCTACGCTATTTATAACATATGCCTATAACTTGTCAACGCATATAGGGTCAAGAGACCCTTCCTTGTAGAAAAATAATTCTTGTACACTAGATGGTTGGTTGAGTTTATGATGACTGGGAAGATTTGCCACAGAGACAATGTGTCAGCAAAGGAATAAGTTGGAATCCTATGATCTAAGTCAGTGGTTCTCAACCTGTGGGTCGCAATCCCTTTGGGGTCGGACAACCCTTTCACAGGGCTCACAGAGGTCACCTAAGACCATAAGAAAACACATATTTCTGATGGTCTCAGGAACCAAGACACTGCTCCTCTGTCTCCAGACAGGTCTGCCCATATGCAGACACGCCCACATACGAGTATTAAAGAGTCATGGCATTAGGAAGGTTGAGAACCACTGATCTAAGTCTAAAGAGGAGAATACTATTTTATGCCTTGGGTGTTTGTAATGGTGGCTTCAGGGAGCTTTTGGTTTGGTGATGCTCTTGATATTTCAATCACATCTTGTACATCCTCATGTTCATTACAATATAGTTTTTTTTGTACTAGGCAAAACTGGTCTCAGAGTATGTGTCTGTAAATGAGTAATTAGTGAGGTGGGGGTATGGGAGAAAAGAGAGAAGAGTTACCTATTCCTGATGCCATGGAATCAAAAAGGCCTAACCTCTTAGTCTTAAGAGTCACCAGTGAAAAATATGAATGCCTCTAGGGTTGTTAAACTTTATCAGCTGATATGATAGCCACAGAAAGGAAACTGAGGCACAGAGTTGAAATGATTTTTCTAGGATCACAATATTGCTATGAGGAAAATATAAGTCAGAAGCTGCCAGAACCAAGGACTTGTGTTCAGACTCTAAGACCAGTGTTCTTTCTGTTGGACCATGACT
Organism: Pseudochirops cupreus; assembly: GCA_028627135.1. Taxonomy (NCBI): domain Eukaryota; kingdom Metazoa; phylum Chordata; class Mammalia; order Diprotodontia; family Pseudocheiridae; genus Pseudochirops; species Pseudochirops cupreus. The sequence continues at coordinate 388,808,580 of CM053582.1, forward strand.
ACCTTATTTGTGAACCCAAGCCTAGAAGGTGAAAGTATTTCAAAATTTATTTTAAGGGACGTTAAAGAAATGTAATCAATAAGGAGTAATGACACTGATTCTTCTGTAGAACTTTAGACCACTATCAGTAGGTATCTATAATAAAGTAAGCATTGTCCAGGGCTGCTTGAAGAAAATGTAAATGTTTAGCATGAGGAAGAAAAGATTTAAGGACATGATAGCTGTCTTAAAGATTTTGGTTCCATATAAGGAAGACTTCCTAAACTTAGGCAAATTTAGGCTAAATATCAGGAATAGCTTCCTAATAATTAGAGCTATCCAAAAGTGGGAAGGGTTGCCTCAAGGACTTGTAGGTCTCCCTCCTTGGAGGTCTTCAAGCAAGGGTTAGATGACCACTTGTCAGCTATGCTCTACTATGGAGATTCCTTTTGTTGGTCTGGGTTGGACTAGATAGTCACTGAGTTCCCTTCTGTGATTTTCTGAGTTAGAACTATCCAAAAGTGGAATCCACTGCCTCAGGAAGTAATGATCTTAATGACAATTTCATTCTGGTTCACTGATCAACCTCTTATTAATTTCTTTAGTGCAAGTTAGTTTCTCAGAACTTATTACTTCTGGATGAACTAACAAAAATCAAGTTTCTAATTAGAAAAAGCCAAGGAACAGACTCAGGACCCTGTAGTATCCCCTCCAAAGTGTAGAAATCTTTTGAGACCTTGCCAGGCCACAAATGATAAGGCTTAAAAATTCCTATACTGATAGTGGCAAATTGCAACTGTCCTTATCTTTACCAAAATCTGGTTCCTCAAATAGTGATAGCAGCACTTTTTGTTGTAGCAAAGAACTGGTAACAAAGTGAATGCCTATTAACTGGGGAATAGCTGAATAAATCACAACATATGAATGTGATGGGATATTATTCTTCCATAAAAAATTATGAATGGGTCCAATTCAGAGAAATCTGGGAAAACTAGTATTAATTGATGTAGAGTGAGGTGAGCAGAAATAGTGGAAAAGTATATACAGTGACTTCAATGATGTGAAGGAAAGCAGCTTGGAAAGACTGAAGAACTTTCATAAATGTAATAAGCAGTCATATCGCTTCAGAAGACTGATGGTAAACACGCCTCCCACCACTTGGCAAAGATGAAGGACTAGAGCAGCGGTTCTCAACCTGTGGGTTATGTTCAGTTTGTAACATTGAAAATACATCCTGCATATCAGATAGATTCATAACAGTAGCAAAAGTACAGTTATGAAGTAGCAATGAAAATAATGTTATGGTTGGGGGTCACCACAACATGAGGAACTGTATTAAAGGGTCGTGGCATTAGGAAGGTTGAGAACCACTGGAGTAGCGGTACACAACGAAACATGAATTTTCGGACGTGGGGAGGCAGGGAGAGGAGAACTACAACCTGTTGCTTACCTGGTACCAAACCTCTGTTTCCTGAGTCCCTAATCTTCCTGGACTTGATTGCACTATTGGTTTTGACCCACCCTTCAATCCTGGTCAAGGTTTGAGTCCCATGTCCACTACTTGAGTCCCACTGCTACTGGACCATTTAACTTCTTAATCAGTAACTCCAGCTAATAAACTTGGTTCCTGCTAACGACACACAGCAACTGCCTGACCTTTCCAATTAAAAGAAATGTATTTCCCCTCCCACCCCACACCCCAAATAATCTGTGCTTGCACGTGCTAAAATTTTCCTTCCCCCCCCACCCCAGTCTTCCTCTGGAATGTCCTCATTGAAATGCAAGAAGGGTCTCCAATGCAGAAAGGCTTCAGTTAGGATCATATGGAACACTCAAAGCTAAAGAGGCTACAGTATCCAAGTTCAGACCAAGAGTATGTGGATGTGAGGTGGGGGCAAGGACAACAATTGAATGAGGGAGTTAATGGAAGATATTTCCTCCCTATGTTTCCCCATCACTGTTTCTAGACCCAATAGAAACAAAAGATCCCTTCACTTAGGATCTCAGTGCATTTGCTCAGTGCATTTGCTGGATTATTTTTGGTTCTTAGTGGACTTGAATAATATTCCCATAAGTGGGCAAGCCCTTAGTCTAAGGTCTCAACAAAGTCAAGATACAGAATGGGAAAGGGGTTAACCTAATTTACCACCACCACCACCATATAGAGATTCTCAATTTCACCCTATTACCATCTTTCCCACAATTCCATCCCATCCTTCTATCCTGTCAGGTTTTTTCCACCCCCTTCTTCTGCCCTTTCACAGCACTCCCTCATTCCCATATGCTTCACCTTTATTCATCTCTCTTAGCACTACAACTCCACCATCCTATCTTCAACTAATCTTTTTAAATGGCAAAAAGGGCCCAGTTCTTAGTGTCCACAGCAATCTGGAAAGAGTGTTCTACCTTCGTGAGGGCTTCAGTCTCATCTTTACTCAGACAGAATCCCTCGCTATGACAGAATGTAAACATTATTGAGAACGTAAGAAACCTTGAAAGCAAGGATTGGTTTGATTTGGGGTTTTGGGGGGGGGTTGTTATTTTTGTTGATTTTTTGGTATAAGTAGCCCCAGAACCTGACACATAGTAGGTGCTTTAAAAATGTTTGTGGATTGATTGGTCCACCCTTAGCTTGGGGACCCAGGACTCATGGGTTCCATCTTTCAGTGCAGAGGAGGGTTGAGAGCAAGGGTAGGAGAAACTATGATTAATCAGATAACGGGCTCAACCACAATGGAAGAAAACATGACCAGGAAGTTCCTGTGGTCAGTGAGCTCCTCCCTCTCCTTCCCCGGCCTTAGCTACAAATTCCAAGAGATGGGAGATGAGTGGAGCAGAAGCTGCATCTTCTCTGTGTATCCTCTCTGGGAAGATGAAGCTCCTCCTTCTATTCCTGATGACTTTTCTTCTGTCTTGCGAGACTGGAGCTGGTGAGTCTCCTGAGAAACAGGGTTGGGTCAGAGTTCCACTTAAACTCCCAGAAGCGCCTGTGGCAATGCCCCAGGAGAGGTACTTCTGCCTGGCAGACACTTCGGATTGGGTCCAGTCTCTTCCCAGAGAAGCCCTGGGAAATTCTCCTCATTCAAGTCTCTTCCAAGTCTTAGTTTCTCCCACATAAGAGGGTGACTTATGACCTAACCCTATCCTTGGATGGGTAAAGGTTAGGATTCAAGCTTGGAAATCTTGTACTACACTGAAATAGAAATGGATATTGTGGGGGATATAAGAAATTGTGATGATGATGTTTCAGAGGAGAGGCCAGGAGTTATTTCCAAAAGAGAAAAACTAAGGAAGGGCTGAGAAACAATAATGGTTGAGAGAAGGCCTAAGGGGCTTGGGCTAGCGAGGAGATAGTGTGGTTGATAGGGGTTTTTTTGTTTGTTTTTGTGCTGTTTTATCTTTTGTTTACCACATAAAGTTCCACAAACTTGAGTTTTAAATTTTCTCCCCCTCCCTCCCCTCTCCCTTCCCCAAGACAGTCTGATATAGGCTCTACATATACATTCATATTACACAGCTGATAGTTTTAATCCTATCTCTATGGACCTGATTGTGTATATCCGTATATTTGGGGTGCGGGGGTTCTGTTTCAGATGAGATCATTGGGCGTGAAGAATCAAAACCACATTCCCACCCTTACATGGCATTTCTGAAAATCCAAAAGCGTGGTTCCCTATACCAATGTGGTGGGTTCCTGATTCGGAGGGACTTTGTGATGACAGCAGCCCATTGTGCAGGAGAGTAAGTGCCCTCATCCCCTTCCTCCTCCCTGATACTCACCAGGTGAGGGATTTAGTAAATCAAGGTCTGATAGGGGCCTTCCTGTCTCCTGAAGGGCTGCTCACCTTGAAAGAGAAGATCTATAGTCCAAGAAAAAGCAAGAGTGAGCAAGAGTATTCATGTTTCTAATTGAGATCTGCCTTCTCCCTTCAAGGTCCATCCACCTTCAGCAATTGTCTTGCCCTGAGTGATGAAGTTTGTACTTCAGATCTTACCACCCAAGAGTCTCTCCCACCCAGGTTCTCCTTCCCCCTGCTTTTAGTTGTTCCCATGGGCCTTAGCATCTGTATTTCTATGGAGAACTAGGCTTTATCACAGGATTCCTGGTGAGCCCACATCGGTGCAATGAAGTTTCTCTTCATTTCATCCTTGACCTCTTTCCTCAGGACTTTCTGCCCCATAGAGTTTAGATCAAGAGCAGGACAAGACAGGCCCAATTGTCACCCTATGCTCATCTGGGTAGGCTCTAAGCCTTCCAAAGGAAATTAGAGAGTTGTCTCTGCCCCTTGCAAGCACTTCAGTCCTGGTCAAGGCCTGAGTCCAATGTCCATCTCTGAGCACCCCATCCCCTCCAGCTGCCATGGAGATAGAGAGGAGAGGGTGGTGCCCTAGGAGAGTCCTTGAGCCCCATTCCTCAAAATGTTTCCTTCTCAAAGGATCCTGAGCCTCTAATACCTCCCTCTTCCCTTGCTCCCCCAACAGTTCCATAAAAGTCATCCTTGGAGCCCATAACGTCACAAAGATAGAGGCGACTTGGCAGACCATTAACATTAAGCATCAATTTCCTCACCCAGAATATGATCCCCACAGGTATATCAATGACATCATGTTACTCAAGGTAAGGATTAACAGGAAACAAAGAACTAGGAATCTTTAGGTTCTGGGCCCTAGTCCCATCTTTACCACTACCTTAGCCATGTCACCTTGGATAAGCAACTTGAATTTTCATGCCTTTGATTTTCTTACTCATAACATGAAAAGTTGAACAAAAAGATGTCTGACATTCGTTCTTGCTTCAATATTCCTTGTTCATGTGTTCAGAGATGGGGGAGGACAGATGAGCATAGTCGGTTTATCCCCAAAGAGCAAAACCATTAGAAATAGGTAGAAATTTCGGGAGGGGGGGCGCCAGATTTCAGCTGGATATAAAAAAATTCCTAACAATTGGATCTGTCTGAACATAGAAAAGTCTCCTTTGCAGGATTATAAATTTAGCCCTAGAAGGCATCTGAGGCCATATAGTTCAATTCCTTCATTTTACAGATGAAGAGAGCACGGCTCAGAGACATTTGAGCAGCTTATTCAGGATTAGAAAGCTACTAAGAGTAGAGGCAGGATTTGAATCCAGGTCTCCCTGGATCCAAACCCAATACTCTATCCATTATACCATGCTGCCTCTCAAGATCAGAGCCTCCCAGAGTTCAAACCCAAGACCTCTTTCATGAAGTACTCCCAGACCAATAAACCAACAACTCAGGAAGTAATGAGTTCCCTATCCCTGAAGGTCTTCAAGCAAAGGTTGGATGTCAAAGACGACATTTCTATTTGGGAACAGGTTGCACTATGATCTCTGAGGGTCCCTTCTAACTCCGAGACACTGTGATAACTATGTTTTGGGGTCTACATTCTATGAGAATTGTGTGGTCTAATGAGAAGCACTGAATTCACAATGAGAAAACCTAGAAGCAAGTTCTAACTGCAAACACTTACTAGCTGGACAACAAAGAGCAAGTTACTTAACCTCTGAGAGCCTGTTTTCTCATACGTAAAATGGGAGTGATATACATTACCTGTCTCACAAGAATGTTATGAGAAAAGCTGAGCACGCTGCCTGGGAAATAAAGAGTGCCTCATAAATGCTTTTTTCATTCATTCATTCATTCAAATCACTTTGCTATCCATAAAATACTTTTTTTTTTTTTGCTTTTTGGAGAGGGGAAGGCAGGGCAATTGGGGTTAAGTGACTTGCCCAAGGTCACATGGCTAGTAAGTGTTGAGTGTCTGAGGCTGGATTTGAACTCAGGTCCTCCTGACTCCAGGACTGGTGCTCTATTCACTGCACCATCTAGCTGCCCCATAAAATACTATATAAATGTGAAAAATTATGAACTTTTCCGTTCCCCAATTTATGATCCTAAATCTACCTCCTTTTCTATTCCCTTCTCCCTCCAGAATCTGAAGCCCCTACATCTCATTGAGCCTTTGCCCTACCTCTGTAACCTGTCTCTGACACTGACATTCCCTTTTCCTTCCTTCTCACAGCTGGAAGAGAAAGCCAAACTGACTGTGGCAGTGGGGACTATCCCCCTGCCCTCATCATTCAATTCTGTCTCACCTGGGAAAGTATGTCGAGCAACTGGCTGGGGAATGACAGGAGTAACAGCCCCAGTATCAGATACTTTACAGGAGGTGAAACTGAGACTAATGGATCCCATTAACTGCAAATTGTATAAAAATTTTGATGAGAAACTGCAGTTGTGTGTGGGGAACCCCAAATCAATTAAATCAGCTTACGGGGTGAGTCCACATTTCAAATTTCTTTTCTTTGGTAATTATTCACTGTTTAGGAGTTAGAATCCTCCTAAGAAAGGATGAGGTCAACACTTTTCACTGGGTCTAGAACTTGGAGGTGGGGTAGGTAATTAGGTCTGTGAGAGTAGAAAATATTCCCAAACCCCAAACCCAAGCACCATTTCCTCGAGTACTTGAGCGTGGGAATTGAAGTGTACAACCTCAGACTCATCCCCACCCCCTTCCCAGACTCAGAATTTCAAAGGGATGCTGATAGGAGGGAAGGACTGAGACCTGGGTGAGAAGATGAAGCTGGCTATGAGCCAAGAAAAGAATTAGTGCTGGAGCTTATGAAACCAGAAAGATTCAGGATTTCTGGACCCAACTCAGAAAGAGCCCAGGGCTGAGTGGGGCAAGGTAGGATCAAACTTTCTTGCTTATTCCCCTTTGTCTAATAGGGAGATTCTGGAGGACCCCTCATTTGTTCTGGTGTGGCCCAAGGCATTGTCTCCTATGGACAAACGGATGCAACACCTCCTTCGGTCTTCATTCGAATTACCCATTACCGCCCCTGGATCAATCAAATCCTAAAATCAAATTAGCTCTGTGGCTTTGGCTCAGCCAAAGGAGCTTCCATCCTAGGGTCAAACCATCCATCCTATACACCTCACACTAGGACTGCCCCAGTGTCTGCCCAGCCTCATCCCAGAGCCTGAGGTGGGGGTGGGGAATGGGGGTCAGGGTAGGGAAGAGAAAAGTGTTCAACTGGACATTGAACTGAAGACTGATTGTGACTTAAATAAATCTAAGCTTCCAAGCCTGTGTGCATGATTCCTCTTTGCCACTCTCTTCTCCTACTGTAGTCCCCTGCTCTTCTCCCCTAGGTAGTCAGCATAGCAGCAAGGGGCTTCATAGAGAAGAGTGAGTCAGTATTCACAGAAAACAGTCCCCATTGTTCTTATTTGTCTTTTCCTAATGACTGTTCATTGTGTTAGATTTTAATTGGACACCACTAAGACTGTTGTCCTTATTTTGGGGTGGGAAGGAAGGAAGAGGATCTTCACTATGACAGGCCAATGAGCTTCGCTACAGTTTCTAGCAAAATTCTGGCACATATTATTTTAAAATTCATTCGTGAACATTTTGAAAGGGATACAGGGCTTTTATTTCTTTTTCTTTTTTATTCTTTGTTATAAGAAATGGTCTTCTGGGTTGAAGGAGGGGGAAGGATGTATTTGGAAATAAAAATGAGTTTTAAAAAAACCGAAAGACATAAATAAAAAAAATTTAAGAAAAGAAAAAAAGTGAAAGGGAAGTAATCTTCAATAAGAGTCAATAGTGGTTCATCAAGAATAGCTCATGCTAGATTATCATTGGTTCCCTTTTCTGAATGGGTTACTAGACTGATAGATAAGAGGAAAATCATAGACTTGGGTTGCATCAAGACAAGTTGACAGTGATAGGATCACAGAATTTAAAGTTCATCTAGTGCAACTCCATCGTTCCCTACAGAGGAGGAAACTGAGACATAGATCAAGGTTAAATAATTTGCTCAATTTAACACAGGTACTAAATAGCAAACCCAGGTTCTCTGACTCTAAACTCATACTACCATAGTATCTCTTCTGTCTTATGGACAAGATGACATTAATCAGTCAAATTATAAAATAGTTAAATTTTATGTTAATATGTTTAGAGTTAGTTGAGTGGCTAAATCCAAAGAGTAGTTATTAATATCAACCATCAGTCTATAGTGGTGTGTCCTAGGGATCTATTCTTTGTGTTCTCTTGTTCAACACTTTCATTAATGACTTGGATAAAAGTATAGATGGCATTTCTACAAAACATTCAGATTGGAATAAAGTCAAGAATAAACACATTAAATGAAAGAAAAAGGATCCAAAAGCACTCAATTGAAAAGCCTATTACCTTTATAAGCTTGAATGATGGGCTAAATCTAATAAGATTTTTTTTAAAGTGAAGGTTTGGGGGAACCAGACCTGTAATTTAATCTATTTAGTGAATTTATGGTATAGAAATTCCCTATACCATTGCCAATTGGCAATTTCTCTGTAACTTATAGCTTTAGATATTTTCCTAGGGCACTGATTGTGATTTGCCCATGATCACACAGCTAATCAGAAGTAGGATTTGCACCCAAGTTTTTCCACTAAGTCATGCTGCCCCTCATGATTAATATATTTATATATTTATATAATATTAATAATAGGGACAAATCTAAAGTCTTACAATTATATTCAAAAAATCAACTAACTGCACAGGTGTAAGTTATAGGAGATAGTCTAAACAATAATTTCCATGAAAAAGATTTGGGGAGGGCAGAGTCAAAATGGTAGAGTAGAAAGAATTTTTAAAATTCCCCTAAACATATCTACAAAATTCATCAGACTGCATCTTCATGGGGAAATGCAAGACAATGTCACAGTGAGTTGTTTTTACAGCCCAGGTAGCTGGTAGAGAGACAGAGAGATCTGTGGACACCAGGGACAGGATCTGTCCAGGAGCACAGGGACAGGCTATTTACCAGAACAAGCAAAGGTACCAGACCCTTACCAGGATACCTTGATAAGGGCAAATGACAACTGGCAGCTTCAATACCCATTACCCGAGTAGATTAACTAAGGGACCTATTGGGGAAGGGGGTAGCATTCTTAGATAGAGAGGATCTGGTCGATGTACCAAGAAAAAAGAAAATTCAGAAGCAAGAAGCAGAGGTATGTCTCTGAAGCCTACAGAAAAATAAACAGGGCAAGAATTTTAGACAAAAGGGAAACCCACATTTCTGAGTCTCTGAACTAATAGAGCCTCCCAGCTGGCTGACAGTAGCTGAACCCAGTGATGGTGTACAGTTCCTCAGATCCAAACCTAGGTCAGGAACTTGCAAAGCTTAGACCAAAGAGGGAGCAATCAGACTTTACCCCAGATCAGACTACTCCAGGAGCTCTTAAAACTTACAGGTCCCCAGCTCAAGCGGTCCCCGGAGCCTGGGATAACACAACATTTAATACCCCAAGAAAGCAGCAACAGGACCAGCCTCGACTTACCCTGCAGAACTTCACAGAACCTGGCCCTAACCTCAAGACCAAAGTCAGAAAGTAGGTTGGAGGAATGAGAGGGAAGGAAAAAAAAAAAAAGAATCCCCTCTATAAAAAACTATAATGGTGACAGTGATGCTCAAGACACAAACCCAGAAGAAGAAAATTATTCCAAAACATCTACAAATAAAGCCTGAAAGAACACAACATAAACAAAAATTCAACTAAAATTCCTGGAATAAGTTGAGCAAAAATCTTTTTTTTTAAAAGAGCTAAAAGATGTTTTTGTCCATGAAATGACATTGCTAGAGGTAAAAAAAAAAAAAATTAGATGAGAAATGAGAGCAATAGAAGAAAGAATCTGAAAAAGAATTAACAGTTTGGCACAATACTAGAGTAGGCCAAATAGAATCCGATGACTCCATGAGACAACAAGAAATATTAAAACAGAATAAAGACTGGACAAACAGAAGAAAAACGAAGGCTCTCATAGCAGAAACAACAAAAAGTCTGGAAACCAGATTGATCAGAAAACAATTTAAGAACAGTTGCACTACCTGAATGCTGTGACCAAAACAAGAGCCTAGACACCATATTTCAAGAAATCTTCAAAGAAAGCTGCCCAGAGCTCTTAGAACCGGAGGACAAAGCAGAAATAGAAAAAAGTCACCAACCATCTTCTGAAAGAAAATCTCCAATGAAAATTCCCAGGATTGTTGTTGTTTGCTCTACATTCTCAAGAAGGACCATGATATCAGGAAGGTCATGCATTGACTTGCAAGTGAATGGGATTTAAGTGAGGAAGGCTGTTCAAAGTCACCAGCCTCACTCTCTCTTCTGGAGCCATCTGGGTCCAGTGGCAAGAAATAGATCAGGATGACTGGAGATGATCCTGGATATAGTAGGAGACCTTGGCCTTTTTAAATTAAGGTCTTTCTTTGTCTCAGTTTGATTGAGGCAATGCCCATTCAGTGATTAAGCCTAGGTAAGAAATGAGGCAAAGAAGGGTCTCTTTTTCCTAGTCGAAAAGAAAATCAATCCAGGAAGGGAAGACCCTCAGGGTTTCTGACCCAAACACAAACAATTGCTATTTCCACTCACCCTGAGTCATCAGGGCCCAAGCAATAACCCAAGTGATGCTTGGGCTGGGACCTATTATTGACCAATCTCTGAGAGCCAGAGTGACTTAAGGCATGGTCCTTAAGAAAGAAATCTAGCCCATAGCCTCAAGATATCTTGTAGGTTTCAGTGATCAAAATTTATATTCCTTTAGGCAGAGCACCTACAGGTAAGAGTATTATACCCTATGTGGACAGAGGGAGAAGAGGAAGGAAGGAAGGAAGGAAGGAAGGAAGGAAGGAAAGAAGGAAATTTCACTGCCCAACGGGAACTGGCCAGTTAGGTCCCCAGTGGGGCAGCTCCCCACTCACAGGTTGTTGTTCGTCCTTCATTCTTGAAGAGAACAATGACATGAGGAAAGTGATGCCATGACTTGCAAGTGAACTGGAATTAAGTGAGAGAGGGCTGTACCAAGTAACAAACCTCACTCTCTCCTCTGGAGCCATCTGGGTCCAGTGGCAAGATATAGATCAGGTGGACTGGAGTTGGCCCCAGATTCCTAAAATTCCCAGAAACATTATAGTCAAAATCTAGAGCTTCTAGATTAAAAAAAAAACCGTAGTGAAAGCATCCAGAAAGAAAGAATTCCAGTAGTGTGGAGCCACAGTCAGGATCACACACAATTTAAAAGCCATAACTATCAGAGAGTGGAGAGCTTGGAATATCATATTCCAGAAGGCAAAGGACATAGGTTTATAACCAAGAATAACTTATTTGGCAAAGATGAACATAATCCTAAGGGGGGAAAAAAGGAATCTTTAATGAAACAGAGGATATCCAAGCATTTCTGATGAAAAGACCAGAGATGTGTAGAAACTTTGACATTCAAACATGGGAATTAAGAAAAAAGTAAAACATTAATGAAAAATGATAAAGAACTAAACAAAGACAAACCATTTACATTTCTAATATGGGGAAATGATACATATAGCCCCATTGAACCCTATCATCATCACGTGTCATAGAGAGACAGACAAATCAAAGGAATTAAAAAGAGTCAGACATGGAAATTGAAACTGAGAAACAACAATTGTAAAACATTACCCATTTGTAATGGGTTTTGTTTTTCTTGCCTTCTTAATGGGTGGGTGACAGGATGGGGAAAGAGAGAGAATCTGAAACTCAAAAAAAAAAGAATTTAAAAGTCTATGTATTTTAAAAAAAAATAAAATGTGGGAAAAAATACCAACTTAACTGTGGCCACCTGATCAGCTTCAACCATCGGCTCAAAACTCAAAAGTTAGGAGGCACAAGCCACTGTTGCTATAGCTGCCGTTTCTCTGGTTCTATTCCCATGAGTCTCCCTCTTCACAACAGTTTTTAGTAAAATTCCTTCATTCCTCAGTGTTCCTCATTCTGTACACTTGTTGGCTGTTCAGTCCTTTTCAGTAGTGTCCAGCTCTTCATGACCCCATTTGGGGTTTTCTTGGCAAATTTATTGGAGTAGTTTTCCATTTCTTTCCACAGCTCATTTTACAGATGAGGAAACTGAGGCAAACAGGGTTAAGTGACCTCTCCGGGGTCACACAGCAAGTGTTTGAGGTTAGATTTGAACTCGGGAAGATGAGTCTTCCTGATTCCAGGCCCAATACTCTATCCACAGTGCCACCTAGCTGCCCCTCTGTGCATTGTGCAAATACATAAAAGGGAGAGATGGAATAAAAAGTGTGGAGAGCAGAAAGTTTGATTGGAATATAGAGTACACCAGCTGAAATAACATGGAATATTTGGAATGCTGAGGTAAGTGAAACATGCAGCTCTCCACACATGTACATTAAAGACAAGTTTATTACTAGATAGCATTGCATACAAAGATAGCAATGTAGCGGGGTGGCGGGGGGGACAATGACCATTTCCCCTGGGCTTTGCTCATATTCATTTTGAGTCCGCTAAGAAACAGTAAGTCAAATCCACACAGTTATGCAGAGCCTAATGTGACCAAATCTTTGAAATGGGAGTGGGATCACAAGATCCTCATGACAACATTAAATGGAGAGTTACATGGATTTTCTGACCCTAAGACAGCTATGATTTCCCCTTGTAGAAATCATATTGCTTATCTCTACTATGTTATTTTTGTGTTGAGAGTGTAGTAATTGTGACTTTCACAGAAGTCCTACTCAAATATGTCCTCAGAACACAGAGATGACCCTGGTTCTTGAAGGCTGGACAACAGAATGTAAGCTCTACCAAGGAGGGAAAGCCTTGAATATGGAGATAGAAACAATGCATTTCTTTTGTTGAAGAACCAAATTAATTTGAGAGAGGTTCATCGCTACATTGACTGCAGGTTGATGAAATTTTCATCCCCAGCAACCCTTGCAATCCACCAATCAAGTCATAAAAAGAGTTCTGTTCTGCAAATCATCAATCCTTTAAGTATTGAAGTAAATTCAGTAATTTCTATCTTTATGTTAAACTTCTCCTACTGCCTTGTAACAGTGTTTTTGTTGTTGAGTAATTTCTTTTCTATTCCCATTCAATTTTTCCAAAGATCTGTCATTTCTAACTTTTCTAAGATTATATTATTATTATAGTTTCTTTCCTGTTTATTTTTTAGTTGAATTTGTCAAGTTTTGAGAGAGGACAGTTGAAATCTCCTCACTAGTATAGTTTTGCTGTCTACTGATTCCTGTGACTCGCTTAACTACTCCTTTAAGAATTTGGATGCTTCACCACTTGGTGCATATATGTTTAGTATTGACATACTTCATTGGCAAGATGTAGTTTCCTTTCCTTGTCTCTTTTAATTAGATCTATTTTTGCTTTTGCTTTGTCTGAGATCAGGATTGCTACCCCTGGGTTGTTTTTTTTTTTTACATCAGCTGACACATAATAGATTCTGCTTTAGCCCCTTACCTTTATTCTGTGTGTGTCCTCTGCTTCATGTGTGTTTCTTGTAAACAACATATTGTAGGATTCTGGTTTTTGTTCCACTCTGCTAGCCACTTCCATTTTATGGGAGAGTTTATCCCCTTCACATTCACAGTTATGATTACTATATATTTCCCTCTATCTTGTTTTTTATTCTGTTTGTCCTTTTTCTCCTTTCACTCTTTCCCTCCTCAATAGTATTTTACTTCTGCCTACTTCCTCCCCTGATCTGCCTTCCCTTGTCCATCTCCCCCCTCCCTTACTTAATCTCCTCCCTTTCTACTTCCCTGTCAGGTAAGATAGATGTCTATATTCAACTGACTGTGTTTATTATTCAATTCTGATGAGAGTAAGATTCAAGTGATGCCCATTACCCTCCCATCTTCCTCTCCAATGTAATAGGTCTTTTGTGTTTCTTCATGTGAAAAAATTTACCCCATTCTACCTCTACCTTCCTTCTGCATCTATTGTACTCCTCTTTCTCATCCCTTAATTTTTTAATGTCATTTCCTCAAATTTACCTTATACTTCTGTCAATGTATATATATATACTTCTTCTAGCTACACTATTTATTAGTGACACAATTCTTAAGAATTACAAGTCTCATCTTCCCATGTAGGGATATAAACAGTTTAGTCCAATTGAATCCCTTATGTTTCCTTTTCACCTTTTTAAGCTTCTCTTGAGACGATATTAGAGATCAAATCTTTTGTTCAGCTCTGGTCTTCTTATGAAAGCTTGAAACCCTTCTATTTCATTGAATGACCATTTTTTCCCCTTGAAGCATTATGCTTAATTTGGAGAGGTAGGTGATTCTTGATTGTAATTCTAGCTCTTTTGCCTTCTGGAATATCATGTTCCATGACCTCCAGTCCTTGAATGTTGCAGCTGCTAAGTTCTGTGTAATCCTGATCATAGCTCCCCAATATGTGAATTGTTTCTTTCTTGCCACTTGCAATATTTTTCCTCGACCTGATAGTTATGAAATTTGGCTATAATGATCTCCAGTTTTCATTTTGGGATCTCTTTCTGGAGGTGATTGGTGAATTCTTTCAATGTCTACTGCCCTCTATTGAGGCTATTTTCCTTAATAATTTCTTGCAAGATGCTGTCTGGGTCCCCTTTTGATTATGGCTTTCAGGCAGCCCAATGATTCTTACATTATCTCTCCTGGAACTATTTTCCAGGTCAGTTGCTTTTCCAATGAGGCATTTTACATTTTCTTCTATTTTTCATTCTTTTGATTTTGTTTGATTGATTCTTGATGTCTCATAAAATCATTAACTTCCACTTGCCCAATTCAAATTTTTAATGGATTCTTTCCTTCAGTTAGCTTTTGTACCTCCTTTTCAATTTGGACAATTCCACTTTTTAAGAAGTTATTTTCTTTTTCCAAGCTTTTTCTCTTTTCATAATTCTCTTGCATCACTCTCATTTCTTTTCCAAATTTTTCTTCTACCTCTCATTTGATTTTTTAATCTTAAATGAATACATTTATTGATTGAATAAATTGGTTTGTTTGATCAAATTTATCGATCTATTCAAACAAATTGAAATTTGTATTCTTTTTGTCCATGAACAAAACTATTCCCTTATTTTTACAAAGAAATGCATTTCTTTATTTTTTGGATCACCTTTTCAAAATGGTGCTTTCCCAGTTCTAACCTCAAGGAATAAACATCAGAAATATTCTAAAAATTTCCCCATCAAACTTAAAGCCAATCTTTAATATAAAGCAGCCTGGGCAGGAAAAAATTCTTATCTTTCAAACTGGGTACCTCCTCCCAAATCTTCCCAAGAGTAACAAGAAATAGTTGGTGTTACTCTCATTTGATTTTTAAGCTCCTTTTTGAGTTCTTCCATGAACTCTTTCTGGGCTTGAGAGCAATTCCCATTTTTCATTGGGGCTTTGCCCAAAGGTGTTTTGACATTATTATACTCTTCTGAGTTTGTGTCTTGATCTTCCCTGTCACCATAACTTGCTATGGTCAGATTCTTCTTCTTGTTTTTTTACTCATCTTTTCCAAGCCTTTTTCCTTGCCTTTAAATTTGAGCTCTACTCCTGGGGTGGAAGGGGCACTATGACAAGTTTCTTGTGCTAGGGGTTGAAGGCTCTGATTGTTTGCTGCACTAATGTTGCCCTAAGGCCCACAGGGGTGTCTGATGCTGCACTGAGATGGTTGGTAAGGGTTGCCTGGTGCTGCTGGAGGCTGTAGCACTCTGGCAGCTTACCTGGTGCTGAGTTGGGATTCCAGTCCTGGTGTCTGCAGTATGCTGAGATTTGTGAGGGATACCTGAGCTGGTGTCTGTCTGTCTGTCCAGACACTGAAGCCCATGTTAAATTCTGGGTTGATATTTGCCTGGCTATGCTGGGCCACTTGGTGGGGGGAAGGGTCCTGGAGTTGGTGTCTGCCTGTTTGCTTAGGTACCTGTGGGGTCTGGCATTGGTGTCTACCTATTTGCCCGGGGCTACAATGAAGGATAAGCCAGGGTGCTGGTGTCTGCCTTTTCTCCTGGCCATGCTGGGTGGTCCTAGTGTTAGCATTTGCCTGCTCCATGGCACTGAGGGTCAGGACCTCCCCCTTGGTTTGCTGAGGTGTGGTTGGCTGCTAGCTTCCTGAGATGCTTCCTGTCCTGGACTAGGTTCCCCTTTTACCAGACTGAGACAGCCCCTTCCTGGCAATCTTCCAAGTTT
The DNA here is from genome assembly GCA_028627135.1 of Pseudochirops cupreus. Classification (NCBI taxonomy): domain Eukaryota; kingdom Metazoa; phylum Chordata; class Mammalia; order Diprotodontia; family Pseudocheiridae; genus Pseudochirops; species Pseudochirops cupreus. The sequence continues at coordinate 388,824,595 of CM053582.1, forward strand.
CAAGGGCCAGATGATTATTTCTTTTTGCTGATTCTGCTGTTCCAGGATTCATTCGGGAGTACTATTTTATGGTTGTTTGAAAGTGAATATGGTAGAGCTAAGGCAATTTCCTGCTTGTTCTATTGACTCTCAGAAGTCCAATCACGTTGCCTATTTCTAAAAATGGTGTGGACAACTCCTTCCTAGAAAATTGTTTAGGGGACTAAGGAGTGGAATTATTTGGTGGAGGTGCTTTGCTTTTATTAAGCCTTTTTAACTTTTTTACTCCAAATTTAAAGACTCCCCCCCAAAAAGAGCTTTTCCACATACAGTAAAGAACACACTCACATAGAAATTGTATATGATACTATGAATCTCCATTTCACACTTGCTTGCTTTTTTCTTAAAGAATGTAATAAAATTCAACGTGTTACTTTCAAAACTGCCCCCATTTGCTGTGCTTCCTTCTGAATTTCCTTCTATTCTCTTCTGTGCCCTTTAAAAAATGTTTTAATCACCCTCAGGTTTTGTCATCACTATGGCTAACTTCCACTCTCCCTCCAACTTCCCCTTCAAGGGGGGAAACCCTGTAACAAATAAGAAGAGTATATAGCAAACCAATCCACACAGTGACCATGTCCATGTCTTTCATCACCTCTCTGTCAAGAGGTAGGCAATATTCTTTATCACACATCCTCTGGAGACAGAGTTCTTAAGTCTTTCAAAGTCGTTGATCTTTACATCGCTACAATTCTTGTATAAATTGTTCTCTGGGTTCTGTTCACTTCACTCTGCAGTAGTTCATACTATCTTGGATTCTCTGTAATTGTCTCTTTCATTATTTCTCATGGCACTACAATATCGCATTACGTTCATGTATCAGAATTTGTTCGGTCATCACACGCTTGTATAAGAGACAACCTAAGGTTCCTCTTTGAGTTCTTTTCTTTTTTTTCCCCCTTTTTATTCCCATTCAGGATCAAGAAGCCTGCTTTGCTTATGAATAGTCCCTCTCCGGGTTTTTTTAGTCCTTCAGCTCCTCCCATCCCTGCTTATTTACCTCATTGTGCTTTATGTATTTTCTGTATTTTAATAACCAAAGTAATTTTTAATCACAAATTGACAAACATCTATGCAGATAAATTGCCTTGTTTACTGTGACATACATACTAACCCAGATGCTAAAGTAGAGGCTACTGAAGTAGGATTTGTCTTTATTTGTTTTTGTTTTTTAAATTTAGTGTTTTGTTTTCCCCAATTACATCTAAAGACAACTTTTAACATTCATTTTAAAAAATTTTTGAATTCCAAATTCTCTTTTCTTTTCCCCCTTCTTTGAGAAGGCAAGCAATTTGAAAAAGATTATATATATGTTCAGTCATGCAAAACATATTTCCATATTAGTAATATTGTGAAAGAACACAGACAAAAAAAGGAAAAAGTATGCTTCGATCTACATTCAGATTCTACCAGTTCTTTCTCTGAATATGGATAGCATTTTTCATCTTAAGTCCTTCAGAATTATCTTAGATCACTATATTGCTGAAAATAGCTACATCATTCACAGCTGATCATAATACAATATTGCTGTTACTGTATACAATGTCCTCCTGCTCATTTCACTTTACATCAGTTCATGTAAGTCTTTCCAGGTTTTTCTAAGAGCAACTGGTTCATCATTTCTTGAAATACAATAGTATTTGAAGTTTGATGTACTTCTACACGTGTGTGTGTGTGTGTGTGTGTGTGTGTGTGTGTTCAACTCTCCTTTGTCCACTTCAGGTAAAATTAAAGTTAATTTGATGCCTTCTCCCCTACTCCTTCCTACATATTTATATTCTGTTTTCATGCATACCAATTACAAAAAATAACAAATTCCACTCCCTTCTTCCTCCTTTCCATATTAATGTATACCTCTCCTTTTACTCTTCTTTTTCCACTCTTAAAATCCTCACAACACAATAAATAACTAGGACCTCTTTTTTTTCTCCCTGTTTTAACTCCCTCATTACTTTGGTTTTAAAGAGACACTTGTTTCCTCTTCCTCTATTAGAAAGTTAGCAATATATCATTATACAAATCCATCCAATCACTCAAATAAATTAACCTGTCTAGGTTTCTCTGTATTCTTATGTTTACATTTTGAAGTCCCTACCCTGCTTTGATCTTTTCATCAGGAATGCTTTGAGGTCTTCTAGTCCATTAAAGATTCATTTTTCTCCTGTAGGATGATACTCAGTCTTGCAAGGTTATTTTTAGTTGTAAACTTCTATTTTCTGTCTTTTGGGAAAGTGTCTTCAAGGATCTCCTCTCATTTAAGGTAAAAGCTGCCAGATAAGTGTGATCCTAACTGATTTCCTAACTGGGAAACTTGCAGTATTTCCCCTTTGATATGCAAGCTTTGGATTTTGACTGTGAAATTCTTGGAATTTTTCTTTGGGGAGCTTCTTTCTGGAGGTGATCTGTGGTTTCTTTATATCTTCACTTTGCCCTCTGGTTCTAATAGAACTAGGCAGCTTTCATTTGTGATTTCTTGAAATCTAATATATAAGGTTGGGGGTTTTTTTTGCTCATGGTTTTCAGGAAGTTTAATAACCCTTAAAATGTCTCTCCTTGACATGTTTTCCAGGTCAGTTGTTTTTGATATCAGCTATCTTACTTTTGACTTTTTTCTTATATTTCTCACTATTTCATGGTGTCATTGACTGTTTGGCCAAGTCCAGTTTTTACTGAGTCTATTACTTGGACTCAAAATTCACCACTTTTGCTTCTATGTATTTTCCCTCCAATTCTCTCCCCCAAAGCATTTAATTCATTTTTTCTCTTCCTTCATTTCTTATAGGCATTCAAATAGTCCTTGTGAAAAATCTATTTTTGAGTCTTTGCTTGCAGTTATTATGGAGTTACCCTGTCCTCCTTGGTCAAATTTTAAAATATTGGTTGGCATCTTCTTTAGTTACCCCTCTCTCCAACTTTAGTTCCTGATCTAGGGCTTCGTGTCATGGCCAGACTCTGTTCCTTTCTTGTCTTTTTGGGTGAGTGGGTGGAGGGTCACCACTGCTTGGTCTAGCCCTGGGTTACCTGGGCCGCTATGCTGGACTCCATCTCCTTGGGTTATGGATCCCTAAATCTTTTAAAGTGGTGGATCTTCAGGACCCAACTCTGGCATTTCATGACATAGTCCTAGGGACTTCTGAACTCCCGAGAACCCAGGCTGCCCTGGTTTGAATGCTACCACACTGCACTGTACTACTACTGCTCCCCAGGGCTTCCAAGGTTTAATTTCTGTCTCTTCTTTGGAGTTTTCTCCTGGGAACCCTCAACTGTCCTATTTCCAGATATAGAGCCTTGCATGTTTCACATGTTGCTGGCCTATCTTTGGCATCCCTGGGATGCTACCAGCTCGTTTGTCTACACTGGTGGGCCCCTTTCATATTACCTGTGGCTTCTGTCTCTCTGTGTAGCTCTGGAGTAGAAGTCATTTACCGTAGTTTCCCATTGGGTTTCTTACTCATTAGTCAATCCAGTGTGAATTTCAGATTTTTGATAGGGTAGCTATATGGGAGCTGAGCAGCCTGCCTCTCTATGGATGGTTATTGAGCCAGAAGTTGTTCATTTGACTTTTAATGATGTCAGGAGGTATAATTGTCTTTTTTCAGAAATTCACTTGGAAGGAATGAGATCCTTTAGCTGAGCTGGTAATAATATTGAGTCCCTGGATAAAGGTCATGGGAAGACTTCAACACACCCCAAAAGAAGGAGGGGGCAGCCCCAAAGTAGAGGCCTCTTAAGGAGCTGACCTATGACATCATCCCTTTCATAAGGCTTGGTAGAGGTTTTGACTGGTGGGTTGGAGAATATTGAGTGAATTGAGTGGAAATATGGGTTAAGCACCAGTATCAGTTCAGGCCATGGAACCAGTTGCATGCAAGAGCCCTAGGATCTCTTACCCACCTTGATACAAATGTCCTAGACCTGTGATGGGGACTGGTAACTACACTCAAGGTCTCGCCGTTGGTACTGTGGATCTAATGTTACTGATGCTGCTCCTAAATGTCATGGTTGTTCTATGTGAGGAAATCTATCGTGAATTAGACTTGAAATTACACCCACCATATAAATTGCCCTTTTAAGGAGATGGTGGATTTTTTTAAAATTTTTTATCTTGTTATCTTAGTAAGCTCCTCTTCCAGTGCTTTTTATAATAGTGTTGTTTAAGATTATTTTAGTGATGGAAAGTACCTTAGAGAATTTAGGGGAACTTGCCACCAAGAGGTGGGATATGGTAAGAGCAACACACCTTTTTTAACTAGGCTGGACTGGTTTTCCTGCAAGGGGGAAGTAATGCTATTCTTGTGATCATCAGTGGTTTGGCTTCCTGGCCATCTGAAGCAGAAAAGTCCCATCCTATTGGGAGCTGGCGTTGGAAGTGTTAGCAAAATTCCCATTGCCCTGCAGGAATGCCTTTCTGACCAAGGTAAGCCAATAACAGTGGAAGGGAGTTAGTCTGGGCTATGCTGGAGTCAGCTTGATCCTGCTAGCAAGAGCCAATTTTTAAATTGTCGGTATGAGGATTTTCACCTCAGAAATCAGCAAATGTACAAATTGGAGCTTTATTTATTATCTTGTCAATTATTCAGATTCAAGTGGAGAAAATGTTAATAATGCAGATTAAACTTTAAAATGTGTCATGTGTACATTTTGGAAAGTTGGTTGTTAAACATTTATACGTATACAACTAGTGTAGCTGTTATCATCTGAATTACTATCTTTTTTAAATGTAGAAATTGCATCCTTTTTATTAGTAAAGCATTTTAATTTTACCTCATTAGTAAAGCATTTACCTCTATAAGTATCTCATCATATTCTAACCCAGACCTGCACAACCTATGGCCCACAGGCCATATGTAGGCAGTATGTTGTACAGCCCTGTATTTACATCCTCTACATTTTTCATGAGCCGCCCGAAATTCTTTCACAGGCCACAGGTTGTGTAGGCCTGTTCTATCCCCCGTTCAGTTGTTTTCAGTTCTGTCCAACACTTCATGACCCCATTTGGGGTTTTCTTTGCATAGAAAGTAGAATGGTTTGCCATTTCCTTCTCCAGCTCATTTTACAGAAGGAGAAACTGAGGCAAACAGGGTTAAGTGATTTGCCCAGGGTCACACAGCTACTAAGTGTGTGAAGCCAGATTTGAACTCATGAAGCTTAGTCTTCCATGGGGTGGCTAGGTGGTGAAGCGAATAGAACACCAGCTCTGGAGTCAGGAGGACCTGAGTTCAAATCTGAGCTCAGACACTTAACACAAAAATTAGCCGTGTGACCTTGGGCAAGTCACTTAACCCCAACTGCCCCTCTAAAAAGCAAAAAAAAAAAAAAAAAGAATAGCCTTCCTGACTCCAAGCCCTGCACTCTATCCACTCTAGCTGCCCATTTCTGACTCCTTTGTTGCTGTTTAGTCATTTTCAGTTGTGTCCAACTCTTTTGTGACCCCATTTGGGGTTTTCTTGGCAAAGATACTGGTGTGGTTTTGACATTTCCTTTTCCCCCTCATTTTGGAGATGAAGAAACTGAGGCAAACAGGGCTAAGTGACTTACCCAGGGTCACACAACTAATAATTTTCTGAGGCCTAACCCTTAGCCTGAATAATTGGACTGACCTGAGTTAGGCCTGGCCCAGAATAAAAGTGAGACTCATTGATCTGTAATCCCCCAATGGAGTTGTATAAAGAGACCTATGTGGATGCACAGGAAGCCCATCAACCTAGATTTTTAAAGGATATGTACAGAAGATGAAAACAAAGGCAAACAGCTGAGGATTAATACAAAAGCATGGCATTACCCTATAATAATAGCATCTGAAACACTTAAACTCAAAATGAGCTGAGGCTGGTGAAGTACACAAAGAAAAACAAAATGAGGTTTTAAGCTATGTTAGGGAAAATAGGATCAAAGAAGCAATAGGACTGTTGTCCATAATGTTCAAAGCAATAACAGAGATGAAGAAAATGCAGAGCTCTCACCTAGAGGTACTGTGGTACAGTGGATGGAATGCTAAACATGGAGTCACAAAAACAATTCAGGTTCTAATCCTTCCTCAGACACTTACTGTCTAAGCCATAGGTAAAATTGGGAGATTGGACCAATACCCTCTAAGGCCCTGTAGAGCTCTAAACATACGAACAATTGTTTTTGCTTCTCTTTTCTATACCAATATGATGTCCCGAAACTCCCAATATACAATTAAAAAACAAAACTGAGCCAATTACCATTTATTAAAGAGTCCTGGCTCCCTTTAATGAATAGGACCTCAGAGCTTCCTCACAATCTGAGATGCCCCCTGTCTCCAGGGCCTTAGTTTCATAGTGTTTGATATTGAGATGATATAAAAGATGCATAGTAAAATGAAGAGTCTCATTGGCTGATAGACCTTGACCTTGACCCCTTAAGAAAATCTTCATTTCATGCTTATGGTAAATGATGGGTAGGGGATGTCCAAATATGAGGAGAGTTGACTAGTTCACTAGTCTCTATTCACTATGGTCTCTATCACTGAGGGATAGAGGGCATGGTGGGCAACTCTCGTAGACAGGCTGGAAAATGGTCATGTCTGTGAAAGCAAGAGATATTCGCTAACCAAATATGAGCCCATATGCTCACTGGTCAAATGCCCTTGGGCCATTTTCCTACATTGGGCTACAGAGAGAGACAAAAGTAAGCTGGGGAAATTTCTATATCATTGGATCATATCTGCCATGCTGAGCTTGGTTACTTACTAAAAAAGGGCAGAACTCCTCTAGTTAACCTCCTATAGTTAAGAGAACTTTATAACGAACAAGTGTCCTTGTGACTTGTACTTTGAAGTTCTGTGGCCTAGGATCTATCTAACCTTATTAAATTATACTCACATATAATCTACATAAAATATGTACAATATGAATTAATGAATAGATTGGCTATAATCTAAATGTATATTAAGAGACAAGTAGAAATAATCACTATTCCAGTGAAATTACACTCAACTGAGTAATACTGATTGGCATAAAATAGGGGTATAATAAACCATTTCTCACAGCAAGGAGAATGATCTTTGTATTTGAAAAGACAGGATAAAAATGATTAATAAAAGAGTTGATACCTAAAATAAGTAGAGAGATAGTGAGAGCATCCAGCTGCCTTTGATGAGTTCAAGTTAACAGAACCCAATGAACTGCACCTTCAGAAACTGAAGGAACAGATGAGATTGCTGAGCTGCTGTCAAAGATCTTAAGAAAGGTACCATTATAAATGTCTCAATTTTCAAAAAGGGAAGACAGTGGATTCTAAAAACTATGGTCCAATGAGCTGAACTTTCCTGATTCCTGACAAAACTTTACAACCTATTATTAAAGAGACATTTAGTGAATATCTAAAAAAAGAAATGGGATGATCACATTATCCAAAGAGCCAGGGTGCTTTCATCAAGAAGAGACCATGTCAGATTAACTCCATTTCCCTTCTTTTGACAGGGTTACTAGGCTAGTAGATCAGGGTAATTCTATAAATATTGCTCACCTAGATTTTATCAAGTCTTTCATTACATTCTCATCCTACTAATAAGTTAAATGAGACTCAGAAAGCCTCAGAGAGCATTCTGTGGCAACAGTATAAATCATGAAAATCAAGTACCCAATACCTGAACAACCCTAAGGTCGAGACTTCTTTGCTGAGCTCTCTTTTCTCTGGGACTCATATCCAATGTCCTCTGGTGTCCTTTGAAGTACAACTCTAACTCTGAACTAGATCAGAAGCCCAGACTGGCTTTCATCATAATAAATCTTGAGCTCCGAACCCTCTAAACAAGGACACCCCATTAATAAGTTAAATGAAGCTCATTTGTCTGAGGTCATACAGATAGTGAATTGGTAGCCCCAGAACTCCAACCCAGGTCTTTTGACCCTCAGGTCCAATGCACAGTTCACTAAATGTTAAGAAATTAAGAAAATTTAATTGATTCTATGGATTGTAATTGATTTCATTCTGTATCTCCCCAACATTCTGTGTAACTGCCTAGGTCATGTTTCTTTATCTTTGAATTAAGTTCAGAACTCCATGGGTTTGGAAATTTAGTCTTCCTCTCTGAGTTAAGTTTAAAAGTTCAATTTCCCTATAAATCTCTTTAATTAAAAGAAACCTGTTATCTCTACACCACTAGCTGTCCTTGTATAAGTAGAAGAAATCTATTATCTCTATGCTATTATTCTTTCGGTAGACTAAATCAGTCAGAATTTTCTAGCTACAAGATGGAAGGAGAAGTTGTTGCTAACCCTGAATGCCCTAGTTTCAGCCAAACACCTTGTCCTCCATGCTTGTGATGCTTCTGACTTTGTAACCAACTGTATTTATTGTCTTCCTCATCTATGATGCTGTGTTCTATATTCTTTTGGATACTCCTCTTCTTGTCTATTAAAAATGATCCATCAGTTCTCATTGGGAGTCTGAGCCTGTTGAGGAGGCTGAGACTCTATTTATTAGCAAATTTGTACTTTGCTAATAAATTGACTGTGCTCAGAACTTTGCCTCAGTTTACCATAATTTCTACTGCTGCAGTGTAAATCATGAAAAATCTAGTACCCACTACTTGAACAACCCTAAGGTCAAGACTGAGACTTTATTTGCTGAGCTCTCTTTTCTTTGAGACTTGTATCCAATGTACTCTGGTATCTTTTGAAGTACAACTCTAATCCTGAATTAGACCAGGAGCCCTAGACTAAGTCTGATCATAATAAACCTTGAGCTCCAAACCCTCTAAACAAGGACACCTTCATAAAGCATACTCAAGAGTTCTCCTCCCTGGTTCTGTCCACATGTGAGCTTTGGGACCTGCTCCCAGGTACATGGTAACCCAGTACTTAAAGTATTTGGCATTTTGCTATAACACAGCAAACAGCAAAAGAATAGTATCATAATCCCTCCAGGCCCTTTAACAACAGCAAGAAGGCAGTATGCTGTATTGATTAAAAGAAAAGCCAACTCAGCCTTTTTTTGTCAGCATTTTGCCATATAGCAAGTAGAGCACTTTGTCTCTAGAATTCCCAAGAGGGGAAAAGAGGTGATGGGCTATGTTCTTTCCTCAACTCCTGCCATGTCTCCCACATGAAGGATGAACTAAACTAGGAAAGTTTGTGCCTGGGTCCATGACGGCCTTTCCCATTCTGTCATTTACTGAGTTAATAACCAAGCATCAACTTCAAGGTAGGCATATCTAGGCTTAAAATGACTTTGAAGGTTCAAGGGATCCAGTGAGAGCAGTGATTGATTGTAGCAGTGGCAGGAGCAAGTGTTATGGGAATCTGAAGATCTTCCCTGCCCCTAGGCCCTTTGCTAAAGTGGCTACGTGACTCTGAGGACCCTTGGATATTTGAAAGTATACTCTGTTCCCTAATAGGCTGAATGTGATCATGTGGAGCCTGTGGCGCC
>CM053582.1:388834532-388863898 GCA_028627135.1 Pseudochirops cupreus
TGAACTAGGTAAATGGTATTTGATTGATTAAAGTAAGATTGTTAACCTACTTTGAGTTGCTTTCCTTTAGAAAAGCAGATCTAAGAACCTGTGCTAGTAGCCGCCCTAGGTATGCTAGGGTGCTTGCTGATACAGCAAGTTAGCAACAGGTGAAGCTTCTGCACTGAAGAGGTCAGGCTCAGTCAAGATCATTGACTTAGCCTGGCAGTTTTACCAGCAAGTATGCAACAAGAGCTGCTTGGACAATGCAGTGAGAAGATAAAATGTAATATGCCCCATTATAATTACTGCAAACTGCTTTCTGTTCTTATGAGGTCTAAGTATCACCCTCCCAGCAGATCATAACAGTAATTACTGAATCTTATTTTAAATTTGACTTGGTCAAATAAGAGTTTGTGAAGTTTATTCTGTTTTGTTTTGTTTTTGTTAGTGTAGATTTTTCTTTTTATGTTTAGCATTTCTTTCGTGTGTCAGAATAAATTACCTGTCCTATAATATATTACCTATTGCACATCATGTACCTTTATGATTCTCGCTTTTGGGGGAAACCCTAGACACAAGTAAAATCATCCTGGAGACATCAAAGTAGGGGATTTAATAAAGAGCATGAGGACAGGGAGCCTTAGCCCTAACCTCATTAGAAACCAAACTCCTGAGGACTGAACCCAGTTCAGACCATATGTCTGAAAAGGAAATAGGAATAGTAGTCCAGTGCTTGTGGTTCCACCAATGGTTCTTTAAAGTCTTGATGAGTATCAAAGTCTCTCTCTAGCACTCTTCTCCCCAGACTTAATCACTTGAAATTCTATTTATGGGATCAATATGAGAGAGAGAGAGAAAGAGAGAGATGAGAGAGAGTTTTATCTGGAAGGACTGAGGTAGAAGGGTCAGCCTCAACATTATCACAAAGTTCCTCAAAAGGACACCCAACAGTTGGCTGGTCCTTGAAAGTATGTTCATCTGAAGATCTATATGTATGAGCTGCCTTTCTCCTGCCCCCATACCCTAGAATTCAAGGACCCATAGGATGCAGACAACAGAAGTCCATGTGCCCACATCTCCCATGAAGAAATCCTCAACTGTCAGTGGTATGACTTTCCTATCTCTGTATCTACTCTTCATATGGCAGAACAGAGGAAATAGAAAGAGAGAATGAAGCTTTCCTCATAGCCACTGGCCCCTAAGAGAACTGACCATAGGAAATCTGAGGAAAGGGTCAGGCCAGAAGGCCCTGGGGATAGGGACAAAGGTGAACATTTCAGAGTCTGAAGGTGGAGCTGGTGACACATTCACCCCCTCCAGCGTCTGGGGCTCTGAACACAAAAGAGCTCAGAGACCTTACTTTGGATATCTAGGAAAGGGAATTTTCTAGGCTGAGATGAAACTCCTTTGGATACTAGTGTCAACTCTTCCTGACAGGAGACTGGGCTTTCATATATAAACTCAAGGTCTATTGACTGCTCATGTCTTTACTATCCAGAACACAGAAAAAAAGGATGGTATGATCCTCCCCATGGCTGAGCCCTAAGGACATGAACTAGTGATGTTGCTGCTGGAGAAAGCGACAAGGGAACAGACTTAGGGACCAACAAAGTCCCATTTAACCTAAGCCAGTTATATCAGTTAGACACTTCTGAACTCAGATCATAGTCTCTGTTAGTCATGTCTCAGTTCAGACCATAAAGGAATTCAACAACTATTAAGGGCATACTCTGTGCAAGGTTCTGAAGAATTAAAGATAAAAGTGACAGTCCCCCACCATAAGGAGTTTATATTCAACTAGGGTACATGTTGTATCTTACATGTAGTAGAGGTAACTAATCAGTGATGGACCTGCAGTCAGAAAGCCTGATTTCCTATCCTACTACGCATAACCCTGTATGACCCTGGGTTAGTCACATAACCTCTCTTAGCCTCAGTTGGTACCTACATCACAGAGTTGTTGTGAGGATCAAATGAAATATCTTGTAAAGCACATTGTAAACCTTCGAGCACTATGTTAATTCTAGCTAATACATGCACACTAACCAACAAATACAAGGTCACGTGAAGGAAAGAACACTGATGGGGTTTCCCTTCCCCCATCAGCAATGAACGCTTCCTTGTCTATCCCTGATTAACAGTGACTAGGGGAGTCTCCTAGAGTTATTCTCAACAGGATACCAGGCTCTGGAATCCTGGGTCAAGGAACTGATGCCATTTTCATGAGTAAATACGATTCCATACGTAACAAAATATTCATATCAACACCTTTTGTGGCAGCAAATAACTGGAAACAAAGATGGTGGATGGTCCATTGATTGGGACATGGTTAAACAGATTGTAGGATGCGAATACATTTAATAGAGTATGACTACACTATAAAAAAAATTACATTACGAATACAGAGAAGGATAGACAGACATATATGAACTGATTCTAAATGCAGTTAAAAAAAAAAGAGCCAAGAAAACAATATGTACAATGACTACCACAATGTAAATGGAAAGAACCACTACAAAACAATCAAAAATAAATGGTGCAAAATTAGAAAGAACAAGTTTGACCTCAAAGAAGAAATATGAGAAAACAACCCTGGATCTTCTCCTTTGCAGAGAGGTTGGGGGGGGAGGGTGAGGTGGAAGTTTGTCAAGAGGGAGGGACTGGGTATAGAACATTGCATATTTTTTCAGATTTTTTTTCCAGTGTATTCATTAGTTTTGCTTATTTTGTTTTCAGTTGAAAAAAATCTTTGTTGTAAAGGATACCTATTTAGAAGGGGTCACCTGGGCTATGCAAGGAGGTATTTAGACAATGGAAAAACAGAAGAAAGCAATAAAAACTTTTGTCACAAAACAAAGATGCAGGAAACAACATGGGGATCCTCCCCCAGCCTTAAGAGGCTATATCCCTCACCATCCCTACATTCAAATAATGAACTTATTTTTTTTAAAACCTTCAACTTGTGTGATACCATAAATTTGGAACCAGACCCCTTAAAAGCCATCTAGTTCAACAATCCCCTCATTTTACAGAAAAACTGGGGTTGGAGAGGTTAAATGAATCTGGTAAGTGTCACACAGGTTGAAAATGAAGGGATGGTGTTTGAAAAGAAGTTCTTTGACTCCAAATACACTCCACTTCCCACTGTACCATGTCACCTCTCTATTCTGTAAGTCATTTACATATGATGGGACTATGAGTTAGACATCCAAGATTGTAAATAGCTCTGCTTGACAAAGCCAAGGCAGGAGTGGGGGGTGAAGGACAGAGAGGAGGTTAATCTTTGGGCTCCCAATCATCCTCAAAAGAAGAAAAAATAATTCTATGGCAGTTGCTTGTCAAAAAAGGAGGGAATTCTCAGAATGCAGAAAAGCTATTTCTTCTACAGCATTCCATGGCAGTTGGTAATGTGAGAGGAGGAGTCCAGGTACCCAGAGAGTTTAATACCTCATACCTCCCGTGCTAGGAGTGGGGCACACCATGTTCAGCCATAGCTATCTGGGTTCTACTTCTTTCAACTGAATGAATTCATTTACTGTCTTTGCCAAAAAACCATAAATTCCTTTCAGGCAGAGATTATGTCATCATAGTCACATACACAGAGAGTGCTGGGCTGCCCGAAGGATAGTCTCCTGTTTTAGGACCTACACCCAAGTTTAAATGAACTTCTCTCTATCCCTCTTTATCCTCCCCTTCCCAGAGACACCCCGTCTCACACACACACACACACACACACACACACACACACACACACACAAACACACACAGAAGAAATCTTCACTGACATGGAGGATGTGCATGAAGACCTTCAACAATACCTCACTGTTGCCGGTCTATTCCTGAGAACTTCACAGACATAATCTTCAACTACATAGCCTGCTCCCTACATCTCTCACAACCCCACACTCCAAACTGGAAAGGCCAAGAGCTTGTCCAGGGTACTGAATATTGCCAGAAAATATCCCTTCTTCCTCTTTCCCTACCCATACACTTCCTGGAGAAGAAGCAACCTAAACCTAGAATTAATGATATTGCCCATTCATATTTCCCTCCATCCTCCCTGCCAAGCCTGAATCCACATTCATGGTGGTATTGGCCATTCAAAGACAGGGATATTGCATGGGATCTCAAGAGGAGAGGACAAATAACTGGGATGGAAAAGAAGGGTTATTAGAAGAAGGAAAATTTCTAAGAAGGGTCACAGTCTCCTGCCTTTGGAGAGGAGGAGGGGGTAAGAAGTGAAGGACTTGGACCTACTTCAGTGAGTGACTTAAGAACAGAGAGAACCATGAGCAGAGAATAACAGGGGGAGCAAGGAGTTGGAGAAGCAATTAGGAAGAATAAATCACAGATCTCCCTAGGTGGGAGTTCAGCATTTATTTGAATCACAACTAACCCCAGACTATATCAAACTCTACCAGGACCAGGATCCTATGAATATTATGTGGCAAATGGATATGACTCCCAGAGAGAAGATAGCATAGAATAGGAACAGAAATGTATTTTCAGGTCTCTGCTGCTAAACCACCATGTATATTTGACTTTTTCATTCTGGAGCCAAACTTGTTCTTCATAATTTTTGAGCTCCATTTTCTCCTCCTTTGCCTTCTCTTCCAATCAATCTACCCTATCTTTCTCTGGTTTTTCTTCCTATACCAAAGCTAGGCTTTCCTCCTTGACCCAATGCCATTGTTCATCAATATAGTAGTCCTGGAGGCTAATGATTTCTCCTTCTTCTCCAGCCAATATACAGCCTTTCTCCCAGAACTGTGTACAAACATTTTGGCCCTACACCTTCAAAACTATGAACAGTGACTTGGACAGTTTTACCACAGGATTACATATGGATTTTTTTTAAGAGAATATCCATTTTTCAAAAAGTCGTAATAGATTTAGTCTTGTTCAGTCTCACTAAAGCCTTAAAAAGTTGAATTGTAAATGTTATTGGACTATTTGAAAGACTCTTTCGACAAGTTAATTGTTCCTGAGTGAATTTAACAAAGATTTGGACATTTGGGTGAGGTAGAGAAACTAGTGCTTTCCAATGAATCAGTTAAGAACTCCTCATACTGGCTTGGGTAGGCTAATAATAGGTTGAGGGGGACTTGGGAAGACCTAGCATTGCCTTTAGTTGGAGACACTATGGATTGGGAGAAGAACTTAAGAGAGAAACTAAGATGTATCAGTGGAAATAGGATACTCTACTAAAGGACAGTTAGTAAGATACTACTCCTCGCTGGTGAACAGGAGAAAGTTTGTCAAAAGGTTTCCTGAAGACACACTCAGTAAGGGGCCCACTGGCTGAGATGGTATCAGGACACAGCTTCAACCTGAAGTCAAAGGAGTGAATCTAGAGCCCAAACAGGCAAAGACATTTGTCAGGAACCTAAAGGATTGAAAAGATTATTTATCTAGACCTAGAGGAAGAGAAGTAAGAAAGGGGGTATTGGCAATTAATGACAATGAGCCCGGGGGTCACAACTAGTCATAGAGATGGCTGATTGAAAAGGGAAATGCCCACAGGGAACTAAAAGTTGTCCAACCTGGGTGCTTTAGACTAGGCTGAGTATTTTGAATTTAGCATAGCGATAGTGATAATCCCTAATACTGATTAGATGTGCACTTGCATAGGAGTGGGCTCTGGGACAGGGAACCTAAGAGGAGTACACCATAGAACACTGACAGAAAAGAGAGTAGAAAGAAAAGGACCACATCCTCAATGGTATGAAGAAGACAAGTGTGTGGGGAAGTTGCTTCCAATTTGGGCTCAGGGTTTCTGTTTTGCAACAGTGAACACTTACATAGCTTGATTTAAGGAGCGCAGAGCCCAGTATCTCAAAAACCAGCTCATCACAATGTTTGAAATTTCGTCATCAGAGATACATTCCTTTTGGTCTTGAAGGATTTTCCTTCTTCAAGAATCCCCAATAAATTTGAAAACATCCCTGGAAGAAGCAATAAATACTGTTAGCCCTTATCAGAAGGAAACTCCTAGGGTGGACCTAGAGAGTTATTTGGAAGTATTCAATGCAATTTAGCATTCTTGAGGATATATTACAAGATTCTAAACTTGCATATACATAAAACTTATCTTCCCTTGGTATCTTAGTTTAACTTATCACAGCAGCTCCATTTATGGTAAAAATTAGGTATACCCCAAAAAATGGCTTTGGGTTCAATTTCTCCTGTTTTATGGCTCCCCTCCTCTGTGTCTGGGTGATCCCATTCTCTCCTCCCTACTCCATCTCAAGCCTGCATAAAAATCTGTTCTCCAGAAAGTATCTGTTAAATGTATTCAAACTAGGGCATCATTTGATACCTCTTTCCAAGGTCATTTACATTTTAAGAAAAAATATATGCTTGAGCTGAATGAATGAATTTAGTATAATTCACACCAAATAAGTTGTCACTTGCTCTACCTACGAATAAGGTGAACTCTAAGGCCCCTTTCCAATTCTAATATTCTATGTCTAAAGCTATAAATCCCTATCTGGTTCTTCTCAGTGACTGTATCTCTTCAAAAACATACTGAAGCAATCCCCAGTGTCATTGCCAGGGTGGAACAGTCAGAACTTTGCCCAGAGCAGAAATTTTTAAAAGCTCTGAATAGAGGGAAAACTGTTTCCTCTCTTAACCTGCCTCCAAACCCCAACAGATGCCTCATTTTGCGGGGGCTTTCCTCTCCCTCCAGCAGCTTAGAAACTTTCAGGTTTCCAAAGTAGGATTAAATTCCTTCTCCCCAACACATAACCCCAGATAAACTTAACATTCCCCTTCCTTCTGCCTCCCCCTGTCCCATACACACCCACTTGTCCCAGGTGTAGAAATTGCTAGTTACTACTCTGGCCATCTTAATTTCTTTTGACAGTTAATTCTGTGACTAAACCATCCTCCTTTCTTAGTTCAACCTTCACAAACTATTTCCTTAATTCTCTTAATCCAAGAATGCTTCTTGGACTCCCTCCCCAACACAATTTTATGCATGTAAAAATTAAATTTTATTCCACATACTTACTCTTAGAGCATTGAGAATGTAAGGGGCCAATTCATATGAATGAATGCACGTATTTTTTCAATTCAACAAATGTTTTTTGAGCATTTGCTATGGGCCCCAAACAGTGATACAGAGCTGTATGCCCCTTAGCAGGGCCTGCCTTGGGCAAAACTGAAGGGAAGGTAAGATGTATTTCTCCTTAGCTCCTCTTTGAGTGTCCTCCTCCCACCCAAGGCTCCAAGTGCCCTCATGCTAACGCCTCTTCTCATAGCCATGCTGTCAATATATAGGCTATTTCTCCTATGAGAATCTCCTTGAGATTCCTCATGGCACCAAACCCCGTCCCTTTTATTCCACTCCTGTGCCCCCTCCTTGAAAGCAAGCCAGAGCATTTCCCCTCATTTCCCCTGGGCGTGGCAGTTTTTTTGTTCTTTAACTTGAGAGAAATATCCCAGATACCAACCAGTCTTTTACTCTTGATTTCCCACTAGCAACTCAGTTTTCAAGAAGACCCCAGATACTGACCAGTCTTACATGGTTGATTTTCTTGATTTTTTGCTAGGGTTGGACTCAAATCTCCTCAAGACAAAGGGATGGGGTCCTCAGAGGGCCCAATCTTTTGGGAGGTATATGGTTGTTGGAAAGCTCAGGATCTAGTCTAGAGTGGAAGTCATAAAACATGGACAAAAGATGACTTGCAGAGGGGTTCTAAACCCCTGAAGAGACCTGCTCTCCACTGATGCTCAATGTGGGAACCTCTTTAGGTGGCTGCATAGCTGCTACCCATCTCCCCAGGCAATGAGAGCGCAATAACTTTAGGGGAGCTCAAGTAACAGGGTCAGGATCAGTCTTCCAAAGATCCTAATTCATAGACCAGCCTTCACTTCTAGTTTACCTGTTGGAATCTGCTCACCTCGGATTCCCTGCTGGCCCGCCTTCCTCACTCACCCTCCCCGGGGTCTTCAGATGTCTCTGGCTTCCTTTCTCAAACAGAACGCCCCGCACTCACAGATAGGTTTAGAAATGCAGCTTTATTGTTACATCTTCTCTTCCCTTCTTTCTCTCTCTTCTCTTACCTCTCTTCTTACCCCTCTCCCTCCCCTCACTCCCCTTTATCACCCCCTGGGCAGACTAAGTCACGTGCCTCAGCAACAGGGGCCAGAAGAAAGGGGAGGGCTATCCCGTTGGATGATACATGCTCAATGCTGTTAGTCCAAAGTTCATATTCCAGTAAGGCAAACAGCCTTATCAGGGCTCTGGCTCCTAGCGCCTTGGAATGCAAAAGACCACCCAGAGGGCAGCAAGAGGGAACAATGGGGGTTGGGGGCACAACATTTACCATTCACTAAAACACCAAACTTTGAAGAACTTCGAGGAATTGAACTAATTTTTATTAAATCAGTGAAGAAATATAAGTCATATCCTTCCAAACACCAGAGGTTTCTTTGCCTAAGATATGTTTGTCAGGCCTTTGGGAATGCTGTGATGGATGAAGCTGTGAAAAGGTTGCTAACTTGAACTCCTCAAACTGCCAGAGTATGGGGTAGGCAATTGACAGTTGTTTGACAGCATTCAATGTCAAGCTGGGGACTCGGACTTCAAAGAGATAGCAGGTATGGGCCCAAACCTGATGGTTGGTTGAGACAAGGGAGACAAAATAGAAAAGGGCTGGGGAAAAAAAGCAACAACTCCTGAAGATGTTTACTTCCTTTGGATGGTGAAAGAAAGAAGGCCTTGGGCAGCCAGGAGAAGAACTATGGAAAAGACAGGGACAGGGCACTGCCACAGTTTTTACATATCACAACCTGGACCCAGGACCTAGGGAGAAGTGTATTCATCCATCCCTGTTCCCCTGCATATCCTCCTTCCCAGAAGACAAGGGCTTGGGAATAAGTCTAGTGGCTGGTCAAAAAGAGAGCTATCATGGGAATGCAAACCTGTAGCCATCTCTGGAATTTCTGACCTGGAGTATGAAAGTATAGTAGGTGGCCTAACCTGCTTTGAAGAAATTTCCCTAACTCCTACTCTGGTTCTCTTCTGGTGGGGAAAGCCATAGGCAAAGTTCTGAAGCAGTGATGTGTGCTCTCAGCTCCCTACCTACATATACTTTCAGTGACCTCCTAATCCTTCTCACTCACTCATGATGCCCACTTTTTCCATGGGCCCAGTTTGGTGTTCTCTCTGTCCCTCCCACAAAGGACAAAATATCCATGGCTATCTGTTGAAAAGAAAGGCCTTGACAATTCATTGTCTTCAGCTCAAGATTTGTTCTCATTTGAGAGACTTTCTACAATTAAAGCATGTGAACAGGTCAGTAGCCTTTACTGACTACAGCTCAGTGGGGAAGGTGGTGGAGTGGTCCACACAAAATTGAAAGCAGATATGGGGAGTCCAGGGTAGGGGCTTACCCTTCAGAGACACAGAGGAGGTGGTGGAGAGGGGAGGATTTTCTAGAATACTAGGATTTTCTTAAAAGAGTCTGCCAGGAGAAGCTCCCCCAAGGTATGTTAGGGGCCTCCCTTTAGGCTAGGCAGGTGGAAAGGCTAAGAATTCAGCAAATATTCTTTTTTTTCCCATATTGTTCCTCTGTGAATGACCACATCTGTACTCCCTTTGCACCCTCACCTAATCAGCCTATCACTGGACTGTGTTAAGGATCTTCTGTCTCCAGCTTCCCTCCCCCTTCACTCTGATTTGAGTGCCAGGCTGGGTCTCTGGAGAGAGAAGTTGCCAAAACTGGGAACTGGGGAAAGTAGATACAACTATCATAGAGTCACAGGTTCTCAAGGCACTGTCAGCAGCTGGGTTTAGAAAAGGAAAGATGCCCCATGGGTACCCTTGTCTCTTAGTAGATTAATGGCCTCACAAGCCAGCTTTGTGCCTCAAAAAGAGCCACAAGGTTTCAAGTGGGTAGGTTCCAGAAGGGAGAGGAAGAACTGATCCTCCGTGGACTCCCATTTAAGTGCCCATTAGGAGAGTGAAGAAATGGGTACTATCATTAGACCAAAAGAGCCCTGAGTGATCTGAAGGATCATTTTTGGGGGCCATTAGGAGCCTTTTGGATGCCAACTCCCTGCCTCATCATCTGATGGTCATCAACTAAGACATCATCCATGGAGGGAAGAAAGTACCTTTTCACCATTACCATGACATGTAGGAGACTAAAGAAGGAGTTTTTAGGAGAATATCTTGTCTCTGAGTCCTGCAATCCTCAGCTATTAATGAAGAAAAGACAGAAATCAGCGCTACAAAAGAAAGGAACCTTACCAACCAGCCATTCCAAAGTCTCATTCTAGAATAACTCTGGGGAAAATTCAGTAGGTTATTTCAGTGCCCATTTTTCCTTCCTGCCCTAAGACAGGGAGGATCTAAGAAGGCAGGGAGGGCGGCAGAGTTTATCTGGAAAGGGTCATTAGGAATCCAGAAAGGCATTGAAGGGTTGGGAGAATGAAGAAAGGCTAGGACTTGGTGGCTGAACCCTCCTCATAGAGTACAGGAGGAGCACCAGAGACAGATGAGGAAACAGAGCTACTCTTCCATTTTTGTTTCCCCCACACCTACCCTCTCACCCTTCCTACTAAATGTGGAATTGAGTCCAAAAGCTAACTGGTTAAGACTTGGCTGGACCTGGAGCTGGGCTCTACTTCCCACTTCCCCTCTCAATCTCCTAGTGTCTCAAAGGACCAGAGTTAGAAGGAAATCTAGATATGCCCTTTCCATAGAACCATCACCATTGTTTCCAGTGACAGTAAACATAACTGGGAGACAAAGGGTCAGGCAGAAAAGAGCCTCACTTTTCAGAAGATAAAATGAATTTGGACTTGGTCTAGACTCTAGGCTAGGGAAACTACTTAAAAGAGAGAATGGAATCCCTTGGGGAGAGTTCTAAACCTTTCAAGAATCCAGCTCATAAACACATGGCTCCATATGCTTAGGAAGGTCCTGTACTTGAAGGAGTTAAAGCCCATTCTTCCCCTCCTCCAGGGAGTCCCAAAACCTGGAAGTCTCATCATGGAGTTTACTGTGGCTACATAAACTGGCCAGTTACCTTTTTTTCCAATACTTCAAAAAGTTTATCTCTCTATGGATCTCAGTTTTGCACAATTATCTCAGGAAAAAACTCCTAGAAAAAGAGTCCCCATCTCCATCCCTGTCTCTTTTCTTCCAACTCATTTAACCAGAGGCTACTTCATCTCTGGAGCTAACCCACAGCTTCCTTACCGTATCTTTCTCATTTGTTTCATCTGCTCCTCAAACGGGATTATTCATAAATCCAATCACCAAGACAAAGTTGGGAACTATCCCCTGAACTTCTGGTTTCCATCTTCCTTCCAAACCCACACCTTGTCTCCCAGTTCTTTTCTCAATTCCCATTTAACACTTAATCCTCAGCTCCAGAAGGCAATCTTGGACTATGTTAAAATGACTTCATTTCTTCCGTCTATAAACAAATAAATAGCTTCCAATCAATTCCCACCACTGATGTCTCATTCATCTCAGGACCTCCTGACCCTGACCAGACTATTTTCCCTTCCCTCTGTTTCTAGGAAGCTTAGTATATAGTAGAGAAAGACTTGGTTACTTTGTGATAGGTGCTGAAGAAAGGACAAAATTGAATTGAAACACTTCTCAAAAGTCAGAAGCTGAAGTCTCAGGTACCAGGAAAGGTCAGAGTCTAGAAGCTTCCTGTGTCACATGGAATTGTCTAGCTGTCCCAACTTCTGCCTAGGACTCTGCTGTCCTAATTGGTGACACCCCACTATTTGAGTCAGGCTCCAACCAATTCACTTGTTCATTTCCCTACTCCTCAATCATCTTCTCAACTATTACCACGCACATGTACCTACTTACCCTCCTCCCTCATCTGCCTTCCATTTCCAGAACTGTAATCAAATCATCTCTGCCATGGCTTTAGGAAGGGTGTATATCTGCTCCGCTATTTTCCCAATCCCAGAAACTTTCAGGACCAAAGGAGCCCAGTCATCCCTCTACTCTCTTTCTATTAGGATGTAAGTTCCTTGAGGTCAGGAACTAAGTATTTGCATCTCCAGGGCTTATAACAGTGCTTGTCAAAGAATAAGCACTTGGTGTTTTTTCATTCATTCATTCAAAAACCAAATTCAGAAGCTATTGGGGAAGAAATGAAGCTTTAAAATTATGTAATTTTTAAAATAGCACTCTTGGTGATCTCCTCAATTTACATATAGCCCTCTTTTTGTGTTTTAGTATTTAAAAATGTCATCTCCGTGTGTGCATAGTTGATAAAATTAAAAAAACAAAAAAGCCACAGCTTGACCCTCTTCCCATCATTTGCCCATCTCTCTTCACCTAGGGATCTCAGCCTCCTTCCATAGAACATGAAATGGGTCCCTCAATGTCTGGATAAAAAATTACCCTTCCTATTCCTACCCTTTTTCTATCCTCCCCTATGGATTCCCAACTGAACCCACCGGGCAAAATCACCTACTCATTACAAAAGAAAAAGGCACTCAGGTCCCTTCTGCCATTCCTACAAAGTAGTTTCAGTAAAGTAAGGATATGTCTTAATTACAAGGGGCTGAGAAGGGAATAGATAAGGAATGAGAGACAGTCAAAGTGTACCACATAGGAGTTGCAGTTCTTCCAACCTTAAGTCTTTCCCCACTCCAGCCTATCACTCAACGGAGTTACCAAAGTGATCTTCCTGAAGCCTGTAGATCTGACCATATCACCCTACCCCTACTCAATAAACAGTGGCTTCATATTGCCTCCAATACCGAATATAAAATCTTCTGTTTGGCTCCAGCCTTTTTTTACCTCAATCCTCTCTACAATTCATTTACACTAGTTTCCTTTCTGTCCCTCAACCAAGTCTCTCCTCTTTTCGATCTGTGCTTTTTCCCCTGGCTATTCTCCCATGCCTGGAATGCTCTCACTCCTCACCTCCACCTGCTGGTTTCCCTAACTTCAAGTCTCAGCTAAAATCCCACCATTTGCAAAAGACCTTTCCTATTATTACCCCTTACTGCTCCTGCCTTCCGCCTGAAGTTCCCTCCCAGCTATGCTGTGTGTGTCTCTGTCTGTATAAAATCTTGTATGGCCATAGTTGTTTGCATGTTAATTGACCCATTAGAATTCAGACTTCTTGAGGGCAGGGACTATTTTTGCCTTTTTTCGTATCCCTTAGTGCACTTTGTGCCTGGCACAAAAGTAAGCATATAATACATGTAATATGTGTTTGTTGAGTAACTGATCAATCATACAAATATTTAATCTGGCTGAATTCAGCTATATCCCCAGCAGAGGGATTTGGGGTGGAGTGGGGGTTGGGAGGAGAGAATAAATTACAAGGAGTGAATATTAAATAGAAGATACAAATCTGTTTATCCTTCAGGCTTCCCAGCTTCAGCATATCTCCCATAATGTGAGCATCTCACCATGCTAGTGTGATACTAGAATCTCTTCATCATACCAGCAGTCCATTCATTCTGCTTAAGCTGGTGAACCTTAAGAAATGGACAGCCTTGGTTAGCCTTCCTCACATTGGTGGTCAGCTAGAAGACCCCTTGATGTGTTTGTTGTTCCTTTTGACTTCCTTGTGTCCACTTCCTTTCAGGAAGAAGAAACAATTATGTGGTGGTGTGCACATTTGCCAAAGTGTAAAGTTCTTTCAAGAGTATTATTTTCCCTAATCACCAGCTTTCCTGTGAGTTGAGTCTTTACTTATTTTTGTTTTCTTCTATTCGAGTAGGAGTCTTACTTCCTACCTGTCTCCTAATCAATAGCTTAGGTGGGTAGAGAGAAAAATGAAATTTACATTCACTTGGTTCTATAGCAACCACCTCAGATTCATGTATTCTCTGATAGTCTTTCAAGAAACCCTGGTCCCTTGCCAGCTACACCTCTTTAAAGATACCAGGGCTCATTGAAGTTATCTTCAAAGGTAACTTTTACTATTCTGATTTTTGGTTCACATGCTAACTCTTAAAATCTAATTCCTATGTAAAGCTGAATTCCACTGGATTATTTCTAAAAGGTTTGTCACTGAAAGGAGAGGACAGAGATGGGGGTCACAGCTCAATGAATTTAGCAGAGTGACAGACTTATAATTAACAGAATTATAGCAACAATGGGGAAAGAGAGAAGGAAGAGCCACGAGAGAGAGTGGAGAGGAGAAACTGAGTATGCAGAAGGGAGGAGATTATGAAAGGGAAAAGATCCCAAAGAAGATGAAATCAAAGGTCCAGATGGAAGTGTACCCCTGGGAAAAGAGGAGAACTATGTCTTCTCCTCGAGACAAGGGAGAGGAGGGTAGCTAAGGACGGAGATTTTGAGGTATGAAGGAAGTTGAGGGGGTTCATGTTAGATAGTCATAAAATAAAAGTTAAGGTCCTTTAAAAGAAGGTATGAGGGGAACAGAGATGTGCACATTAAGTTTTGAAGCAAGAAGAAAAAAGCTTAGGACAAACTATTTTGGGGGATGAAAGGAGTCAATAAAAGAATGTAAAAGGATTATTTATAGAGGAGTGCTGGGGTTACACAGAACTCTGTATGTGGAATCAACTGGTGTAATTTCCTTACCATGTTTTCTCCAAGGACCCAGAAGAACAAATAGCAAAATTAGATTTTGTGGGCTATGCAGGTTATGAGATGAGCAAAGACAATGGGAGGTCGAGGAGGCAAGGGATTCTAGGATCCTAAAGAATGAATACTATTTAAGTGGCTGACTGCTAGATACCAGTTCAGACAGGAGGAAGGCTGGGAGGGGGAGGATTAAGTCTTGATGAGGGTGGATAGCAGGAGGAGGAGCATAGGAGCAATTCAAGAGGAGCCAATGACCTGGGCACTCTACAACATAAATCCCACACATTGTCTTAAAATGGAGATGGTTCCTCAGCCTTACACATCCCATTCAGATTCTGATCTGCCTCCCCTAAACTACCAACTCCTCTTATCTTGGGATTTTCCACATGAAGTTGTCCTGAGGCTATGTGGTTAGATTTGCTAGGAGAATTCTGGAGAGTAATATCCATAGACTAAACTAAAAGAGACTGTCCTCTTCCCCACTTACCGAGGAGGGAGGAACCAGGTGTTTCCAGATTTCACTTTCCTTAACACCCAGGGCCCCAGATACCAATTCTCAAGCCTCCTAGAAAAGGATCCATTCTCAGCTTTCAGTAAATTATTCTTTCATAAGAAACTCCTATGGGTAATTGCTTTTCTTTAGTTCCCTACACACACTTCTGCTTAGAGGGAAAGGCTTCTACCCAGTGATCCTGGAACATCCTTCATACTTCATATCCTCATCCCTCAGGATCCTAGGTCCTCCTGGGACGTGGGTTCTTCCTTTTCTTCTCCAAATCACACTACATGTGATCTCTTTTACAACCAGTCCTATTCCCCTCACTTAAAGTCTAGACAGTAGTCAAAGGTCTTCTTTTTGTTGGTTTTGCTTTTTCTTAAGCTATTGGGGAAGGAACTGGTTATACACATTCATTGTGAGGAGGGTGACAGGAGTGAGAGGGACCCCTTCATAGGCCCCAGAGCTGAAAAGGGAATTTCTATCCCTATCCCAAGAAAAATGCAAGGTCCTGCAGTTACCACAATGACAGACCCCTGCCTGGTGGACCTCCTAAGATCCACAGCTGGAAGTGGCTTCACAACAGGGAAGTATATTCTGTGTCTTTAACTTGTATTTTTTTAAATTTTACTTTTAATTTATGGACTAAAACAAGCATTTCCATAACAGTACAATATGTGTCTTGAGGAAGACTGTCTCTGTCCAAAAATATGCCCACCTGCCTCTGTAATAGCACCAATAGATATTCATCCCTTTGGTCTAAAACTATTTATCATTTCTATCTAGATCAGAAGGTGCAGACAAAAGACATTTTACCATCACCTCAGTACAAGCCCATTCGTCTTTTACTATGTGCTTTGCTGCTGAATCCTAGAGACCACTGTGGCTTTCCACCTGACTTGCAGCTGAAAGCTATTATACATGTTGTTTCCCCCATTAGGATGGGAGCTCCTTGGGAGCAGGGATTGTCTTGCTTTTCTATTTGTATCCCTAGTTCTTGGCATGGTGCTTCTTGCACTCAAGAAATTCTTTTTTATGGACTCATTTATTTGTTAAAAAGCAAATGCTCCTAGGAGAGGTACCACCTTATTAAGGAGAAAGCACTGGCAACACATTGAGAAAGTGAAGCCTTGCAAAGGAAGGAAACAAAATCGGTGCCTAAGGAAGAACTATGGGAACAGGGGTAGGGGGGGCACTTAAAGAGGAAATGGGAGAGGGGCGAAATCAATCCCTACTTAGCAATTTCGCCTATTCCCTGTTCTTATCTATATGCCACAGAAAAAGGAAAAGGGTCACAGGAAAGTGAGAGCACATATTTTGGTTTTGGAGAGCTGGGAGAGGGGTAAATGAAGAAGAGGAAGGGGAAGGCACATTTAAGGCTTTATGGGGGATGTTGTGGAGGGGTGTTCCAGCTGGCTAAAAAGACATCACAAGAGCATTATCTCCCAGGTCAGTACCATCTTGTAAACTATGATTTATCATCCCAAGGAAGCTTAGCCTGAAAACAGGACTTCAAGGTCAGAATAAGAAATGATAGAGAAGAATACACAAAAATTCACCCTTAAGAGGATGTCAGTGGCCCCAACCCCCATAGCTAACACAGTGACAAGCACATGGGAGACAACAAATACTTTATTATAGCAAACAGAATCCCCTTACAAGAAAGAAAAAAAATAAAGTCAGGTTTTTAGTTAGTTAGAAGGATTTACTTAGAAGAATTACAATATTGTCTCACCCTTTCCCTTACTCTCATTGAATCCTTCAGTGACATAAAAGGACATATAACCTCTCTCTGTACCCTTGCCAACTTTGATTTAACTCCCCCTAATTCCTGACCCATCCTAACCTTAAGTTGGCAATTCAGAGCTCCCAACCACTGTTGGTGATTTCTAACAGTTGCTAGATGCCACCCAAATCCCCCCATATGGGTGGGTCTAGAAGATTAACATTCATTCATTCATTCAACATTTTTGAACAACAATATGTAAGACACTATTAGGCACTGGGAAGGAATTTTTTTTTAAGTGTCAGGATTTGGTCTTCACGGCTAAGTTACTTAGAACGTGGTGGAGAAGCTGAGACAGTAATGGAGCATAGGAATCTAAGCCTGATAAGCCCCAGTGGTCTGCAGGATAGCCTGCAATTTTGCCACACGAAGAGGATGATGAGAGTGAAGGAACAATAAGCTGCTGCCCATTTCCCCAGTCACAGCAGGGTGATAACTCTAATCTAAGGGTTCTAAAGGCTAGAGTTCCAGGAGGAAATGAACTGAGTATAGTAAAGAAAACTCCCAAAGAGAGTCTGGCCTGAACAGATCCTGCCTTTCTCCAACGTGGAGATACCCTACTCTCCATCCACAAAAACCTCTTACCCCCAGTTTACATTGATACCTTACCCAAAGTTACAGAACGCCCCCCCCTAAAGAGGAGGAGCAAGTACAAAAGAAAGGGCAGCAAAGGAGCCCTGTTAGTTACACAGAGCAGCTGTCAGTACAAAACTGTTTCAAGCTAAGATCCCACCAGGACAATCAGAAGCATCTTTCGTGCTTATCTTTAGATTTATAGAGGTGGCTACATTTTGTGTCTTCCAATGATCTTCCCCGAAAAGGAAGAAATCCAGACTGCAGGACATTTTTTTTCCATGATACTGAATTCTGCTGTCTTTACTAAGCCTGTCCTAGAAATACTCCATACCCCTAAATTAGAACAATTGAGTTTGACTAGAGACAGCATATTGAAGGGCAAGAAGAATGCCATAATTTCTTTGCCTTCCAAAAGCATTATCTCCAGCCACCACAATAACACTTTGCTCCATGCATTTCTCTGCATTCTCAACTCAGATTCACTTGCGTCCTGGGAGGAAGAGGAGCAAAGCTTCTGGACTGTGGTGGGGAAGGACTCATCAAGCCCTCCCTGGTCACATCGAAGAAAACAGGGACAAAGTGCTCATTTTATTCACTTGGAAAGGTGGGATCCAGGGTCTGAACACATATTATCTTGTAATTCTGGATACCTCCCAGCTCTAGGAGAAGGAGAAGCAAAAAGACAGAGACCTTAACTAAAGGCTCTCAAACTATGAACCTCATGAAGGCTCATTCTCTTCCCCATTTAGCTCCATTATTTCCTGCAAGTTATTTCTAACTTTAAAACCTTCTAGGCATAGAGAGAGAAAGGCTGCTACTACCAGCCCTATCTTCTTACCTCCAGATGGAATGAACGATTGCACAGAGGATAGGGATAACTTGCTAAGCTGGATGCACTCATACACTCAAGCTGCTCTATACCTAGGGTAAATTGTTGGGTGATGGACTGTCTGAACAGAAGGGAGGCAGAGGGACCTAATGGGACAATTGTTCCCCTTGAGGTAAGGTACCACCAGAGCAAGTCAGTGTGGAGCAGGGAGAAGGCCAGGACAGAAAGCAGCCCCTGCCATGTTAATATCCTGGAACATTTATTGGCCATGAGTTCCTTTTGACTGATACTAATGCCTGAGGTCAATTTGTTGTCTCATAACTGCCTGAAGCACACATAGAATGAACAGCTATGTAAAGGATGGCTCTATTCTGCCCTACCTTACACTATGCCTGTTGGACAGGAGTATGTTGGGCATTAGCAATGTACCTCCTGTCCTCTCCTCCTGTACATTGGACAATATAAGGTCACATAATCTTGGGGTATGTGGAGCAATTCTACCCAGATCAGAAGGTGGAGACTTAAAGGCATTTTCACATGACCTTATAACAATACTTTCTGTCCAAGGGGAAAAAATCAGATTCACTATATCTGATATGCTTAGAGGGTTGCAAAACCCAATGGGAGAAGCCTCTCCTCTCATCTACCTAAAAGTATCCCCTCAAAGCCTGGGGAGACTTCACTTTCCTAGTTCCTACAATCGCCTTTCTCCCTCAGCTCCTCTTCCCATGGCCCAGAAAGAAAAACCAGGAGGGATGGAGAGCTCCAGCCATCTGGCCTTGGATTGCTGCCTAGAAACTTGAGAGAATCACTTGTACCTTTTTTTGATTTTCTAAGAGATTTGGAGAACAACACAAAAACCTGGAAGTTTTGCTTAGTGAACTCAGCAAGGAAATTTGTCTAACCTAATTTGGGTAGGTCCTCTTATTCTGCTACTCATCCCATGCCTTTTCATACCATTCTCAACATTTGATTGCAACCTGAGAGTTGTGGGAAGGTCCATAGGAACATGATGGAAGATGCTGGCATGGAGGTGATAAGAGTGCCCTCTACTAGGTGATGGGAATGAGCAATCAGAGAGAGAGAGGAGAGAGAGAGATGGCAGAGAAGAGAAGGAGCTACAATAAATGGGTTTAATTAGGGACCTTCCTAGCCTAGATCTCTGAATTCAGTGAAGGGTATTCATATTTCATCTCATGCTCCTGAGAATGATTGAGGTTTGAGTTCCAATGAGGTTCAACTCAGGAGAAAGGGTGTAATCCTGCTTTATAACTAGCATACCACATAAAGGTTCCTTAAAGTAATACAGAGGTACAGTCCAATAAAAATTCAGATTTTGGTGGAGTCCCACAGGACACAATGTCTAAGAGTCTCCCAACATTTCCCTAAAGGGAAAAACAGGAAAGGGAGTGAAAACAACAAACCACAAGCCTAAGATACTGAGAAACTGGCATTTATTTGCCTAGACCTAAGAGGTCACTGAAATTCCCTTGGCCTTTATCCCTACAAAGTGAACTAGAGATCCTCTTTCCTCTCTTCCTCATTTCAACAATCATTAAATGACAGGCACGAGCCTAACATAAGGAGAGACCGGCATTTACTCAGATATTTCCTGAAATTCCTTGTCCTCTCCAGCCTTACAGGCCCCATCTTTGACATCCTCCAAATCAGAATCCCATCCTCCAAATTCTCATGTAAAGAAGTGGACTAGGACTTTCTGGGAAGAATTTCCACTTACTCAACTGGAGATATCAAATGAGATATTTGTAAATATTTGTAAATCCCTTAGTGCAGGGACTGATACATAGGAGGCACTTAATGAATGCCTATTCCATTCCCTTACCCCAACCCACACACAACCACCCTTCTATCCCTAGAGACAGAAGGAGAAGAAAGGGAAAAGAGTGACAGGAAGGAGGGGGGTTTTCAGCTGCTGCCACCCTTGCAAACTGTAGTACCCTACTCCAAAGCCCCAGATACTGATACTATATCAATTGTGTCAATCCCCAGAGAAATCAGTGACCAGAACACTAAAAGAAGTAAAAATTCAAACTTATCAGGCTTCTGCCTTGCAGGCTGACCTTTTATCAAAGCCTTGGGATTCAAACACATAGCTGGCCTAAGAAGTCAGATGTATTGACTCCCTGACCTTGGCATTAAGCACCTTTAACTCTTCTTCCTATAATCTAATCCACACTAATTTCCCCCTTGCTCACTAAACATGGAATACTTTACCTCTAGACAGACCTGTCAGGTCAGTGGATGAATTTCATTATATTTTTTAATTTGGTTCATCATTCTATCTGTGAAGAAAAGGAATCAGAGTCCCAAGCAAGGTGCCCAGAGTTGGTATCTGAGAGATCAAATTCCCAAATTCTTGCTCATTACTTAAGAGTGAGAAGAGTGGTCTCCTCCTGTTACCCTCAACCACTCTTACATCATCCCTCTTTATTTATGTTCCAAGCTTTTTTAGGTTTATCTCTTCTCCTACACTTTGTGTTTGGACCCCACCATGCTTGCTTTGCCCTGAAACCTCTTTCTGATTCCCAGTCATCCACTCTGTTATGGTGTTATTATTACTGCTACATATATTACTCTTACTTTGGATTCTTACAAAACCTTCTCAGGAATAATTTTCATTATTCCAATTCACCCTTCCAATCCATGACCAAGACATAGGCAGGTAGTATACAGCTGACTCTTCCTTTACATTCAGAAGTGACCTCCCTTTAAACCCCTGGACCTGCCAAAGGCACTTCAATTCCTAAAACCTACAACCTGGGTCAGAAGAGGGGGCAGAAGGGGAGAGAGTTATGGCATTATATGTATTGACTTAATTATAGCAAAATAACAGTGTAATGGAATTATCTGCTTCTTCCTTTTCCTTTTCTCCCTCCCCCCGCCCCCATAAAGCTAGTAGGTTCTTGGGGTGATGTTGATCTTTATTTCAGAAGTATAGGATACTGAGAGCCATACAGAAGATGAGTTTCTCTGAGGAGACCATGCAAAGTAGGGAGACGAGAACGACCTAAGACTGCGAAATGGGATTTCTCATTGACTGGGCACACAGTCCTCTCTGAGAATCTCCCTCCTCTATGCTCAACATCTTCCAGAGACCTAATTAATGTCTTCTACCACATCAGGCTTTTTATCCTGAAATAAATATCAGTATCGCACCATGCCTTTTAGAAGTCTGGATCAGTAATCCAATTAGAGGGGAAGAAAAAAAGGGCTTAGATAACATACTAAGGAAGCTATGCTACCTTCCACAGAGACTCTGTGGTCCAGAGTGTGGTATAATCCAATAGGGAGTTTTCTGTCTCCCTTAAATTTTAGGATACTCAGTCATAGAGCCACAATGTAAAAGGAACAGAGACAAATCTTCACATAGGCTACTAGGTAGGAAGAGTCCTGAAATTTAAAAAGCAGAAAATCATTCTTCTTTAGCTCCTGCCATTCCCCTTGGAATGGAACACAAAGGCACACCTCTCCCCTGAAGTCTTGCGCCCAAGATAGAGGAGAGAGCCCCGCATCTTCTTCCACAGGGACTCATCACTGGCACAGGCTTTTCAGAACAGGAATTCACTGAAATAGAGTTTATGCCACCATCACAGAATGGTAGAAGACGGAAAAGATATTAGGGATCATCTAGTCTAATTCCCTCATTTTATAGGTGGGAGAAACAGAAGCCCAAAGAAGCCAAGACCACACAGTTGGTAGTAGAATTAAAACATGAGCCCAACCCTTCTAATGACCCACAGGGCCAGAGATTTCCCTCTACGGGATGGTAGCCAGACAGGCCAAATATGTCCATGCATGCTTCTCTTTGCTCCCACTGATTTCATCTAAAAGAGAGTCTACCAGAAATCCTAGCAGGAGAATCAAGGATTAAAGATGGAGAAGGTGGGGAAAGGTATTGAAAGGAAGTCCAGTGGAGCATGACAAATGCTACTCCTTTCACCAATGACAGCAGGCCTTTGGAACAGCTGCCACCGCTGAGATGTAGGGAAATAAAGTGAGGGAAGAGGACCCGATCCTTTCCCCAAAATGTCCAGATTAGTGCTTTTTCACTCATGTTCAACACAGACTCCTCCAGAACAAGAGCAGCCTAGTACAAGATGCGGGCAGAAAAACACAGATCCCAATCTTTTATGGGCAGTCCTTCCATCGGTACAGATCACAACTCTCCTTTCTCATTGGATGCACTTGTAGTCCATTTATCTCCATGATTCCTTTCTGCAGGGATCTTCCCAACAGTGCGGAAGCCTTTTTCTGATTCTTTCAGTATTTCAGGCTATTCAACTGTTAACTCTCCAACTGTTAACCCATATAATGCGTACAGAAAGCCCATGTGTAGCTGTGGTCTGTACCCAGAATTTGAGAAGCCAGGAGCATAGCTAGTGGAGCAGTTGAGTCATTGGGGGAGGGAAGGGAGTGGTAACTATATGCTTGACTTGGAAACCCAGGGGGTTACTGGGAAATTTGTCCCTTCAAGATATAAAGGGAAAAAAATCAAGTTTTGCCTTCCTAAGGGACTGGTGACTAATATTATAGTTGAGATTATCTTTGGAAGGATGTTATAGAAATACAAAGAAATTTATCTTGCATAACGATACTGGTGGCACGGAGAGGCAGAAGACTGGGGAGAAGGGACTGGATTCAGGAGAAATGAAGCAGAGAGGGACCTAAATGCCGAGGATAAGGTAGAATAGGTTAGAAGGTTAGAAAACAGGTAATCAAACAAGAAATTGTGGCACGAGATCTGCCCATTCACAAGTCCAGAAGGGTCTCAGTCCTTGAAAGGGAAAAAAGGATGAAACTATTTAGGCAGAAGCAGTTGATCTCAAGGTCCTGAAGGAGTCTGAGGGTGCTATTCTTTGGGTGGGCTGGAGAGAGCCAATCTGCCCATCGTTCATCATTGGGGGATGATCTCCCAACGCCAATGCCAGCTTTTTCTGATCTTCCTAAACAGAAGCAAGCTCTCCCTCTTCCAGTTTAACACAGCACCCTGTGCCTGCCTTATTGCACTTCTACAATATATACCTCTCTTTATATTTATTCAAATATATGCCATCTCCTCTCCTAGGCAGAAAATTTCATCCCGAAAGGCAGGGACTGTGTCTTACTGATCTTTGCATCCTCCACACTTCCTAGTATGAAGTCTCGCTCATAGCAAGTGCTCAGTAGATATTTGTTGAATGAATGGATTAGTGAATGAGAAGAAGGGCTCTCCTTCTGATTTACTAGCCCCAACCTGAGGGCAGTGAATGTGGGCAGTCTAAATGCAAAAAGGAGTCTACTGCATCTTTCCAGAGATGCCACCCATCTCCGGACATATGTTGGATCTACTTCCACTTCCCAAGCATCATAACTCTTGGGGAAAAAATGGGGGGAAAGGAAAGGGGGAAAAACCCTGGCATTGGAGTCAAGGGAACCTGGGGTAAAATCCTGGTTCAGCTATGTATTAACTATGTAGCCTTGGACATATCATTTCATTCTCTGGGCTTAAGTTTTTTCATCTATAAAGAGCAGGAGTTATATCTAACTCCCCGCCTCATAGGCCAAAGTTGAATCTGGGCATCCTAAACTGGATCCTGGAATTCTTGTACGTGAACTGAAATTATGGGCAGGCTAAAGACCACTTAGGTCTAAAAGCATCTCTGGGTATATGGCCTGTGTGGAAGTTCTTGCAATATTGCATGGGATTAAAATTCTCCATTGACACAGCAGAATC
This sequence comes from Pseudochirops cupreus, assembly GCA_028627135.1. Lineage (NCBI taxonomy): Eukaryota > Metazoa > Chordata > Mammalia > Diprotodontia > Pseudocheiridae > Pseudochirops > Pseudochirops cupreus. The sequence continues at coordinate 388,858,493 of CM053582.1, forward strand.
TGAGGGGAAGGCAGGGTTTCATTGTGGGATGAGGGCTCAGAGCTATTCTGATTGGTTATATTCACACTAGTCAAACCTCTTAGTCTAAAGAGAAATTCGGGGAAGAGAAAATCACTATCTACTGTGGAAATTGTGGGAAATGAGTGAACCACACTGACTTCATCTTGTGACTCAATTCTGGGTCTAGCTCAGTTCCCTTTCTATTCAGTTATGGGTCTGTCTTGCAAAAAGCATTTATCCAATTATAGGAATTGTGAGAAAACTTTATTGCATTGTTTGAATCTAGCCCTGCATAGCTGGGAAGCTGGACCACCTCTGCCTCCTACTTAGGAGACCCTTGACTAAGGACCTAGGTTATGCTGACCAGAAACCCAGTCAGATCTGAAAATCGATGCAAGGAGTTTTCTCACAATTATACATCTCAAGCAATCCACAACTCTTATCTGAAAACCAGCCCCATAGTGATCAATTAGTTACTATTTCCTTGTCCTTTTATTGAATATAGGTACTTGGAGGGTTGGGGGAATGGGACACCTCTTTTTCTGATTTCAGGGAATTGCACCTGTTCACTCTCCCCTTCCCAACTTGGGAAGTCCCTTATCTTTCCTCCAACTAGACATCAGACTACCTAATTATGTATCCTGGTTTATATCCTGATGTTTGTCTTTTAACGCATAAAAATATGTCTTCCCCTGTATTGGAGGTCCAGTGCAAAGCTAAGGAGGCCTCAGCTCGATTTGTTATGCAAATGGGATGCATTGCTTAATAAATCAATATGCTTGGAAGCCTATGTTTCCTCAATTATTTCATATGCTGCCCATCGCAGTACACACTGTAAAGAATCTGGCACTTCCCCAGAAGTCTGGTGTTGGGTAGAACACACAACCATCACAATGAATAGGAGCCTTCTAGAATCTGGTTCTTACTAGGAATAGGAAGAAGTTAGCAGTTAGCAGTGTCACTACTGATTAAATATAAAGTGAGGGTCAGACTAGATAATCTCTCAGGTCCCTCCAATTCTAAATCTATGATCCTATATAACAGAAACCAAAGAACTCTTCTGTCATGCCTACTTCTATCTACATCAGTTACACTCCTACACATATTTAGTTTCCCATTCCTCGGCTCAGTTGCTTCCAAAAGTCAAAGGACCATAAGAAACATCAGACACTGGCCCTGGAGTCAGGAGGACCTGGGTTCAAATCCGACCTCAGACACTTGACACTTAACTAGCTGTGTGACGTTGGGCAAGCCACTTAACCCAATTGCTTTGCCTTGCCTTCCCCCTCCAAAACAAACAAACAAACAAATCAGAATTAAGAGGTTTCCTTTAAGTATAAATGCCTTGACCACAATCTCTATTGAAGAGGAAAAAAAACAACTTTAGTCAACTACAATATTCAGTTGTAACATGTTAAGTTATTACCCCTGAGAAGACAGACTCTCCTAAGAATCCCAGATTCCCTACTGTAGAAGACTATTTAATGGCAAGTCTTCCAAGGTCACTAGTCACTGTTTCTTGGTAGCTGGTTCCCCAGAAAACTTCTAGACCCAAGAATGGACCAAAACCCTTTTTCCTCACATTCAACTAAGACATAAAGTTAAAAAAAAAAATGAAGGCTATTAGAGAATTAAATGGAAAGGTAAAATAAATATATAAATATGTGAATATGTATATATACATATATGAATAGGAATAAATGTGTGTTTATATACATACATACATATATATACATGTATATATATATATCTATACATATGCTTGAGATCACAAAATTTAAAAAGTATTGTACTAGATAAATATCACTCAATGAATGGTCCCTATCCTTGTCTTGGGTCAGTAAAAAGTTAAGTACTGTATAGGACTCAAGATGTCTAGACAGATGCCAAATAGTAAGGCCTCCAGATCTTCAAAGTCATCTTAATTCATTTGAACAGATTCTATTCTCATCCCTGAGCCATATTTATAAACAGATTAGTGATATGGAAAGTTTAAAAAAGAAACTCACTGGCTCTAAATAAAGCTCTATATTCAGAGAAACTCATTTCAGTAAATGGGCTCAGCAAAGTGTATCTAACCCAAGGAATATGCATTGTTGATGGGTGTGGTTGGTCACTAAGGAAAGGTAAAGATAGAGGGGGAAAAAGGATCAATCAGGAGAGAGGAGTCACAATCCGAAGGGAAGGGAAAGTCTGAGGAGGTTTTGGTCTTTGTGCCTTTTGCCCAGTCTGAACTGAAGAGCTGATCTCTAAAGACTGGCAGGCTTTATAGAAGTTCATTGAAAAACAAAGACTGGCTGCTGGTGCTATAGTCATGAGGAACAAAAGAAAGAAGAGGAACTGTGTGGGTGTGGGTGGGTGTGGGTGTGGAATTAGACAATGAGATGTGGAAAAAGGGAGACAAATAGACACGTGGAGAGAGAAAATGAGAGGAATGAGGGAGAGGGAAAGTAAAAGAAGAGGGAAAGATAAGTGTGTTAGTCCATCCATCCCTCTCCAGAAGGAAGGAGCCACCAGCTAAGCCAGATCCCAGACAACCCCAACAACAGTTTTCACAATCAAGTGAGTCTGTGACACCAGAATTTACCTAAATCTTTGGAATTAACAGGGACAATAGCTGACATTTCTATAACCCAGTTTAGATTAGAGAGCACTTTTTTTTGGAGGGGGGAAGGTAAGGCAATTGGGGTTAAGTGACTTGTCCAAGGTCACACAGCTAGTGTTTCAAGTGTGTGAGGTCGGATTTGAATTTAGGTCCTCCAAACTCCAGGATGAGTGCTCTATTCACTGCGCCACCTAGCTGCCCCTAGAGAGCACGTTATAGAGATGATTTAATCCTCCCTACAACCTATAAACGCAGGTATAACAAGCATTCTTTTGAAAATGAGGAAATTGAAACTTTAAAGAAGTGAAATGACTTGCTTGGAGGTCATGTGGCTAATAAATGCCCAAGGGTGTGTAATGGCAAGCAAAGAAGTATTTAGCACCTTGTCTGAGTTCGTGTGTCTTTGAGCCTTGCCCTGATTATATCAAGTCTTTGTTAAGAAACAGAACTTGTGAACCCCTGTTGCTGATGCAACAAGAAGGGGCAAAACAGGGAGGAGCTTAATGACCATATATAAGGAGAAGCCCAGACTGGGAGAGGGAAGAACTGAGAGAACATTTGTGGTGGTGGATTTTGAGAAGGGAACATTTGTGGTGGCACTCTGTCTCTTCTGTCTCTGTTGATTTTTGTTTGTGATGTGCATTGAGTTCTCAGACTTTGTTGGTGGGTCTGTGTTGATTTCACGGGCAGATAATGAATTGATGATGGTACTGGTGATATGTATGTGCCAGGTGCCACTTGATACCATCATCAAATGTGATTGAAGACATGAGATAAACCGGGCCAGGCGGGCAGTTCAGGATAGAACTCCGAATTCCATTTATTGATACAACGAGCAAGGTTTTTATAGAGCAATGAGACAAAGAAGGTAACTATTGGTGACTATGTTTTCCATTACTGCAGTGGTTCTCAACCTTCCTAATGCCACGACCCTTTAATACAGTTCCTCATGTTGTGGCGACCCCCAACCATAAAATTATTTTCGTTGCTACTTCATAACTATAATTTTGCTACTGTTATGAATTGTAATGTAAATATCTGATATGCAGGATGTGTTTTCATTGTTACAAATTGAACATAACCCACAGGTTGAGGACCGCTGCATTATTGCTTTGTTTAGTTCCACGATGTCAGGTAGATGATGTCAGGCAGACCTTGAAGGCTATCATGTCCACTCTTTATCTAGTGTTCCTGTTTCACACAGGATGGGCTGTACATTCCCTTGTACTTAGTTCCTTTTGTGTCATTACTATCAGGGTGAGTAAGAATTCAGTGCACTCTGTTCCCTGCACATGACAGAGAGTGGTGAGTCTGGTTGGCCTGGAAGCACCTGCAAGAAGCTGGCTGCTTCTACCTGCCTAACTAAGTTGACCCTCAACATCTCCCCCTTTCTTTGCAAGTAACTTAATGCCGTGAATTTCAGCAACAAGGGTGCTGAGGTTTCTGGATACAAAATGCAGTATACATAAGAAGCAAGCACAAAGGATTAACAATATAATAAGCACAGGTACAAAGTGTAATAACACAGATATAATATTCTGGAAAAGATTGACTTTATCAAAAATAAGGAGAATCTTATTAGCTAAATTAGAGTGATCAATTCACACATTGTGGTTATGTTCAATTTTGTTCTGTAATATTCCCCAGGGCATACATGTCCCAGGTGATATTGGAATCATGCCATGCTCCCATTTAAGTGGGCTCTAATCCTGTCCCATATAATGTTGGTCTGGGAGAAATTATATAAGCTGGGAGTGACATAAATATACGTATATCTGTAATCATATCGTAGAGATAACCAAGTCTTAAGGGTCTCTACCTCATCTCCTATATACATTACAGACTGTTCTAATAAATCAGTTTTTGTTTGGGTATCCTGATTGATTTCTTCCTGTACTTGAAGTGCTTCAGACAAATTTTTTTGCAGTTACAAAGTAATAATACAATAATCAATACAGGTAAAATATGTAAAATCATAGACATCAAATTAAAAGGAGATAACTGTAACAATGTTGATAATATTGGGTTAACAATATTCCTGGATCGAAATGGAGTAGGGGCAGAGTCAAGAGGGTGGCACAGAAGCAAAAGAACTCCTTGAGCTCCCTCCATAACCACCTTAAATACCTATAAAATATGACTGTAAACAAATTTTAGAGCTCCAGAAGCCACAAAAGTGACAGAGAAACAAATCTCCCACTGAAGGTAGCCCAGCAGGCAGGACGGGAAGGGATCATCACAGCGTGCTGGGAGCCGAGACCAGTAGCGGCTTTAGCCCCAGGGCCAAAAGCCACTGCTGGAGCATTCAGGAGAGCAGATCGCCGGCAGCTGTGGCAGTTTACAGAATTATCAACCCATAAGAACCAAGGACAAAGTGAAAGGTCAGTGGAACTCCACTAAATTTGGGGGAAAAAAGCGGGTCTGGCCATCTGCCCCCAGGGCAAGAAAGCAGCAGACCCGGCGGCCCTGCAGCCACCTCCACGTGGCTGCTTCAGAGGCCCCGGCCCGCAGATTGCAGGGGGGCCAAGTGACCATTCAGAGGCTAAGTGATCTTGCATTAAGCTGCCTAGATCAGGATTGTGGTCTTGGGTGGTGGTCCCGAGGTGCGAGACCAGTGAGCCAAAGCTGATGGGGGCTGCAGAGACAGCGGCCTCTGGCAGCTGTGAAAACCCCAGCAATTTGGGACAAAGCTCTCCCCTCTGGAAGCAGAGTTCCACAGAGCTAAAAAGTCAAGTAATTGATTGGCAACATGAGCAGGCAAAGGAAGCAAAGTAAACACAGCAACCTAACTTTAGATTCCT
>CM053582.1:388864398-388956124 GCA_028627135.1 Pseudochirops cupreus
AAAAAAACAGGAATACTTACACTATTGACTTACAGGATTGTTGTCACATTTATTTACTAATAAAGAACTATTGAAAAATAATGTGGAAATAGTGGAAAGGGCAATAGAAAAAACAACCCAGGTGAGATCTGGGTTTGAATCTCACTAGTTATGTGTTCTTGAAGGAATCGATGAACTCTTCCAAGCCTGTTTCCTCATCCACAAAATGGAAAGCAAAGGATCATAGATTTAGAGCCAGAAAGAGCTTTAGGGCTCATCTTATCCACTTCCCTCATTTTACTGAAGAAACTAAGTCCCAGAAGGTTAAGTAATTTGCCCAAGGTCACACAGGTAATAAGTTTCAAAAGTGGGATTCAGACCTTGGTCCTCTGGCTCTCAAAGCTAGTACTCTTCCCATAGATAATACTTGGCTCACAGAGTTGTTGCAAGATCAAATGAAATGTTCATAAAAGACTTTATAGACCATAAAGCACTATGTAATTGTCAACTATATTAGGTGTTATTATAATATAGCTTATTTTATATATAATGCATATATAAATAGAGAAAAGAGGTATAATTATACCTTATGGGGTTCAGGGAAAGTTTTGTGTTTAATAGGATTGAACTGGGCTTTGAAGGATAGGTAGAATGTGGAGAGCCAAGAGGGAATGGCAAAAGTTTGGAGGCTGTAATGTCCAATGTCTAAAATATATTCTGGAGACAATCTGTAAATCAGTATAGCCGAAGCTAAGGGATTTGTGTATGAGAGTAGTAGAAGTTAAGACTGAAAATGAAACTTGTATTCAGAATGTGGAAGGTCTTCAATTCTAGGCTAAGTATCAGTGGGGACACAAGCAAGGAAATAGAATGGGGAAGACCAATTAGGAGGGGATGGCAAAGAGGCTTGAGGTCAAGAAGACTGAAAAGAGGATAGTTAAGAATCTCCTTACGCAATCCTGGAGATCTTCTAATATCAGCTCCTAGGCAGACTCACTATGGACACTGGATTGGCTTAGCTCAGAACTGCCTGAACTCAAATGACCTACTAACTTTATCTCATGTGGCCTTTTTAAAAATTCCTACAGCATTTTGTTTGTGCTTCTCTCATGGAACTCATCACATCCTGCCTGGTACTATAGTTAAATACGATTCTGTTCCCCGATAATTATAAATTCTGTGAGGGCAGGGACTGTGTTTTAGGAATCGGTCTACCTTTACCACATCTAGCATCCATGCCCCTTTTCTCTACTCACACTGACACCACCCTAATGCAAACACTCCTCACCTCTCCCCTGGACTGTTACAATAACCCTCCAAAATAGTCACCCTGCCTTGAGTCCTTCCTGTCTCCAATCTGTCCTCACTTGCCCTCTGTAATCTACTTTTTCAGTATTATTACATGTTATTTCCCTTCAGCACTCTTCAGTCCAGCCAAACTGGTCTTCCCACTATTCTTCACTTCCACAATTTCCTCATTCCATGCCTTTGCATGGCCTGTCCCCTGCCTGGCATGCACTCCCTCCCTCACCTCCATCTCTTCAAATTCAAAGCTTAACTCTACAAGTACCCCTTACAAAAAGTTTTCCCCTGATCTCCGGAGCCATTAGCTCTTCTGCTTCAAAATCAGGTTGTATTTATTTTGCATATATTTTATATAAAGGCAGCATGGTACAGTAGATAGAAAGCTGGCTTCAGATTCAGGAAACTGAATCCAACACTGCTTCTGTCACCCTTTGGCTCTAGGACCCTGAGCAAGTTATATAACCTCTCAGTGCCCCAGACAACTCTCTAAGATGAATTAGCTTAGAAGGTAACAGGCGATCCCTACACAAATGAAATTAGTGGCCAGCCCAGCCTCAGACACTCACTAGCTATGTGTGACCCCGGGCACCTCACCAAACCCTGTTTGCCTCAGTTTCCTCATCTCTAAAATGGGCTGAAGAAAACGACAAACCACTTCAGTATCTAGGCCAAGAAAACTCCAAAAGGGGTCACAAAGAGAAGACAGAACAATAACAATTTACAGTCACAAAAATATCAATCTGGGAGGGTAACACCCTCAGAGTTTCTGGCAAGTAAAGAAAGCAACTGCTATTTACATTCATTCTAAGACATCAAAACCTAAACGAGGAAGAGCCAAAGATGCTTGAGCTGGAGGCTATTTTGGCCAAACAAAAAATACCAGAATGACTGGAATTTAAAGGCTTAGTCAAGTAGCTTCATCTGAAATACAATGGGTTTTTTTAAAGTCTGTTTTTCTAGACTACATTTCAAGAAATCTTAAATAAAAAATCGCTCAGGACAAAAAGTAAATTGCCTCAGTTCTTTCAAAATAAATAAAATTTTAAAAATTAAAAAAAAATCTAGCCCCCAAACTTTGCAGTGACCCACAGAAGATAATTAGGATGATGAGGAACCTTGAGACTATTGCACTGTGTTGGGGGAACTGGGAACATTTAGACTACAGAAGATTAGGAAGGGTGAGAAGGTCCAAGATACAGAAGAAGTAAAATCTGTTCAGCTTGGAGCCCAAGGGCAGAGATAGAACCAAAAGATGTAGGTGAAGAGGGTGAGAGGGAGATGGATTTCTAAGAAATCCTTTGAGGGTTCTTTTAGTCTGAAAGAATTACCAGGCCCAAGCAATCTTGGCAGGTTTGTAAAAGTTTATTACGCTTTTCAGCGGGCAGGGGTATGTCAGAGAAAGCCTGCAACCTGCAGAAATTAGGGATACAGATTATATAGTAATAAAACCATAAATCTGATATCAATTGTGCTAACTAGGTGTGTAAAGGAGAGATTTAGGAGTTAAGGAGTGGTCAGTACTTAAAGGGACTTGCACTTTTTATATCAACTGCGCAGGTGTATTGCCCATAATTCACTGGGAGAAAGCCCAAGGGGGGGCTACCAGGAGGTGTGGTTTTTGCCTTAAAATATCACAAAGTCAGCCAGCAGTCAATTTTGAATGAGAGGTATCCAGTCTGTTAGCCATCAAAGTCCTTTTTGACAAGATGGATGTTGGGAAGCTAGACTAATTGGGGATTCAGGATGTGTCTGATTGTAAGGAGTTATCTTACTGATAATGCATTGAAAGATTCATAGTTTGCAGCTGGCCACTAGAACAAAGGAGGTAAACATTTCTCTAACTAAGGATTTGTTTATAGAATGCTTTTGAAGGATTCATAGGTATGGTCTGTTATTATACCAAGCAAGGATAGTTATAGAGTTAATGGTTTCAGGGAAACCACTTTTAGGCTGGGGGAAGGGGAGAGGCAGAGTTAATGCTTTATGGCTGGGAGGAAGTGTGACTTTTACAACTTAATTGCACAGGCTGATGTTACAGACACAGGTAACAGAACACAAGTGAGATTTTTACAGACTGAAATTATAACAATGTTACAAACAAAGTTACAAAGGCACCCCAGCACCCCATCATAAGTATAGAGGGCCATTTTCTAAAAATTAGGACAATTAGGTTCAATGGGAAGAAAGATTTCTATGGCAAATCTGGACAGCTACCAAAAAGCAGAGATATCACCTTGTTGACAAAGGTCCGTTTGGTCAAAGCTATGGCTTTTCCAGTAGCAATGTATGGTTGTGAGAACTGGACTATAAGGAAAGCTAAGTGCCCTCAAAGCTAATCTCGAATAGCAATGCTGGATGATGAGATTAGCTGAAGCCTTTCGGGGATAACATTTGCATGCTAGAGAAGACTTTTGAGAGTCCCTTCCACAGCAAGGAGATCAAATTAACCAATACCTAAAGAAATTAATTCAGGCTATTCACTGGAAGGTCAAATACTGAAGCTGAAGCTGAAATACTTTAAATACTTTGGTCACATAATAAGAAGATGGGACTCACTGGAAAAGATCCTGGCATTGGGAAAGATTGAAGGCAAAAGGAAAAGGATCTGGCAGAGGATGAGGTGGATAGATAGTGTCATGGAAGCAGTGAACATGCTGGGGCAGACTTTGAGAGATAGTGGAGGATAGAAGGGCCTGGTGTGCTCTGGTCTAATGGGATCTCAGCCTGCTGGCAGAGACTGAACACTGAACAATAACAACAATTTTCCTAACAATTAGTGCCATTTAGAAGTGAAATGAGTTCTGGAAGATAATGGGTTCCCCCTCAATAGACAATCTTCTCTACTCCTTCCCCAAGCTTTGGTTGGAAGACTATTTTTCCGCTCACGTACAAGTGGGAGTGGGACTACAAGGTTGATACTGAGTGGTTTGTCATTTTCTTCTCAGCTAATGTTATAGATGAGGAACTGAGACAAACAGGATTAAGTGACTTGCACAAAGTCACACAGCTAGGAAGTTACCCAAGATCACATTTGAACTCCGAAGATGAGTATTCAAGGCTCCAGCCCTAGCACTCCAACCATAGTGCCATATAGCTGTCACCATCCTTACCACTAAGAAATTCAGTGCTTCTCTCCAGCTAGCTGAACACTTCTATTCACCTAGCCTTGCATATGTGGATTGAATTAATGAGTGAATACAGAGCAGATTTCTGGCCTAAGAAGGGAACATAAGAGATCTGAGATGGGATCAGAGATACTTATGCTCAAGGGGCCTCAAGGAACAGAAGCCAGTCCCTGCATTCCTGACAGGAACTAGATTCATAACTTAATGAATAAAGAGGACCTTAGGGGTCAGATCATTTAGTCCAAGCTCCTAATTTTCCAAATGAGGAAGCTGAGCCTTAGAGACCTAATGGCAGACCACTGATCTGATTCCTAGTCCTGTTTTCTCTTTGCTACTCCTCCGGAGTTCCTAAAGTACTCCACCTAAAAAAAAAGTGCCCTCCCCAAGCAAAATTGATGGTCCTCTCCTAACCCCAAAGCCCACAATGAAAAATATACTTTCCTGGTATTTTTGCTGAATTTCCAGAGACAGGACAAAAGCAAGTCCCCACCACTACCACACCACACCCACACCCACATACACATATACCCATGCACTCACACATGCACATAGAAGGGAGGGGTTTGGGGGGAGAACTGGGACTGGCACAATTATAAGTTAGCTCTGTGTTTTTGCCTTTCTTTGTAGCCCCCACGTAGCCCAGGCCCTGGTGTTGACTGTCTTCACTGACATGGCAGAAGAGACTCTGCTGCCAACTTTCCCCAACTTGGGCTGAGAATAGGTTCTTCTAACCTCCCCTCCATGGTTCCCTTTGCCCTCCCTTGGCTCCCCTGTCTCCAAGGCTAGGGCTGGGGTAGAGTACCTGTCATCATAGGAGGTAATCTTCTTCCCTTCCACAATTCGAGAGGGGGTGACAGAGAGCAGGCTGAGGGACTGTAGTTTAGTCAGGAAATCACGTTCTGTGGGGGAGGGATCCGGATGAGGGTGGGAAGGGATTGAATGGCCTGGTTAGTCCCTGGGTAGGGAAGGCAGGTAGTGGGTAAATAAGAGTCTTGGGGTGAAACTCTGCTCACCTTTCACCCTGGCATCCTTCCTAAGACGGCACTGAGGCACAAAGACAGTGATCTCCCGGTGTCCTCGATCCCAGAAATACTGCACAGCTAAGGCTATGCCCCGGCAGGAGAAGAAATGCTGGAGGCCATGACTGAGAAAGCAAATGTTTGGGATTAGACCATAGTTCATCCTGAGAACAAGATTCTTCCTCTGTCCCCTGTGGCTAAGGCATCCTCCAAGAGGCTCAAAGGAGACAGTCAGAACTGTCTTTGGATATAAAGACAAGCAACCAGTGAGGTAGAAAAAAAAAATCACTGGCCTTAGTCAGAAGTATAAGATCTAGTCCAACCTCCTCCCCATTTTACAGATGAGGAAACTGAGGCTGAGTTAAAGTGACTTGCTCAAGGTCCCACAGGTAGAAAGTAGAAGAGCTGGCATTTGAAAGCACATGTAAGTGCCAAAATCAGAACTCTACAAGCTGTCTCTTAGCCTCCTTAGATCTGTGGCTAAGATATAATGCTGATATGTTATATATCACATATATCTGATCCTCAATCAGCTACCCTCCTGGTGTCTTTGGCGAGTTATTATCTTTCGAGATGATCAGAGATCAGTTTATCTGGTAACTGAGACACAGAGAGGGCAGCTTTCCCAATATCACACAGCAAATTAGTCACACCGGTGGGACTAGGACCAGAGACCTGGATTCAGATCTCAGTGCCTTTCCCAACTAGCCACATGACTGTAAACAAGTAGCATCACATCTCTGAGGTCCGTTTCCATTTCTTCACCTACAAAATGATGACAATAATCAGGGTACATTGACAAATGTTTTAACAACCGGCTCTCTGGAAAAAAGACATAGCCATAACATAGTTACATTTAATCTGCATTATTAGCATTTTTTGGCTTACTTTCTTAAGTCTAGACAATGAACAGCAGTCAGTGGGACAATCAGCTCTAACCTTTCAAGCTGGCTACCAGGACAGCACTGAATAATACTTTCACTACCTAATTCAGCATGTTACTTCAGGTGCTTTGCTGAAACACAAGAGAACCAAGAGCCTGGAATCAGGAAGACCTGAGTTCCAAATTTCACCTTAGATTCTTCCTAACTGGATGAACCTGGACAAGTCACTTAACCTGTCTGCCTCAGTTTACTCCACTGTGAAATCAGGATAATTAAATAGTATATATCTCATGGTGGTGTTGTAAGGATCAGTAAGATAGTATAGGTAAAGCTCTTCACAAACCTTAAAGGACTATATAAACATTATGGCCATTATTATTATCCTCCATGCCTCAGGGAGCTTCCTAACTAGTGCCTTCAGGCTGGAGGTCGGAGGAGTACTTACATCATAGCTACATTGCTGCCATCAATGATAACATGTCGAAGACCTGTTGCACCAGGCACATTAGTGAGGTTCAAGGAAAACGGGGTCTTCAGGGCCTCCAGAAAGCGCTGGGTTTTGGTCACCTCACAGCTGCCACCAGTGATGCCACCTGAGCTTCCTTTTGGAGGCTCCTGCCCCTTAAGTCCCACTGACTCCCCATCCCCAGGCTTTGGAGAAACAAGCTGTGTGGGCTGAGCCCCAGGTAGAAGGTTGGGTCCCATTGGTGGGGAGGATTCTCCATCGTTGAACTGAAGGAGGGGCTTTAGGGGGCCCCTCCACTGCTGATCACACACTACTGCTTGAGGAGAATGGCCACAGGAATCAGCTGCAGCCTGGTTCACCCCCCGGAGGAAGTCAGCCTTGACAGTGTTGGGGCTTGGGAACTGATCTTGGCTCTGGGGTCCTTCTCCTTGGGACATGTCACCGGGTAGCTGCTCTCTTTTTAAGCCCTTTCCTTCCAGATGCTGTACTCTGTCCTGGTCCTCCTCCCTATTATGTCCCCTTTCCCCACAATCCCACTGCCCAAAGGGCCCATTTCTGTTCCAGTCTCTCCCCATAATCAAGCCATCCCCATTCCAATCTTTCTCCCCAAAGAACCCATCCTTCCCCCAGTTTCTTTCCCTAAATGGACAATTTCTCTCCTCAGGGATCCCTTCCCTCCCCCAGTTCCTTTGCCCAGGTAATTCCTCCCTGGGACTCCCTGGTCTCTCCAAGTTTCTTTGCCCAGAGAGATTCTGTGTATTAGAGTCCTGTTCCCTGACCAGTTTTCCAATCCTCCTGGAATCCTCCTCTCCCACTGGCTGCAGTCTTTCCAAGTCTCTCTCTCCAGGATCAGAAGGCAGACATTCTTCCCTAGCATAAACCCTAATCCCTTCCTGGTCAACAGACCTGGTGCCCAATGAGACAATGTCATCCTCCCTGATTTCTCTACCTTCACACACAGTCTTCCTGACTGGATCTTCCCACCCACCATTCCCAAAGAGAACCGGGCTCCTCTCTTGCCCCAGAGGACGTTCTGGCAGCCCTTGCTCCCTACCTGCCTCTCCTACCAAGTTTAACAGCCACTCCTGGACAGACACAGGCAAACTCAGGAGGGCCCTGGATTGTTCATCCCCATAGCTCCCAACCAGGGCCTTGAAGGCCTGAGTCACATGTTCCCTGGAACTCCTGGACATCGGCCACTGGAGACCACCTTGACTCAGTCGCCCTAACAGATCTTCCATCCTGCTCTGGGCCATGACAAAGGCTTCAATGAGGCCCCCTAGTAACAGAGAGCCTGGGGCCTGGGGAACCATGTGAGCTGAGGTACCCCAACACAGGCAGTCCAGGAAGAGACCCCCAGCTCCAAAGAAGACACAGTGCAAAGCTGCAGGATAGCTGACTTCCTCCCACACCTCTGGGTTGCAAAGGCCTTTCAGGTACTCCTGGGGGAATGGAAAAGAGAAGAAACAATTCTAGCTGATTTCTGTTCTTCCAGTTTCTCAGTTCTCTTCTCTCTATCCACTCTTCACCCCTCCCCCACCAGTGCTTCCACGATTGGGGCTACACACAGAGAGACAAGGAAGACAGAGAAACAAACCAACAAAAGAAAGGAGAAGGGAAGTGGGAGGGGGGCGGCGATGCTTAGGAAGGATAAGGAATCTCAGCTCTCACTCCACACCCCAACCTCCTTGCCCAGCCTCTGTACAGAAAAGTTGAAACCTGGCAGCCTGGAAGAAACGAAACCAAAATCAAAAGACAGTAAGAGAGCCGGGAAATCCCCTGAGTGATAGGCCAGAGAGACAGGAGGCCAAGGAAGTAGGCAAGGAAGAGCAGCAAACAGCCCGGCAAAGCTTCCTGGAAGCTAGAGGAAAGGGAGCTTCTCCAAGAGCAGGAAAGCGGGCCCTCCTATGGACCTTCTCCCTCCCCCACCCCGCCACTCCAAGCAGCCGGAGGAAAGGGAGAGAAAGTGTTACCTTGGCTCTGCCTACATTTTCTTGGGGCCCCTCCAGCTGCAACCAGATGTGGGGGCTCCCCAGGCAGGTCTTCTCAAGGACACTCAGCTGCACTCTGAAGATGCGTTCCACTTGAGGCCGCTGTTTAAGCACCACGTCTTCTGCATCCGCCAGCACCGTGAAACGGTCCGTGGTCCCAGGAGTGGCCCCCGAGGGGAGCATGGTTGCGAAGCCAGCCCTGATAGGGTGGGAAGAAGAGAGACTCAGACATGGCAGCCCCTCTGTCCAAATTCTCTCCGCTACCAGGATCGGATCCGGCTCCCCGCCACAACCTTGACCAGCTCCAACGTCATAACCCAGAACCTGAACTCCCAAAGGGTTAGCGAACTATGCTCCCACCTATTACTCCGCCCCCTCGGTTCAGCCTTAAGCCCACCCCCAGCCTGCTTTATCCCCCTCACCCCCAAGCTGACCCGGGGGACAAGACTCCCAGTTCTCGTCCTTAGTGCCCCGTCGTGGGACCCCCCCCATCCAGGTGCATAAACCTCTGCTCCTCTGTCTCTGGTTTTCTGAGTCCTCATCTCCTCGATCTCCCCTATTGCCTCCATCCCTCCCCTGGGAAGGTTGAAAAGCACTTATCCGTCTTAGCAGTGGACTCCTGTAGTACCTAGATCTTATTCCCAGGGATCTCGGTGTCCTAAGCTCGCGAACCCGAACGTCCCGCCCTTAAGGTAATAGAGAGGGAAGAGTGAGCAGGTTGCTAGTTCAATTGGACCCCTCCAGACCACAGGCTCCTGACTCTCTCTCTCACGTACACAACTGGTTTCCTCCTCACTTCCTGGTCAGGGGAGGAGTTTACACAGCTCCACCCTGGGGCTGACCTAGCCCCGGGGACTTTGGGTCTCCACCCAGGCTTTTAGGAGGAGGGAGGGCGGAAGACGTCCAGAGGCTGCCTCTATCCAGTCTCTATCCCTGCCTAAGGGGAGCAGCCTCTCCTCCCTATCCCACATGCACCTAACCTCCTTCCACCTTTTACTTCTGTCCTCTTCCTGCCCTTGCCTTTCTCCTTATTATCTCTCCTCTTCCATCTTACCTCAGTTTTGCCTAAGTCTCTCTGCTAACCTCCCCTTGTACGTTGTTTACTCTATAAATTGGAAAGGGCACCCTAGAATCCTAGAATTTTAATATCTGTTGATCTGAATTTTAGAGCTAACAGGGTCTTTAAAGATTATCTCATCCAACTGTTTCTCCAGCTGGATTTTTTGAAAGAGACAAAACTGAGCCCCAGAGGTTGTTACTTGGCCCAAAGTCAAGTTCTGGAAGTGTGGTCCAGGGACTGTGGGGATAGGGGAGGGTGATAAGGGTGAGGGCCACAAGGCCAAACTATTTTCATAATAACACTGACATTTTCATTTCTAATACAGTAAATATCCATAGATAAAGAAACAAAAGTTCTTTGGGGATCCTTAATAATTTTTAAGAGTTTAAAGGGGTCTTGAGACCAAAAAATTTCAGAATCCTTGCCATGGCACTCATTAATGGCAGAACCTAGCCTAGAAGTCATGTCTCATGGTCCCTGGTTCACATTTCTTTCCAGAACTTTAATCACATGAGAAAGGAGATGGCCTTTCCACAGTTTCCTATGATTCTCAGTATAAAGATATTAGAGAGAGCTGGGGGAGAGGGGCTGAGGGGTCACAGGAAGGAGGGAGGATTTATTAAGGGAGCAAGAGAATAAAAATTTATACTACTAATAATATCTATATATTTAGAGTTTGCATAGCTCTTTGCATGTGGTCTCATTTGTTAAGGATGAAGAGGAGAGAAAGGCAGCATTATACCAATGTTAATAACCTTGTGTGTAAGGAGTTCAGGACAGAGGGAGAAGCACCCCCATACACACTCCTATCTCTCATCAGTTATAACTCCTGCCTCACTGGTTCTCAAGGACTCTCCCTGGGGTCCTGGCTACGGTCCCTCCTGTCCCTCCTCCTTGTCTTTCCATTCCTTCCTGGGGCCCATTGGCTGTCTGTTGTGCATTCTGCCAAAGGGGAGGGATCCATAGCAGAAGAGGCAGTGGCAGGGCACAGAAACACACAGATCGTATGGGTCCCACGTAGAGATGGAACAAGAGATAGAAAGATCAGATAGAAAGGAGATTGGGGCAAAGAAACAAAAGGGGCAGTTAGTATAAGACCAAAGGAGACCTTAGGACAAAGAGGCAGAAAAAGACAGGAAGGAAAGAGTGTAGGAGGGAGAGAAGAGCTACAGAAAGTGAAGAGAAGTATAGTGGGCTTCATCCCTACACTGCAGGGGATAAAAGTGGTCCTGGACACTGGGAAAACCAGCTAAGCTTGTAATGTCTTTCCTGACACTTGTACTCCTGGCCTTTGGATCTGGGCAGGCACAGGAAGGGACAGAGCCTGTCCTGTTGGAAGGAGAGTGCCTTGTGGTATGTGAACCTGGCCGGGCAACCACAGGAGGTCCAGGTGGGGCAGCCCTGGGAGAGGCTCCCCCAGGGCGGGTGGCCTTTGCTGCTGTCCGGAGCCACCATCATGAGCCAGCTGGAGAAACAGGCAATGGCACCAGTGGTGCCATCTACTTTGACCAGGTAACATTCTTCCCCTACCACATCCACCCCACCTGCTGACCCCTGAGTGGAAAGGAAAACTGGCTTCTATTCTGAGTTCCACTCGGTCTTCCACCCTCCCAGAGTTCATTTCTTCTCTCTTTAAGAAAACCAGCCCCATAGTTCTTCTTCCATTTTTGCGATTTCCTACACTTTTCTCCCCTTCCCCCAAACACCCTTATTCAAGAGTCCTCCTTACCCTTCCTTACCCCATTCATCCATTCATTCCCTCTACTCCCTACTCTTTCCTTTCCCTACTCACCACCAACTCCTCCTTCTCACCCATGCCATACTATTTCTTTCCTACCCCTCTCTCGCTCTCCCTAGGTCCTGGTGAATGAAGGCAATGGCTTTGACAGGGCCTCAGGCTCCTTTATTGCCCCTGTCCGAGGTGTCTACAGTTTCCGGTTCCACGTGGTGAAGGTATACAACCGCCAGACTGTTCAGGTGAGCCTGGAGCCCTGCTTCTCCCAAAGCTCAAGGAGAGGAAGAGAGAGGTAAAGGCAGGCAGGATACACCCAACCCTGTCCCTGACTCATGCTGTGTTTCTCACTTCCAGTTCTGACCTATTTAGTCTGCTACACCCACTTTAAGACAGTTGTCCACAGGATTCCACAGGATTCTGAATCTCTTCTATCTAGTAAGTAGCCAGCCTCTGGCCAATGAGTGGCTGGAGATCCTGCAAAGTCCAAAGGTTCACTCTTAAAAGTCACATGGTGGTGGTAGGTCAGGTCAAGGGAGATAGAATATACTTAGCCCTCCTGGCCTGGGAAATTTGGAACACTGGTACAGGGAGCCTTAGGATCATAGAATCCTAAGATCATAGACATAGAACCTAGTCAACTCTTGTTCTCAGAAAGGCTAAGATTTAGAAGGAAGGAAACAAGCATTTATTAAGGCCCTCCTGTGTGCCAAGCACTGTACTAAGTTTACAACAAGTTGAGAAAACTGAGTTAGACACAAGTTAAGTGTCTTACACAGAGTCATATAGCTAGTAAGTGTCTGAGGCTGGATTTGAACCCAGGTCTTCCTGAGTCTAGGCCCAGTGTTCTATCTACTGGATCACCAACCTGCCTCAGAAATGATGAATGACCTCATGGAAAGTGAAGCTATACCATAATCCAAAGATTTCTTAGACTATAGGGGAAGATGGGGAGGGGGAGAGTCCCAGGGTAAAGGGTCTAATACCCAAAATTTACCCATCCCCAGGTAAGCCTGATGCTGAATACATGGCCTGTAATCTCAGCTTTTGCCAATGACCCTGATGTGACCCGAGAGGCAGCCACTAGTACTGTGCTCTTACCCCTGGACCCTGGGGACCGAGTGTCCCTGCGTCTGCGCCGAGGGAACCTACTTGGTGGCTGGAAGTTCTCCAGTTTCTCTGGCTTTCTGATCTTTCCTCTCTGAGGGAAAGTACCACCCTCTCCTCTTGCTACCCTCCCTACTACCCACCTCCCACTGCCCCCCACCAAAACATACCCTGACTTCCCTCACTTTTGTTCACCTTCCTCCTAGAATGCAGGAATGTCAAGGGACTTTCTTCAGGGGGAGGGACTTTAATCAGCCCTGGATCTCTAATTTTCATTCATTTCAACACCAGCAGTACTGTCCCTGCAGCTTGGGAGTATGACCACATATTCTACACCCCCAAATCATAATGCAAATATAGCTAATCTTTTAGATAAGTGCTGTTAATTTTTCCAAAAATTGTCATTGTACTAAAAATCTAGGACATATAGCTGACATATTCATATCCTATTCTTCTGCATGGGTACAAGTGCCAAAACCTCCATAATAAATAGTTGACTGCATGTGTAAAGTCAGTTTTGTCATCAGCATATGCCTCCAATTTCAACCTAACCACCCCTCTCTCCCACCCATAATGCCCCATTTTGTTCTGTATTTCCTTCTCTTCCAATTTCCATAAGCCAGGAAAAGCTGATAGCATTGGTAAAGAAACTGCTACTAATTCCCTGTCTTTACTGCCCTCCCCAAAACACACATCTCCTAGCTATATTTTGGGACAGGTGGCACAAACTGGGCTGACAGGAACCCCACAGAAACCCAGATGGTACCAACCCCAGAGTGCATAGAAACTGCTTCCTGTAGAGAGAGCCAGCTCCTCGGTGCTGCCCAACTGCTACTTGGTATTTGGTATGGCCATGGGGTTAGTCATGGTGGGGGGAGGGAGAACAAGCTGAAGCTAGAGGAAGACCCCAGGTGGGAATTCAGGCCCAGGGTATCAAAATGGAGCAGCCCCACACCAAGGACCCCAGTGACCTTCCTCAATAATAAGAGCCAGCACTGATATGGCATTTTGAGGTTTGCAAAGCACCCACGTACATATATTATCTCATTGGATCCTTACAACTAGGCTGTGAAGTAGGTGCTATTATCTTCATTTTTAAACCAATGAAAAAATTGAAAATAAAGAGATTTAAGCCAGGGGTAGAGAACCTGCTGCCTCAAGGCCACATGTGACCTTCTAGGTCCTCCAGTTCTGTCCTTTGAATTCATAAGTTTGGATTCTGTCAAACTACCAAATTTTAGGGCCTAGAGGGCCACATTTGACCTCAAGGCCACAGGTTTCCCACCTCCACATTAAACAATTTACCCAGTGGTTGCTAAGCTAGTGTCTGAGGCAATATCTGAACCTGACTTCCAGTCTAGTGTGCTCTCGCTCTCTCTCTCTCTCTCTCTCTCTCTCTCTCTTTCTCTCTCTCTCTCTCTCTCTCTCTCTCTCTCTCTCTCTCTCTCTCTTCCCCCCTCCTACAACATCCTCATGGCTGAATAGCACCCTACTTGGTTGACCACAAGATCTCTTGATCCCATTTGGCTTGACCTAAAAAGAATGGGAGACTGGGGTGGAGGAATACAGGTCATAAGTCTTTGACTCTCTGGGAGAATCTAGAAAACCAGGAAATAATTCTGGCAGATAAGAAAGGAGGAATTAAGGGTAATCAAATGGAAAGGATGACTCAAAAAGTCTTCTCTCTCTCCCTCCCATTTAACTCCTAACTCCTCAGGAAGGAGCTGAGAATCTTGAAATGAGACATATTAGGGAAGGAGGAGGTAACCAGAAACCATGGAAATCCAACCAAACGAGACAGCTTCTGCTGAAGCCACTCACTATGGTAATATAAATGAGGGCTTTATTTCTTGGGGTTCTCAGAAATTTTTAAAATGAGATTTCGTCAGTTTCTCCTACCCATTACAATTCCGACATTTGTTGGCAAAGGCTTCTCCAAATGAGTAGTTGTGTGTAAATCATCTTCCCTGCTAGAGACTTCCCGGGTAGGAGGAAGAAAAGAAGACCCATACTTAAGATTTACATGTCCCAAATAGATTTATTGGTTAGTTTTTATAGCTGACTCAGACACTAGCTGTGTGATCCTGGGGAAGTCACTTAACCCAGTTTGCCTCGGTTTCCGCATCTGTAAAATGAGTTGAAGAAGGAAATGGCAAACCACTCCAGTATCTCTGCCAAGAAAACTCCAAATGAAGTCATGAAGAGTCTGACGTGGTTGAAATGACTGAACAACACCAAAGAGACTCAAGGTGATGGAATCCTAATAAAACTGCCCACAGTCTCAGTATTTTAACTTCCTTATGGGCCCTACGGAACAGCAGGCATGTCCTGATTTAACCACATAATCTAGCTTTAACCACATCACAGGCCCTCACACTCAATATAGTCACTACCCCTAGCTGGCCACTGCCCCCAGGTCCAATTCATATATTTGAACAGGTGTTCTTGTACTCAACCACAATCACATCATCAATTTAGCCCAAGACAGGAGCACAATATCAGCTATCCATCTTGACCAGATAGGACCATAATAACTAGGCAATCAGAAAGCAGCAGGACCAGGATGTTTGACCACTGGACCATAGAAGGGACTCCTCCCCTATTACCTAATCCCTTGACAAACCTCTCCTGCCCTTTAAATATTCATAATTTCTGTTATGTAATTGCATCTGTACCCTATAAAAATCCATCTTGCTTTCACTGAAGTTGCTTTCTCTTGGAACCTAGCCCACTTCTGAGGGGCATCCATCCTCAATAAAGGCATGTACTTGGAATAGAGGTGGTCTGACTGAATTCTTTGAGATGGTGCCTCCATGACACACTATGAAAGTGAAACAAAGAGATGCCCCAGTCTCCCAGGTCTTCTGTGTCCTGATTGGAGTGAAAAGCTCTAATTGGATTGGAGCTCCAAAGATGGCCTTCCATGTGGTGTTTGGTGGTGTTCCCCTCATTTCTTGGAGGCAACCATTTTCCAAGGTGGTGGTTGTTGGGGAAGCAAGGTGTTACCTCTACTTTCAGATCTATACTTTGGGATCTTTTGATCATTGTAATTGCTTGAGAAGAATGGGGAAGTCTTTATCATCCTAGATGCTATGGGGCCATCTGGCAAGCAAAACTCAATGAGAAGCAATTAAGAATGATGTAGGTAAATGAGTAATAAAAGTAGGAGTAATTGTGTAGATTAATGAGTAGTAAATGATTAATAAAGGCAGGAATAATTGTGTAGGTAAATGAGTAGTAAATGATTAATAAAAGCAGGTGTATTCCAAGGAAGTTCTAGCTCTTAACTATTTGACCATTGCCAGGATGAAGACCTTGTATTGTTTTCTCAAATGAGAACTCAAAATCCTTCTAATAGACATACTTAGAACTTTGTTCCTTGAGTCAAATAAAACCAATCAATTAACCAAAGAGCATTTATTAAGAGGTAGGCACTGTGGTATGCACTGGAGATAAAAAGGAAAAACAATACCTGCCCTCAAGGAGCTTACACTCTAATGGTCGAGAGACAACATGGATATAAATAGGTACACACAAGATACATACAGAGTAGATGGAAAATTGAGATTCTACATATGAATACTAACAAATCCTACAAGGGAAGGGGAGGCAAGGTAAACTCCTAACACAAAAGAATCCCCTAGAATGGGGGGAAAGGCCTCAGTTAGTAATTTTGCTACATTTAATTATGTATACATGTATAACAAAATCTTTAGCAAGCAGTATCAATTAATTTACATTCCCAGAGGAAGGAGAGCACTTGCAGTTACAAAAATTTTAAGAATCTGTCTTTAGAAGGGTCACAGCAACCACGAACCAGACATTATACAATGAATTACACTGTAGTTTGACAGACCCTGTAACATCTCAGAAAACAGTCTCAGTTCTAGCTCTGGCTCCAAAATCTCATGAATTATATGACTTTACTTAGATCAGTCATTTCACATCTCAATTTTCTTCAGCCGCAAAATAAGGCTTAGGTTCCTTCTAATCCCCACATTCTAGGCAAAGCACTTTAATGTATTGTGGACACATGAGCCATGAACAATGATTCATAGGATCATAGATTTAATTGGAAGAAACCTTAGAGGTCATCCTGATTTTACAGGTGAGGAACCTGAGGCACCCCCCCCCAGGTGAGCAAATGTGCCCAAGGGCACTCAGGCAGTGTGTAGAGGAGCCAGGAATTATATATATCCAAACCCGCTCTGACTCAAAACCATGCGCTCTAGCCACTAGCAAGATAGTGTTTCTTCTTTCCTCCCCCATCTGCAGAGGTGAAATGATCTTTCTCATTTTATCCCCTTAAGCCAGTGGTTCTCAACCTTCCTAATGCCACGACCCTTTAATACTCATATGTGGGCATATCTGCATGTGGGTGGCCCACCTGGAGACGGATAGAGGAGCGGTGTGTTGGTTCCTAAGATCATCGGAAATATGTGTTTTCTGAGGGTCTTAGACGACCCCTGTGACAGGGTCGTTCGACCCCCAGATTGAAAAATGCTGCCTTAAGCTGAAGCAATTCAATCATAAGTTTGCCTTCCCTCCTCCTTCACTTCTTCCCTCAACTCCATGGCTGATATCACAAGGGGAGTGAAGAGGAGGGGCAAACTTCATTCTGATCTTTAGAAATTCGTTTGGCTGAAAACCAAAGTGGTAGGTATTCTCCAGAGAGAATCTAGTGGGACAAAGTGAGATTCTTAAAAGCCAAGGTAGGAAAGGAAATCTTTGCCTCTCTTATTTTGGGAACCTTTTTAAGCCCTGCTAGGTTCCCCCTGTCCTGCCTTCCCTCTTATATGTTCTACAAACCATTCATTTGATAAATATTTTCATGCTGAATTATGTGAAGAATGACATCATGTACAGATTCAGATAAACTCACTTGAAAAGTTGAGGTGTTATTCATACCAGTTGTTTGCTGAACTCTGACCCTTGCTTCTCTGACCTAGAGACAGGGGTGTGTATATGTATGTTTACTGACGGATTAGTTTGCTCTGAGGGCAGGTGTAATATTGGGCACCTTGGTGGTACTGTGGATAGAATGCCAAGTCAGGAAGACTCATCTTCCTGAGTTCAAATCTGGCCTCAGACACTTACTGTGTGACCCTGGGCAAGTCACTTAACCCTGTTTGCCTCAATTTCCTCATCTCTAAAATGAGCTGAAGAAGGAAATGGCAAACTACTCCAGTACCTTTGCTAAGAAAACCCCAAGTGGAGTCAAGAAGAGTCATGCATGACTGAACAACAAAAGTATAATGAGTGGTAGAGTTACCATGGGTCACTTTGGGAGGGTTGGGGGAAGATGCCTGTGTGGTCCTGTGAGATTGTTCAAGTGGCCTGAACACACACAGAGAGGAATCTTTCCAACTAGTTCCCTCCTATTGTAGATCTCAGTTGATGGAAGAAGGGTAGGGCCACTGGGTTATCACGAAAAAGGGCAAGGAAGAGCAAAGATGGGTGAAGACAATGACAGTGAGAATTGAGCCTGATCTAAGGAAACAATTTTCTCCAACAGGCACAGTAAGAGGAGGTAAAAAGTTTAAATCACTGCTAAAAAGTGTGTAGCTGCCTTTGTTTCTACCCCAAATCATTCATCCCTCAACCCACAGGAACAGGGGAGAAATCAAATTCAAAATCAAGAGATTCTGCCACTAAATCAGCTGAGTAACTTTGGATGTGTTAATAAATTTCAATGTCCTTTTCTATAAAATGAGGGGTGGGTGCATGAATGATATCTTCAACCTCTAAAGTCAGTAAGTCTGGCCCACAATCCCATTGGAGTCTTTCCTCCTTCCTCAGTACCAGCCTGATTTCTATCCAAAAGACCACGTAAGCTCACTTCCAATTCGAGCTGTTTATTTGCAAATCAAATTAAAATTCACTCCCACCCCTAATTACTATAAAGAGAAATAAGGAAATGATTGGCTCATGGGGGGAGGGGGGTACCGAGTACAACAGGAGTGAATCCCATTTCCCAAAAGACACATAAATTTCCATTCAGGGCACAATGTGGGTCAAAGTAGGGTAATGTGGTGAGGAGGAAGAGGGGCCCCAAGAGTGGGCCCAATTTTCCCATTACATGGAAGACATACATAAGACTCCATGTATGTGATTTAGGGCAAAGCTGTTTTCACACAAGGTTACTTGGGTGGAAAAGGGTGAGGGTTTGATGAATGAGACCAATTTCCCTATTATATAGAAAGCACATGCGTAAGGTCTCATCCACTGATGTATAATGGAAAGCTATTTCACAAACACAGTGGGGGGGGGCACACATCATACAGAGTATCAGTATTCTTGTTGCCACAACACAGGACTCAACTTTACCACCCCTTTGGAACAAAGAATTGAGCTTCCTGGACAAATCAAGACAAGTTCTTCTGGCTCAGTGATTCCATCAAGGTTTCCAGAGTGCAGAAACTCTCATAGAATGGGGTTTGGGGAGTTGGAGTAAAATGAGGTGGGAAGACTCCCTTCCTACAATTCCTACCTATTCTATGCCTCAGAGATTTCCATTAACGGCCCTTGAGGAGTCAGAATACTTTTTTTTTTCGGGGGGTGGGAGGGGAGGAAGGGGGAGAAAATACATTCTGACCCAAAAGCCATCAGTGACTGGATGAAAATCCAGACCCAGCTCCAATGACTTCTAAGGAGGATCCCTTTGGATCCAGCACCACCAAAAACCTCAACATTAACATGCTGAGTGGGACAGGGGCAGTCTTGACTGAGTCACTGATTGAGCCTAAGTGTAGCCTGAGAGGTGACCATGTGGCTTAGCAAACAAGCCGACACCCTGTCTGGGTTCACTGCTCGCTCTCTCTCTCAGCCCACTAGGTTTTGAGACATCCTGGCAAAGCCAGTGCTAGATGATACCACACCAAAATAACTAAAAGAAGGAACCTCTGCTGAGACTTCTCTCCCTGGGAGAAGGTTGGTTTGGTCAGCTTCCCATTCAGACATCCTGGGGACAGGTTAAGGCTAGTCAGGGATGAGACTCTGGGCTGACTCCAGAAAGCAAAGAATAGGCTGACTGAGCCAAACCTAGAAACAGATACTGTATAAATGACTGCCCTGGGGCAAAGCTGTCAAGGGAACTGATGGAGTAAGTCCTTTGCAGCATCTCTGAATACACTCAGGTCGGGAAGGTTTCCCCAGGACATTGGTTCTTAGCGGAAGCCCAGGAGAGGCTGTGTATGAGCAGCAAAGAATAAGGGGAGAGATAAGGTATCCTTCTCCAGACCCCAAAACAGGGGGGACATAGTGGCTTACTCCAACTGTTCTAATATCACCGAGGGCAAGGGAGCACCACCCTGAGGATACAACTTCATCAAGTTAGTGGGGTATGTGACTCCCAGCTTCCCTGGAGTTGGGTAACCCCAGACCCTGTACAGAGACAGACTCAGCCTGTCTACAATATAATAGGGTCCAACCCAGCGGACTGAGCCAGGCTTGGGGAAGTTCAAGAGTAGGACTTGGTCTCCCACGTTCCACTCCTTCCCCTGAACTTCCTGCTGCAAGCAGCTACTCTGAGCTAGCATGGACTGGTCCCCAGAGGCCAGAGCGACCTGTACTTGATTTTCTAGAATGTTACTTTTCAGCTGCTGCAAGAACACATCCATCTTCAGCCCCTCAACATGGGCCCCGCTGAGCTCCCACCACAAGGACTCAGCCAGTCTCATCTCACTCCCGGTCACGACTGCAAAAGGTGTGGGTCCAGACTCCAGGGCTCTAAAGGCCATATGCAGAAGGGGCAGACAACTGGCCCAGTTCTTCCCATGAAGGATGATAAACTCCTTCAACAAATTCTTAAAGGCCTGGTTTGAGTTCCTATCCCTCAGTTCAGCAGGCTGGATATCTCCAGAGATACTGCCCAGCTTGGCTCCCAGCACCAAGCCACAGCTCATTAGGACATGCCTGGCAAACTGAGATCCCTGGGCTGCCTCCAGCCTTGCCGGCAACCCCCATCGGGAAAACACCTGCTGCAGCAGCACCTGGGCCACCGCCATCTGCGTGAAGGACTTTAGTGGGAAAGCTTCTTTCCAGGAGGAATAGGAGTCGGCCACAATGAGCACGTGCCTGTGGCCCTCCTCACTGGCAGGTACAGGCCCGATCACATCAATCTGAAGATTAGACCAGGGCACTGCTGATGCGGAGTTCCACTGGGTTCGCATACACTTGGATTCCTTACTCAGGTTGCTTATGGAGGCACAGAACAAGCAACATTTGCAGTAGGCCCTCACCTGCCCATGCATCTTAGGCCACCAGCCTAACATCCTCACCCTCCTGAGGGTCTCTTCTGGGTCAGCGTGGGGACCAGGGGGGACATCATGCACAGAGTAAATCAGATCCTTCCGGATTTGCTCTGGGACAATCCAGACCTTGGGTCTCTTCATCTCTCCATACATGAGCAGGTTGCACTCCTTAACAAAACTGATTCCAGGTTCAAAAGGCTTGAGGGGTGAATGTCCAGGCAGCTTACGCCCAGCCTGCAGCTGGCAAATGGCTTCTAACAAAACGGCATCATTCTCCTGCAGCGCTTGAAGATTCGGTCCGTTGCCCAAGGGACTGGCTGCCACTCCAACAGAAGGCATGATATGCCTTGGCAACTTCCACAGCGGCCCTGACCCTTGGGCACCCTGCTTGGCTAAGGCCTCCACTGTTACACTAAACAGGGCCCCCTTATAGGAGGCTTTGAAGAGGAAGGGCAAAGTGGGGAGGCTAGAGGCCAGGGAAGTGATATAGGACAGCAGGGCTGGATGAGGCAATGGGGCCCCATCCGAGGACAGAAAACCACGGGAGTGCCAGAGAGGAAGAAGATCTATAAGGATGTTGAAGAGCCAGCTACAATTAACCAGAAATACCAAAGGGATGCAGGAATGAACAAATCGCTCCAAGCCACAAGCCACAGCCGCCAGGTGGGCATAGGTTGGTGTATGAGGTGAACAAGAGAAAGAGAGGGACAGGGGGGGACTCTCAGGAGACAGGACATACAACCCAAAGCCTGCACACCACTCAGTATCCTGGTAAAAACAATACCCCGATGTATAAATACATACAAAGGAGGACAAGTCAGAAAAAGGTGGCAGTATTTGGAAGAATTGAGGCAAAGAATCAGGTGTGGGCATTGGGAGGCCACTGTCACCCAGAGGAAAGGAAGGGAGAAAAGATGTGCCCAAGGTCCTCCTGTCTTTATCTTGTACCAGGAGGGACCATCGGGCCAGCCATGCATCAGAAGTCTCTAGACTCTCCCTCTGCTCAGGATCTGGGATGTCCCCCGAGGTATAGGAAGCTTCCAGAACAACAGGGACAGATCCAAGGGAGGGAGCAAAACGCCTCACAGCCCAGGCCAGGGCACAGAGGCCACCACCTCTGCTCAGGGCAGCCTTGCCCTCCTGGGGGAGGAGGGGTTTAGAGGTGTAAGCAATGGGACGCCTCAGCCCTGCCTGCTCCTGCGTCAGGACGGCAGCCAAGGTCTTCTCACTCACTGCCACCTCCAGACGGTAGGGCAACTGAGGATCAGGGGGGACCAAGGAGAGAGCTGACACCAGAGCCTGCTTCAGGGCCAGGAATGCCTGAGAATGCTCAGGCGTCCACTGCCACTGTGTCTTCTTCTTGAGGAGGCCGTGGAGCGGGGCAACAAGTGAAGAATAGCGGGGGATCACATCTTTGTGGCATCCCATAAACCCCACAAAGAAGGAGAGAGCAGAGAAGCTGGTTGGTACAGTCAGTTGAGCCAAGTGGTCAAGGACCCTTTGGCATGTGGGTTGCCCTGCCCCACCCCAAGGGATATCAAGTTGGGAAGAGCCTTTCCAGCGAGTGAGAGAGGTCTCTGAGGTGTTGTCCTGGAGGCTAAAATACCGGAGGATATCATCTGAAAGGAAGGGGCACTCTTCTCGGAAAACTGTGGAGAGGCAAGTATCTAGAGAGTCTTCCTCCTCGGCCATCAGTTTCTCCACACCCTCCGTCAGCTTCTTCGCCTTTCCCTTCTGCTGAGGTCCAGAGCAGCCCCTCTTTAAATGCTTCTTACCTTGAAGCCCCTTGGCCTTAATAGGGAGAAAGGCGGCTCTGGCAGGAGGCTTCGTCTCCCAGACCTTCAGAAAATTGCTAATGGCCAACTCCAACCTGCAGAGAGAGAAAGGAGTGGGAGAGGCAGGATGAGGGGGATGGAAAAGAGAAAAAGGAAGAATAATCACTACCCAGAAGAGTCAACCTTAGGAAAATGATGACAAAAACACGGCAATACTCATATTTCATCCTCAAGCATGACCAAGACCTAACAGAGTCAGTAGCTGCCTACATCATATAATCTGAGAAGCACCAAGCTCCTGCCCCTAAAATACTTTGACATCTCTCATAATGACTGAAATCTCACTACCAGAAATACATTCCCTTGGGGCGCTGTAGTTGATAAATGACAAGACTCTGGGAAGGATTATACCTTAACTTTACTATCAATTGGTTTGGTTAATTATTATTAACTGTTAGGTAATAGGTAATATTATAACTAATTATTAGTTAATAATTTGGCAGGTATTAAATGACAGCCAGCTGGGAACAGAGTTTTTCAGGAATAAGACAATAATTCAGGTAGTGGTATGGAGAAGGTAGAAAAAGATGAGAAGAGGCTACAAGAGAATATACTTGGCACTTTAAGGTTTACAAAGTATTTTTGCATAAATTATCTCATTTTATCCTCACAACAAGCCTGTGAGGTTAGGTCCTACTATTATTCCTGTTTTACATATGGCAAAACTGAGGCAGAGAAGCATGAAATGACATCACCAAAATCTCACAGCTATGGTCTCTGGGGCAGAATTTCAGGCATCTCCTAAGCTAAACTCCAGCATTCCATCCGCTGTGCCCACCTAGCCATCTTATCTGCTCTCACATTTTGCTTAAGACCAACCCTGCCTATCTTTCCAATGGGTTGTGGTTGGAAGACCCAGGCTGGGAAAGACAGCCTGAGCCTTTATAGTTTAAAGGGTCTGACATGATCAGATGCACGGAGGGCTAATGCATGTTTAGCTTTAGATAAATGGATAGTCATTCCCTTATTCTGACACACGGGGGCAGAATCTGCTCAATTTATGCATTAAAAGAGTTTGAAAGAATCAGCGGCAGATAGAGGAAGAGAAGGGTTGTTCAGGGGAGAGGAATCAGTTACCCATCTGTTCTCCTCAGGAATGTGTCCAGAGTGGGGCCATCCCGTCCCAGTGGGTCGTCAGGAACCATGAAAATGTTCCCCACAAAAGTGAAAGGCAGCAGACTAGGCCAGAGAGAGAAGGAGGACAAGTCACATGAGTATCCCTTTCCCTACTCCCTAAAAGGAAGGAGAGGAAGGGAATAAGCTTTTACTAAGTGCCTACTATAGGCCAAACTCTTTTACAAAGATTATCTCACTTGATTCTAGGGGAACCCAGGATCCCCAGTCCTGCCTAAATTTGTCTGAAGCGTTTTGTCAGATCCTGCTAAAACCCAACAGCTTATCTCACTGGGGCTGATAGGACACAGGTCCTCCTCTCTCTAGAGGGTCTCTTTCCCCTTCTCCCCTCCCCCTTTCTCCTTCCCTCTCCCAAATCCTCACAGACATTAAGTCTGGCAGGAAGGAAAAGCCCCCAAATCTGACCACAGGGTCAAGTCCCCCTGGAGCACCACTCTCACCGTTCTCTAACGATCCCTAGCCATTTCTTTGATTCATCCACCAAATCCCGGAACTGATCGTTGGTGACGATGACCCCATCTGTCTCCTCTGATAGCTTCACCATAAACCTGCCCAAGATTGGAGTGGAGAGAAACCAAGTCATTAATTGGAATCAGGGCCACTTCCTCAATACCAGGCTGCTAGCGTTCACTGTAAAGGACCTACAAAGATCCTACTGAGGACGTACTAAGGTCCTGCTGGGGATGTACTAATGAGATACTCCAACAATCTCACACTGAGGCATGATGGAGAAAAAATAACTGCCTTTTCTATTACATTTAAAAACCCACCAAGTGCTTTTCTTAGGCTACAGAGCCTGTTAAACAAAAAATGCCTAGATTTATTTCAATGTCTAGTTTGTGGTTTCTATGACCTTTCTTATAACGTGTATGAGGCTATGTTTGCTACTTAGAATTTTGTAACTGCACACTAATACTCTGTTGGTGGAGTTTGTGATGGCTGAAATATGAAATACTTGAGAGAACAAAGGTTTGATCCTCTAAGCTTATAAATTTATTGAGCAATGCATGCTAATTGAATAACAAATTGGGACCTGGTATCCCCAGCTTGGCACTGGACCCCAAATACAGGGAAAGACAGATTTTTATATATTAAAAGAAAACAGTTAACAGGATATAAACCAGGATACAAAATAAGGTAACTTCATTTCTAATTGGAGAAAAGATAAGGGACTTCCCAAGTTGGGATGAGAATGGACAGGTGCAATTCCCTGAAATCAGAAAAAGAGGTGTCCTCCTCCCCTTTCCTTTCCCCTCACAAGTGTCTGTATTCAAAGGAAGAAGGAAACTATAACTGACTGACTCCTACAGGGCTAGTTTTCAGATAAAATATGTGGGTTGCTAGATATGTATAATTGTGATAAAACTCCTTGCGTCAATCTTGGGACCTGACTGGGTTTCTGGTCAGCATAACCTAGGTCTTTAGTTAAGAGGTAGAGATGGTTCAGCTTCCCAGCCATGCAGGGCTAAGTTCAAACAATGTAATCAGACTGCAATCAGTCTTTTTTCACAAGACAGAAATTGAATGGAATTCAGTAATTGAACAGAAAGGGAACTGAGCTAGATCCAGAATTAAGTCACAAGATGGAGTCAGTGTGATTCACTCAACTCCTACAATTTCCACCAGCTGTGACTTGCTCCAATTATACTTGGAAATAGTTTGGAATTAGACTAAGAAAGTGACTACCATGTCTATAACACTGACCCAGAGATCTTCCTGCTAGGCAGGTACTCTAAGGAAGTGAATGATAAAAAGAAAAGCCCTATACAAACCAATATTTACAGCAGTAACTTCAGTAGAAACAAAGTAAAAATAATTTGCATAGCATAGATAATGTTTTACATCAGGATGCCCATGGACAGAGAAATAGCTAAATATTCATATCCCAAGGGGGAAAAAGCTAGACACGTCATCAGAGAGCCCTTGCTCTTCCTTTGAGAGAATGACCCAAGCCTACCATCTTGGAAAAAGCTGTGCAAATTAGAGGCAGAACTCCTAAAAGACTCATTCCCATATTAACTGGTTACTAGCTCATATACCTGTGCCATTTTAGTAACTTTGCTATCTTTTGCTTTCATCCCTAAAACCAGTAGAGAAGATCTCCCACTCCCAATTTCCCCAATTATAACTTCACAGGTAAGTCAACCCCATAGTGCCTGAGATCACAGACAAGACCCTCCACATCGCTACTGCCCTACCAACTGCCATCTTGGAACTTCCAAAAAGGAACGAATATTTCTAACATACTTCAGAAATAGGATTTTGCCTCAACAAAGGGGGAAAGCTAAAAAACCATCTTGGTAGCTGCCATACAATCTACAAAAGAGATTGGAAGGACTAAACAGTGTCCCCATCTAGAAATGGCTATAAAGATAGATTGATAGATAGATAGATAGACAGATAGATAAATAGATAGGCAGATGGATAGATGGATAGATGGATGGATGGATGGATAGAGAGAGAGATAGATAGATAGATAGAAGGATAGAAGGATAGATGGATAGATGGATAGATGGATAGATGGATGGATGGATGGATGGATGGATGGATGGATGGATGGACGGACGGACAGACAGACAGACAGACAGACAAAGAGAAGATACACAAATATAGGTATATTATTTTGGCTACATGTCTTGTGTTAGGTTTTCTTCTTTTTTTTCTTTCTCTAATGAGGATGCTGAGTTATCAAATAATTGTTCGTTTGAGTAACCTTTGTTGAAAAATGAGGGAATTGAAATGTTTAGAAGAAATTGCTCTAGCTTCCTCATTTTTAAACTCCTCCATTTGCTTCAGCAAATGGCCTTCATTTGCCTCACAAACCCATGGAGCAATTTTTTATTATTATTGTTGGATGGTTGGGTTTTTGGGGTCAAGTTCTGAGATTTCTGAAATCAGGAATATCTGAATGCAAATCCAGCCTCAGACACTTACTAGCTGTGTGACCTTGGGCAAGTCACTTAGCCTGTCTGTAAAATTAGGATAAGAGCAGTACATACCTCCCAAGGTGGCTGTGAGGATAAAAGGTCATCACATTTGTAAAGCGTTTCACCAGCCTTAAAGCACTCTATAAACACTAGTTGCTGTTGATTGTTTTTGTTGTTGTTATTTCGCCAATGTCAGAAACTTCATGGTAATGAAGGAAGCAATTTGCTTATAATTTCCACTTTTAGTTCGTTGACAGAGGGCACTCAGAGACTAAAATGATCTGTCCATGGTCACACAGCTACTATGTCAGAAGTACAACCTGAAAACCCAGATCTTCCTTACTCCAAGGCCAGACCTCCCTACCTCCCTCTGCCAGGGTAACACACATCTAGAAATCTATAAAAAAAAACTTCAGTCTTAACAAACTTAACCTCCCCCAGTGGACTGGCATGTTCTCCTCTTCTCCTGGCTCTAAAGAAGCACGTCTCCTGGTCCAGCTTCTCACTGTGACCTTTTGATCTCAGACCTTCCCATCTCCTCCAAAACCTTGCTCCATCTATCATCCCGTCTGCTTTACAGCTTTCATCTATGTGAGATAAGTGGTACAAGTATTTTTGCCCCCATTTTATAGATAAGGCTACCGAGGTTCAAAGAGCTAAAAAGATTTGCCCCTGGTCAACACAACTAATAAGGACCAAAGCCAGGACTTGACCCAGGTCTCCTGCCTTCAAATCCAGTGTTCTTTCAATTAGAGCATGGTACCAGCACTTCTAATTCTGGTTTCTCTCTCAACCCAAGGCATTACCTATTCAAGTCTACCAATGACTCTTCCATACAGAGTTATGCCACCCCTCTTCCCCCCCCCCCCCAATTTCTCCATCTCTAGAAATTCTCCTCCATATACAACCACAACCATGACCCTCCCTCCCCAACACACACACAAGCATAAATAGTTTGAATTCACTAATAGTCAAATACCTTAAGATAATCTGAGACCAGCAATCACAGGGACAATAGTTATATTAGGGGAAAGGTGTTTTCCAACAAACTTACACACACACACACACACACACACACACACACACACACACACACACACCCTCCATTTAGGAATGTGGTCCCAAAAAGAGCAGCACACTATTTCCCCGTGTATGGGCAGTTGGGACCTGACAAGGTAATGTGTGGAAATCTATGAAAGAAGTTCACTATAAACTGCTTTAACTCCACGTAGAGAGTTCACATGCTCTCCCCTATTTTCCTTCTCCAAGGAGGAAGTGCCTTTTCTTGTCAACAAGACTAACGCCTCTACCTGTGCCCTTGAAGAGGAAGGGAATACACATTAAAATAGTACCTACTATGTGCCAGACACCATGCTAAGTGCTTTATATCATGTGCTTAAATATCATCTCATTTGAGCCTTACAATAACACTGTGATACAGACGCTATTATTTTAATCTCCATTTTACAGCTGAGGAAACTCAAGAGGAGAGAGATTCAGAGATTTATCCAGGGTCACACTGATAGTAAGTAATTGAATAAAGAGATGAGCATAGGTCTTGCTGAATCCAGGCCCAGGGCTCTATCCACTACTGTTGTGACATTTAAAAAGTTCAAGAGATATAGTTTCTTAGTAATTAATCATTTTTATTAATAATGCTAGCATATTACTGTTGGTGGAGTTGTGAACTGATCCAACCATTCTGGAGAGCAGTTTGAAACTATGCCCAAAGAGCTATAAAACTGTGCATACTTCTCTCTTTTTGTTTGTTTCTTCTCTGTCGCTGTTTCTCCCATTGGTTCTAATTCTTCTTTACAACATGACTAATGTGAAAATATATTTAATATGAATATCTATACACAGCCTATATCATATTGCACACCATCTTGGGGAGAAGGGAAGGGAGAGAGGAGGAAAAAATTTAGAACTCAAAATCTTATGGAAGTGAATGTTGAAAACTAAAAATAAATAATAAACAAAACTTTGAAAAGATTGGGCATATCCTTTAATCCAGCAATAATACCACTACTAGGTCTGTATCCCAAAGACATCATAAAAAAAGGGAAAAAGACCCACATGTACAAAAATATTTCTAGCAGCTCTTTTGTGGTGGTAAAGAATTGGAAATTGAGGGGATGCCCATCAATTAATTGGGGAATGACTGTGGTACATGAATGTAATGGAATATTATTGTTCAACAAGAAATGGTAATTGAGTAGATTTCAAAAAAACCTGGAGAGACGTGCATGAACTGATGCTGAGTGAAGTGAGCAGAACCAGGAGAACACTGTACACAGTAACAGCAACATTGTTCCATGACCAACTTTGATAGACTTAGCTCTTCTCAGCAATATAATAATCTCCAAGACAATTCCAAAAGACTCATGACAGAAAATGCTATCCACATCCAAAGAACTAGAGTCTGAATGCAGATTGAAGCATGCTATTGTCTCTTTTGTTTGTTTTTTGTTCTTTCCTTCTTGTGGTTTTTCCCTTTTGATCTTATTGTTATATCACAACATGACTAATACGGAAATATGCGTAAGATTACCCTCATTGCCCACATCCCTGTCACAAGATTAGGCCTGATAGTCTTAAGACCACCATGACAATCTCCCCCTAAGTGAGACTGTAATTTATAGAATCTACTCATGGAAAAATGCAGGCAGACAATAGCCTATATCAGATTGCGTCCAATCTTGGGAGGGAAGGGGGAAATTAGAACTCAAAATCTTATAAAAGTGAAGGTTGAAAACCAAAAACAAATAAATTTTTTCAAAATAATGCTAAAATATTAATTAAAGAGGCCAGTGGCATTCTCAAATGCCAAAGATCCTAATGGTGGGCTCACAACTCATATATATCTTTGGAAAAGTGGGTGGAAAAGTTGGTTAACAATTGCTGAAAAAATGAACATTATAATGAGATGTGGGTTCTTTCTAATGAGGGCCTTGGATCACTCAAGTCTTGGTCAAAGAGATTTGTCAATATACATATCAAAGTGGTAATCCATTTCTCTCCCAGACCTGTCTGACCAAACATAATGAACCAGAATTCACCAATTCTCTCAGCCTGGTTGGGTAAATTTTTCCCAAGATTTCCTAAAACAGTTGAATTCTGGATAAGGAAAAGGAAAATGGAAAAAACCTTGGGCCTAGTTCAATAATTTTTCATTAAATACAAGAGACAAATAATTTGTTTTGATCCTAATCCTTCCTATCTCTTTCAAGACTATTCTTTATCCCTTTCTCTGTCTTAAATGTATTCATTACATCATTTGAATGGTTTTTCCCCCAAAATAAACTCATCTCTCCTAGCCTGTTAAGAAAAAAAATCAACCTCTCCCTCAACCATCCTTCACAATAGAGCTAATGCTACCATGCCACTTCATACTTTGTTTTCACTGCTAAATTTATTTTATTTTATTTTTATTCTGAACTTAACACCAAATAAAATGAGCATTTCCAGTACAGAGCAGAAAAGAAAAAGAGGCTTATACATGAAACTGCAGATCTCTATTATATATAGTTGATTTTTCTTTTAAAATAATATAATAATTAAATGTACTTTAACGATATAACAAATGCAAACTGTAGCGTTCAAAGTCACCCTGCCTGCTTGATTCTTTCTGGCCTTTATTCTGTCTCTTTTGTGCATTTTCCTTTAAGATGCCTCAATGACTCTTTTTATTTGTTTCCCTATATTTAGCCTCTCCACTTCTACACTACCTCCCCCCACATCCTTGTTATAAGATTAGGCCTGGTAGTCTTAAGACCACCATGACAATCTCCCCTTAAGGGAGACTGTAGCTTATAGAATCTATTCATGGAAAAATGCAGGCAAGCAATAATATTTTTTAAGGTTAGTGAGCCTATGTATCCATGAATAATATATTTTCAATTATCTGCTTGCTCTTCTCCCTGCATCTAATGAACCAAAAAATCCCCTACGTATCCCAAATCCTGACATGAAAAATGGCCAGCTCCAAGTGGCCACCAAAATCAGAGTACAAGGATCCCACTCTCAGAGGGACACTTTTGAGCATGCTTTTCAAAGTGATCTGTGTGTTTCCCAATGCAAGCTGCCTTCATGTGAGTTATACTCTCTGCTAATGTGTATGACTTGCATACTGGGTTCCCTTTCTCCCTCTCCCTTCCCCCCTTTTCCCCATTACTTGTCAATAAAGCTTTGCATTGAACTGACTCCCATTGTTTTACAGGTTATTCTCAGGCTTCAAACACATTAGTTGTTTTCCTCAAAGTCTTTGGCTGACCCGTGAAATTCCCATTAGACATAAACTGGGTACCCAAACAAGGACTTAACTTTTTGGTAGCTGTACCTAAGCTGGGGGAGCGTGACACTATAATCCCAGGTATACAAAGCAAGGATCAACAGAAGAACCATACATCTTCTCCAGAAGGGACTCCTTAATCCAGCAGACTGATAAAAAACACTCCTCCGTTGGGAAAAAAGAAAAGAGAAAGTCCCTGTGTAACAAACATCACGGCCAAATTCTTTGACAAAGCCTTCTACAATGATTGCCTCCATTGCCCTTATCAACTGCTCACTGCTCAGACTCTTATAACCTAGCTTCTGTTCCTATCATTCTACTAGAACTATTCCCTTAAAAGTTACTAGCAACCTCCTACTCAACAAATTCAATGGTCTTTTCTAAGCTCTCATCTTCCTTCAATTCTTTGATAGTGATGACTTTCTGGAAATACTCTGCTCCTCTAGTTTCTGACATTCATGCTTCTGGATCCCCTCCCACCTCTCTGACCACTTCTTCTCCAGCTCTTTTTCCTCTTTCTTGCTCCCTTATCACAGACAATGCTCTATCACTGGTTATCTCTTCCTCTCTGCCCCCCACCCCAGACCCTTGCTGATCTAACCCACTTTTACAGTTTTAACCATCACTTCTCTTTGAAGATAATTCCCAGATCTAGTATCTCCCTTGATGTATAATTAGCAGTAGTGCTATTATCCATCCTGACTTCTGTCCCCAGCTTTGGATCTCATTTCCAACTGCCTACAAAATATTCCACTGACATCTCAAGCGCAGTAATATCTTTTCTCATAAGTATACTCCTCTTTGGAAAAGGAAATGACAAACCACTCTATCTGTGCCAAGAAAACCCCAAATGGGGTCATGAAGAGTCAGACAAGCCTGAAACAACCGAACAGCAACCAAAGTGTTCTGTCTCACTCTTTTCAATGGCACCGCCATTCTTCCAATCAACCATACTTACACTCTTGGAATTGTCGTCTTTCTCTCATTTAAGGAATATCTCATCCATTACCAAGTGCTATTAATTCTATCTCTTTGTATTGCCAGAGCCTAGTACTATGACTAGCAAATAAAAGGCCTTTAATCAATGCTTACTGATTGGTTGATCTTCACTGTATCTTTCAAATCCATTTCTTTCTTATTATCCCCATTGCTACAACCCTAGCTCAGGGCCTCTTTCCTTTTACCTGAGCTATTATAATAACCTCCACACACATTTCCCCACCGCCCATCTTTCCTCTTCTAACCTATTCACCTAACTACTTACTGCCAGATTAATATTCCTAGTATGCCACCCTGATTACATCATTTATGCATAAACTTTCAATGATTATTGCCTCAAACCTTTATGCCAGCTTTTAAGTTGACTGTAATCTACCTTTCCAGATTTATTTTTCTTACTTCATCCTCACTCTTCCCACATATCCCCATCCCCATCACATATTCCATTCCTCAGACAACCATGGACTACTCTGCTGTCCCATATATACTTCCCATCCTACTTTTGCTCACTTAGGCTAATCATACCTGGACTCTCCCTCCCCACTTTCAACTGTCCTCCAAGATCTGTTCCAGATGCTACTTCTTTCATGAAGTCTTCCCTAATCAGTATCTCCTCTTCCCCCCAATAAAAGTTTTTTCATTTAATCTCACAGCACTTTTTCCTCTTATTAAGCATTTAATGTGTACTAACTTTCATTAGATTTGTCAGATTCTAAACTCCTTAAAGGTAGGCATCCTGAATCTCCTCCCTGGTTCTTAGCCCTGGGGCTCTGCACAGAAGAGGACCTTAATGAATATTTTCTGAATAAATGAACAAATGGAAAAAAAAAACTACTCTGCCTCCGCAGTCAGTCTTTGGCTTCAGACACATAATGAAATTCCTCTTGTAAACCCTCTCCCACCTCCCTTTCCCTTCACTAGTTTTCCCTCAGAGAAGACTACTCTCAAACTCTGTCTTCCAGAGACACTATCCTCAGAGTCTCTTTTCTTTTTCTCAGAGTTGTCTGGGTACCAGATCCCAAGATGCCAAACTCAGACCCTACCCCCAACCCCACCACCCTTAGATCCTTCTTCAAAGAGCCTCAAGAACTGAAGATGGTCCCTCTTTCAATAATACTAAAGCAGTATAGAAATGTAAGCAACTAAAGCTTACAAAGTATTTTTCTCACAAAAATCTTGGGAAGTAGGTGGCTCAATATTATCATCCCCCTTTTACAGATGAGAAAACTGAGCCCCCATGGAATGATTCATGGGGTCTCACAGGGATTAAGTTTCTGAGCTAAGGTTCAAACTCTTAAGTCCAAAACCTTATTATATACCACATTGCCTTGTGTGGAAAGAATATGTTACCTGTCATCATAGGAGGTGACTCTCTTGCCATCCACGAATCGGGAAGGGGTGATGGAGAGCAGGCTGAGAGAATGCAGCTTCGTCAAGTAGTGACCCTCTGGGGGAAGGGAGAGGGGGTGGTGGGGTCAATGCCAGATGAAAGAGGCAAGGGTGGAATGGGGGGGGGGAGAAGGTAAAAGCTGGGGTAAGGAAAGTAGAAGGGGAGGCAAACGAATGAAGAGGTTGATACAGTTCAAGGTCAGGCAGGGGAGGGAGGCCACAAGGAAGGAAAAGGATGAGAATTAACAGAAATACAAAGGCTGCACTTGCCCCTCACCTCTCACCCTACTGTTCTTCCTCAGCCTCCAATTGGGTACAAAAACAGTGATCTCTCGATGGCCTCTGTCCCAGAAATACTGCACAGCCAGAGCAATACCCCTGCATGAAAAGAAGTGCTGGAGGCCATGGCTAGGGAAAGAAGAAAGAAAGAGTGGTCAGGGAAGGAAAGAAAGGAGAAAGTGCCATCATGTCCTTAGAGCATAAGTCACAGGGGACAAGACAAAGCAGACACCTATGCTGGCCCTTGGGGATGTCCCCATAATGCTCACACACCTCCCCCCAGAGCCACCCCTAGGCTCTAGCAAATCAGGGCAATTTCGATCTGGACCACCACCCACCAGACCACCAATCCATCACCCTCATGTTAAGGAGTCACTTAGAAATCACTGAAAAGGAATTTATCTCCAAAGGTCTGGACCTGGCTTCCTAACACCCATGTCTGCTTCCTTCCTTCATGATAATAATAATAATGGCACACTTACGAAGCACTAAATTAGGTCTTCAAAGTTTTTTTCTCATAATCCTGTATAGCAAGTACTGTTTTCCTCATCTTACAGAGGGGGAAACACAGTCAGAAATATTCTGTGATATCTAAATAAATGTTAGCCTCAGGATTTGAACCCAGGTCTGGGCTGACACCAAGTCCAGTAGTCTACACTCTACCACATAGTTATCTTATTCATTGAACATCTATTGAATGTAAGGCATTGAGCTGGATTATGTGGAATACACACACACATACACAAACAATACACATACAGCTATACATTCACATACATATATTACATATGTATATTTTGGGGGGAGACAATCGGAGTTAAATGACTTGCCCAGTCACACAGCCAGTAAATGTCTAAGGTTGCATTTGAACTCAAGTGCCTATATACCTATACATGTGTATATATGTGTGTGTGTAGATAGATAGATAGATAGATAGATAGATAGATAGATAGATAGATATGTATATATTACTCTGTTCTCAGTCTAGTAAAGAAGATCAAATTAATTACATGAAGAGCTACGACACAAGGCAATCACAAGAAGTGAGTGGTACAGACAAAAATTATTATGGATTCAAAGGAGGGGATCACCTTCCGAGAGCTGGGGTGGTCAGGGAAGGCTTCAAAATAAAGACAAAAATGGAACTATGTCTTAAAGTATCTGGACCGAGGCTGGCATTCGAGGCCCCCCACAATTTAGTTACAGCCTCCCTTTCAATCCCCTTTGTGCTACATTCCAGCCAAATTCTGTCACACTCTTTCCCACCTCAGTAAGTACTTTTGCTCACCCTATTCCCTACAATTAGAATGCCCTCCCTCCAGCTCCATCCACTGAAATCGTACTTTTCATTCAAGGTCCAAAACCACACAGTCTAATGGAAAAATGCTGACTTTGGACTCAAAGGACTGGGATTCAAATTGTCCTCTATGTGTAGGCAAGTCAACTGACTTTTTTGGACCTGGATTTCATCATCTATAAAATGAACAGACTGGATTAGTGGACCTATAAGGTCCCTTCCAGGTGGCCTAGGTGGCACACTGGATAAAGCACTGGGCTCAGAATCAGGAAGACCCATCTTAAAAAGTTCAAATCTGGTCTCAGACACTTATTAGTTGTATGACCCTGGTCAAGTCACTTACCCTCAATTTCCTCAACTATAAAGTAGAGCCAATCATAGTACCTGCTTTTTTTTTGTTAGGATTCAATGAGATAATATTTGTAAAGCACTTAGCACAATGCTTGACACACAGTAAATGCTTGATAAATGTTTATTTTCTTCCTTCCTACTCAGGATATCTATCAGGCAGCTGGGTAACTCAGTGGATAGAGCCTGGGCCTAGAGCCAGGCACACCTGAGTACAAATCCAGGCTCAGATACTTCCTAGCTGTGTGACCCAGGCAAGTCACTTAACCTCTGTTTGTTTTAATCCACCGGAAAAAGAAATGGCAAACCCGTCACTCCAGCATCTTTGCCAAGAAATCTCTGTGGTCAGTATGGTCCACAGGGTCACAAAGAATCAGACACAACTAACAATTTATAATAATCACACTGTACCTATTCTGTACCTTACTTATGAGTGTACTTCTTACACCTCTACTAAACCGTAAGCTCTAGGAGGGTAAGAAGGCTGTATTATTCATTTCTGTATCCCTAATGCTGAGCATAGTGCCTTACTCATCATAAACATAGTGCCTTATATGTAATAAATATTTGCTGAAGGAATGAATGAGAAACGCTTGGATAAGTTGGGAAGAAAGGATATTTCAGACAAGGGGCAGTCACTCCCCTATTTCCATACTCGGCAGCTTCTTTCCCCTTACAAGGCTGCCATCTTGTTAAACACACTGAGAAGGGGTCTTACACCTTGATACTGGGCTCTCATAAATCCTTGCCCCAAGGCCCTGTTGTTACTCACACCATCGCCACGTTGCTGCCATCGATGATGATATGACGAAGCCCTGGCTTCCCAGGGATGTTTTCAAGGCTCAAGGTGAAAGGGATACTCAGGGCCTCATGAAAACGTTGGAAGCTGGTCACCAAGTTATTCACTTGTGGATGGACAAATGGCACATGCTGGTCACTGCTCACAATCTTGGGACATTTGCTCTTCTTCCGTTTCTCCCTGAAGACTTGGCCACTGGCAAAGCAGGGTATTGGCTGGCAGTTTCCCTGTCTCTGCCTGTCGGGTTCCCCGAAGTACTTCAGCAGCGACACAGGGACGGGGCCAAAGGGCTGGCCACAAGACACATCCCGAAGGATATCTGTTAAGATCTCTGCCCTGGCGAGGGACATCTCTGGGAAAGGGGTCACCAGCTCTTGTACTGGTCCTTGCTCCCCCAAGGTAGTGATCAGCCTTGGTTCATGAAGCCAAGTGGGAAGGAGCCCTGGTTCCCAATCACCAATGAGAGTTCCTCTCTGTAGGCTCCCTGAACAGACATCATAGCCTCCAGGTGTCAGTGTCACTGGTCTCTGGCACATTTGGGGGGTTGTTTTTAGCACCTGCCACCACCCTGGGTTACAGGATGGGGACACCAAAATGGGGTCCCTGAGGAGAGGTCTATTCTTCCAATCTAGTCTCACAGGGATAGGACTTTGTGCTTGCACCTTGTATTTGAAGGGAGCTGCTTGCCTCAGTGGATTGTGGGGTAAGTTGCGCCCCCAGTCTAGGGCCCAGGGCAAGGGGGATGAGTGCCCATCCTGTACCCTCCAGAAGGTTGAATGCCCTACAGCACAATGCTGAGGCCCTAGCCACAGAGGTCTGCAAGGACTACCTTGCCCCCAGGTTCCAGGGAAACTCACATTCTTCCAGGAAGCAAATGGGATTGCAGCCTGGGACTTAAAGGCAGCCTTTGCCTCAAGATGATGGAACTGTTTCTGTGTTAACCCTACCTCCCTGATTTGGGCAGAGCGCAGTTTTGTGTAATTCTCAGAAGGGAAACTTACTCTGGATTGTTCTTTCCCATCATCTGAGTTCCTCCCATGAGGGTCCTCCTTCCTCTTGGAAGTACTATCCCCCCAGCGAATACGGGACTCTGACGAAGGTTTATGGGAACCTTGTGCCTTCGAAGCACTAGCACCATTCGGAGGCCCCGTGAGGGTAAGGGGGCTCAATCCGTCCCCCAAGACCTGCCTTATCAGGCCAAGCATCTCTTCCCGAAAGGAAGGGGAATTGACTGGCCGTTTATTCCCCCTGCAATTAGGAATCAGATTAGGGATCTCCCTATAGACACGTCTGCCCCGACTCTGTCCTTCTAGTTCTAGGACCGTCATGCCCTCTCTAATTACATGGCCCTTTCTATCTTCTGTCCGGCTGACCTTTCCAGGTTCTCCTCGTGACCCACAGTACTGGCCACGCTGGAGTGCCCTGAGCTCCAGGAGGGGCTTGGCTGATATCTTCCCAGGCCGAGGCCTGGAAGAGCCATCCTGAGCAGGTTCAAGAGGGCCCATCCATTCTGCATCTCCCCCATCCTTCACAGCTTCCTGCACCAGCCTCAAGAGCTCCTCCTGGACAGTGAGAGGCAGACGAAGCAGGGCCCCAGAGTGCTCATCCTCCCGACCCACCAGCAGGGCCCGGAAAGCCCTATTCACTTCAGCCTCTGGGACCCCCCGGGACTTAGGGGGTGGGATGGAGTCACGCCCCAGCTGTTTTGCCAGTCCCTCTACCCGGTTCTGGGCCATGAAGAAGGCTTCAGCCAGGCCTCCCAGCAACAGAGAGCCTGGGGCTTGGGGCACCATGTGGGCTGAGGTACCCCAGCATAGACAATCCAGGAAGAGACTGCAGGCTCCAAGGAAGACACAATGCAGGGCTGGTGGGTAGTTGACTTCTTCCCATAGCTCTGGGCTACATAAGCCTTTCACATATTCCTGGTGAAAGAAACATAGTAAAATCAACACTTCTCTTTCTCAAGAGAAAAACATTAACTGCTAACCGCCCACCAATCAGACTTTGCCCATTGTACCACAGTCAAAATACAGGCAGGAAAAAAAAGGCTCATCTAAAGTAAGGGTTTGTAACCCGAGATCTGTAAACATTTTTCTTAATCTTTGGATAACTATCTTGATATAACCGATTTTCTTTGTAATCCTGTTTAATTTATTTTTATGCATTTAAAAACATTACTCTGAGAAGCTTCACCTGACTGCCAAAGAGGTTCACATGCAAAATAAGGTGAGGAAGCCCTGATTTAGAGGGACTCAAGATCCTAGAAGGTCTGAGCTGGAGAAGGATCTCAGAAGTGAGCTAGGCCAAGACAGACCAGGACACTGGCATCTCTCCCTACTCAGTTAAAAGGCTGATTCACCA
The DNA here is from genome assembly GCA_028627135.1 of Pseudochirops cupreus. Taxonomy (NCBI): domain Eukaryota; kingdom Metazoa; phylum Chordata; class Mammalia; order Diprotodontia; family Pseudocheiridae; genus Pseudochirops; species Pseudochirops cupreus. The sequence continues at coordinate 388,902,978 of CM053582.1, forward strand.
GACACAAGCTCTCTTCCTTGACTACACCTGCCTCAGAAACCTGTATTTCACTATTGAAATTGGGTTTAGAATGGGAAGGGAAGAAAAATTTGAGAGGACGGGAATACAGGAATATGGATAAAGATAAAAATAGAGTTGTAATAAGTGGAAAGAACAACGGTCTTAGAGTCAGCACCTGGGGGTGTCAGTTTAAATCATATTTTTGGTTTTCATATTATCTTCATTCCTGAATCTATCCCCCTTCTTTACTCTACTCATCAAGCCATCCCTTATAACAAAGATTTAAAGGCAGGTCAGCAAAACTAACCAAAACCCTAGTAACTGATAGTATATCCAATTTTACACGTCCAAAATCAATCAATAAACTTTTGTTAACTATATCAAATTGCTTACTGTCTTAGAGAGGAGGAAGGGGAGGGAGGGGAGGGAGAAGAAAGGAGGGGAAGGGTAGGAGGGAAGAAAAGGAGGGAGGGAAGGAAGGGAGAAAATTTGGAACTCAAAATTCTATATAAAAATAAATGCTAAAAATCATCTTTGTATATAATTGGAAAAAAAATACTTACAAGAAAAAAAAACATAAACATTTGCCAGTCACTGTGCTAAGCACTGGAGATACAAAAAGAGGCAAAATTCATTCCCTGCCCTCTGGGAGCTTACAATCTAATGGAAGAGACAACATGTAGACAAGTATATACAAAGCAAACTATATGTAGGATAAATTGGAAGACATTAACAGATGGAAGGAATTGGAATTAAGAAGGGTTGGAGAAGGCTTCCTGAAGAAGATGGAATCTTTGTTGAAACTTAAAGGAAACCAGGATGGTTAATGGGTACAGTCCCCCACACCTAGAAGAAAGAGGGAGATCACTGTATGTACAGAGAACAGCCAGTGGAAATTCCTGGAGCTTTACAACCACATAATCCATAAACAACTCTTCTCCTCCTTGCAAAATGGTGAAAGAAGGGGTGGCTAGATGGAGCAGTGAATAGAGCACTGCCCCTGGAGTCAGGAGGACCTGAGTTCAAATCTGACCTCAGATACTTAACACTTACTAGCTGTATGACCTTGGGCAAGTCACTTAATCTCAATTGCCCTGCCTTCCCCCTCCAAAAAACAGAGGAGGGGAAAAAGTGTGTCTCCTCAACCCTTCTCTGGAGCCCAAGCTTAGACATCCAGGTTCTAAGCCCAGTTTTGTCACGAATTAGGTGTATGATCATGGGCAAATGCTTTTCCCCTTCTGAGTCTGTTTCCTGATCCATAATTACATAAGATCAGCTCTAAGGTCCTTTTCAGTTCTGAGATACTGCAGTTTTATATCAAATCGCCATTCTTTCTCTCTTCCTGAGTGGACAGGGTCTCTCTCTCTCTCTCTCTCTCTCTCTCTCTCTTTCTTTCTCTCTCTCCCTCCCTCCTTCCTTCCATCCCTCTCTCTCTCTCTCCTCTCTCTCCCTAATTAATAAGCATTTACTTTCTCTGCCTCTCATTCCCTTACTGCCCATAACTGAGCAAAGGAAAAAGAAAAATCGTCATAGAAAACATGCACTTCATGCAAAGTACTTCCTTGGCCATGTACAAAACGGGATGTCTCCGTCAGCTTTTTAATTCCATCACCTCTGCCAGAAGGTGGGTAGCATACCTAACCTCCAGGCTGCTACACCTGCAGCTTATTATTGCATTGATCAGAGTTCTAAAGTCTTTCAAAGAGGTTTTTCTTTATAATACTGTTGTCATTTAATAAACTATTCTTCTTGTTCTACTTACTTTACTCTGCATCAATTACTTTACTCTATATCAATTAATAAGGTCTTCTTAATTTTCTGTAACACTGGCCAACTCATTACTTTTCAAAATTTTATTTATTTTTTTAGTTTTCAACATTCATTTCCACAAGATTCTGAGTTACAAATTTTCTCCCCGTTTCTCCCCTACCCCCCGCCCCAAGATGGCAAGCATACTGAATATCCCTTCCCCCTGTCTGCCCTCTCTCATACCCACTTTCTTGTAGGGTAAGATGGATTTCTATATCCCATTGCCTGCTTATCTTATTTCCCAGTTGCATGTAAAAACAATATTTAACATTTGTTTTTAAAACTCTGAGTTCCAGATTCTCTCCGTTCTTCCCTCCTCAACCACCCCTGCTGGGAAGACGAGCAATTCAACATAAGTTATACATGCGTCAACTCATTATTTCTTATGGAGCAACGTTGCATTACTTTCACATGTCATGGTTTGCTTACCCATTTCCCAAAAGGTGTAAACCGCGACACCCCCACCCTTTAGTTTTCATTTGGATGAAAAGAGCTGCTATAGCTATTTTTGTATACTTGGCTCCTTTTCCTTTCCTTGGTCTCTTCCGGGAATATTGTAAGATTTCTAGCTCAAACGGTATGGACTATATGGTAACTTGAAGCTACAAATTGTTTTACATAATGTCTCTTATTCTTATAAATTGGAATGGGTTCCTGTCTCATTGGTTCTCATTAATGTGGCTCAGTGATGTTTTCAGAGTAGCTTGTGCAGCACAAGTTACTTAAGGATAAACAACCGAAAAACAGGTGAGTCCTACAGTTACTGTATTTGCTATAGGAACAGACAAGTCTGGCGTGAGGTACAATCCAGAGACTACAGAGGAGATAATAATCCTCATGAACCCTTGACCATTCCCACTCATAGGGGAAAGCCCAGTGTGGCTCTACACAGAATAGACCACCTTTCATTTTCTAGCTCTTTCAAGCCTTCTAATGTTCACAGAGTCTACTCCACCTAACTTTGTAACATAATAAAGAGCCATTACCAGGAGGCAGAGTGGGAAAGATTTTTGTTGTTGTTCAGTCATTTCAATCATGTCCAACTAACTCTTCATGGCCCCATTTGGGGTTTTCTTGGCAAAGATACTGGAGTGATTTGCCATTCCCTTCTCCAACTCATTTTTACAGAGGAGGAAACTGAGGCAAACAGGGTTAAGTGACTTGCCCAGGGTCACACAGCTAGTCAGTATCTGAGGCCAGATTTGAACTCAGAAGATGAGTCTTCATGCCTTCAGTGCTGGTACTCTAGCCATTGCCCCACCCAGCTGCCCCAATGTGGGGTACTAGAGGACGTTAATAACAACAACAATGATGACAGCTACCATTTATGTAGCACTTTCAGGTTTGCCACGTGTTTTACAAATATTATCTCAGTTTATCGCCACAACAACCCTCATTGTACAAATGAGGAAACTGAGGCTAAGAGAGTTCAGTGACTTGCCCAGGGTCACACAGCAATGAGTGTATGAGGCCAAATTTGAACTCGTGTGCATGACTCCCATGTCCAATACTCTATCTCTACTGAGCCACTTAACTGCAAAATAAATCCACGTCCCAAAACATCCCTGCACCTCATGCCCATCACCTCCCTATCAGGAGTAGGTTAACATGCTTCCTCGTATATTCTCTGCAAAAACGTGCTCCATTCTCTGGTCAGGGTTATCAAGTCTTTCAAGGTTGTCTCTCTTTACAATGTTGCTTTCCTTGTATAAATTGCTTATTTTGGTCTGTATCAGTTCATACTATTGAGGGTTCTCTGAAATCTTTCTTATAAATTCTTGTAGCACAACATTCCATCATATTCACATAAAAATGTTCAGTTATTTCTCAGTTGTCTAAGAGGTGATCTAAGGCATCACCTTAAATTCGATTTCTTTGCTTTCCCTTTTCCCTTTTCCTTTATCCCTTCAGGATAAGGAAATTTGTTTTGCTTGTGACTATTCCTCCCAGTACTGTCCTTCCTCTTAACACCCCTCTCCACCTTGGCCATTCCTACTTGTTTCCCTGCTCAGTTTGATGTATTTCTACACCAAACTCTTGAGAATACATGTGTGTTCAACCTTCCTTTGTTTCAGATAAGTGGGATTTCTTCTAACACCCACTTGCCCACCCCTACTCCACATTTATATCTTCCTCTCAGGCACCCCAATTATGAGAACTAGCAAGTAGTATATTTCTCCTCTTACTTTTACTTTTCTTATTCCTCCTTTTTTTTTTTTTGGCTTTTTTGCTTTTTGGAAGGGGGAAGGTAGGGCAATTGGGGCTAAGTAACTTGCCCAAGGTCCCATGGTGTGTATGTTAAGTGTTAAGTGTTAAGTGTCTAAGGTCACATTTGAACTCAGGTCCACCCCTCTTATTCCTCTTAAAACCCTCAGTACAGAACTAATCCATCCCCAAGACCTCTGTTTTTCTAATTTAACTCTTAATACCCTTTGCAGACATGGAGGTTCTGAAGGCACACTACTTTCTTCTCTTCCTACTAGATACTGGTATTGTATCATCATGTAGCTTCTAATTGCTCAAATGAATTTGTCCTATCCTCCAGACCCTTGTGCCTGTAGTTAGCTAGAGTCTTTACGTTTACTTCAATTCCAAAATTCTGTAAGTCTATGGCAATGTGATTGATTGATCAGGAAGGACACTAGAGGAACTTTAAAACCTGTTTCTGGTATCAGCAGAAGCTTAAGAAACACTTGGTAGTTTGAACTGACTTGAATTAGATTGGACTGGGTTACAATCAGCAAAGTATTTGAAGTCCCCATTTAGAAGGACAGACTTCAGGTAGTTCAATAGCATCTAGGAGAAGACCTTATAAAATATGTGTGTGTGTGTGTGTGTGTGTATAAGTGTGTGTGTGGTGTCGTTACTGTGGCATGTGTGGTATTTGTTACTATGGTATGTGTGTGGTGTCGTTACCGTTGTGTGTGTGGTGTCGTTACTGGTGTGTATGTGGTGTCATTACTGGTGTGTGTGTGTGTGGTGTCGTTACTGGTGTGTATGTGGTGCCGTTACTGGTATGTGTGTATGTGGTGTCATTACTGGTGTGTGTGTGTATGTGGTGTCATTACTGTTGTGTGTGTGGTGTCGTTACTGTGGTGTGTGTGTGTGTGGTATTTGTTACTGTGGTATGTGTGTGGTGTCGTTACTGATATGTGTGTGGTGTCGTTACTGTGGTATGTGTGTGGTGTCATTACTGTTGTGTGTGTGTGGTGTCGTTACTGGTATGTGTGTGTGATGTCATTACTGGTGTGTGTGTGGTGTCGTTACTGTGGTGTGTGTGGTGTCGTTACTGTGGTGTGTGTCGTGTTTGTTATTACTGTTGTTCCTTTTATACTTTTGTATGCAGACGGCATTTAATAAATGTTTATGCATGGGCTGAAGAAATCATTGTAATTGGACAAGTGTTTACAGTCACATTATCTTCTTGGTTATAAATAGCATCCCCGTGAACCTTAATGCAACATGTAAATGCTGACTATTAACATAATAATTAGGAAGACTTCTGCCTAAGACCCACCCAAACCGCCCTTCATGCCTAGGCTATTTGTGTTTGTTAATCCCACGCATCTTTATACATAACTTAAAGCACCTAGACAGCCCTGTGGATAGAGCACTGGCCTTAGAGGCAGGAAGAACTGAGTTTAAATCTGTATCAGACACTTACTAGTCGTGTGACCCTGGGCAAGTCACTTAACCTATGTGTGCCTTAATCCACTGGAGAAGGAACTAACAAACCACTCTAGACTCTTTTCCAAGAAAACCCCATGGGGGTGGCTAGTTGGCACAGTGAGTTGAGCACCAGCCCTGGAGTCAGGAAGACCTGAGTTCAGATTTGTCTCAGACACTTAACACTTACTAGCCCTGTGACCTTGAGCAAGTCATTTAACTCCAATTGCCCTGCCCTCCCCCCTCAAAAAAAAAAGCCACAGATGGTATGGTCCATGAGGTCATGAAGAGTTGCACATGACTAAACAGCAACAACAAAATACAGCTTTGGGACTCCAATTTGCTTCAACACCTTATGAGACCCCCAATTTCATTAAATGGGTATACCCTCTACCAACATAGATAACAACTCCTCTATCTCTTAACAATCCTTATGAGCTGCTGCAACCAAAACATTCCCCAATTACTGACTGACATTCTCACAAGAGAGCAGGCTTCATTCCTAATTGTTTTATCAAATATGATTTCATTGGCATTGAGAAATCCCAGAGATGAAATTCCCTCTCCCAATTTAAATCAACACATGCTTGCCTATTTATAGCTTCCAAGAGTTCCTTGGAGAACTGAGAGATTAAGTGATTCGCCCAGGATTACAAAGTCAGTACATATCAGATATAGGATTTGAACACAGGTCTCCAAGACTGACATGGTGGCATGGTGGAAAGAGCACTGGGCCTGAAGTCAGGAAGACCTGAGTTCAAGTCTGGCTTCAGACACTGTGTGATCCTGGGCAAGTCACTTAACTTCTGTTTGTCTCAGCTTACTCAGCTATAAAATGGGGATAATAATAGTGTCTAACTATTGTTAGACACACACCAGTAACGACACCACACACACATCAGTAACGACACCACACACACATACCAGTAACGACACCACACACACACAACAGTAATGACACCACACACATACCACAGTAACGACACCACACACACATCAGTAACGACACCACACACATACCACAGTAACAAAACTCCCTCTAATGCAGATTGCCCCCTGCTCCACAATTTATATTCTTAGAGTTGCCATAAGTCATTGAGTGCTTAAGGGACCTAAGTGAACTAGATTCACAAAGCCAGGATGTATCAAAACTTGAACTCTGGGCTTCTTGACTTGGAAGTCAGTCTTCTATCAACTGCTATCCACTTCTCATACTGATAACATGGATGATGATGATGGTGATGATGATGGTGATGACGACACCAACAACTCAAATTTATGTAGCACTTCTTTTTTAACCAGTCCTGTGATTTCACTAGCATAAGGAATTCCTAGTGAAGAAGCTCCATGGACCACCCTACAGAGTCTAGGCTTAGTGTCTGAGGGCACTGAAAGATTAAATATCTTCCCAAGGACACCCAGTCAGTATATGTCAGAGGTGGGTTATGACCTTAGGTCTTCCGAGCTCCAAGGCCAGATCTCTACCAAATGTGCCATGCTGCATGTTAACAAGTCTGTCTCATCAGATCTTTGTAAAACTATTTACTTCATAGAAAATCAACAAATGCTGATACTCTGATGTATTGACACTATAATGAATTCATTCATCACTATAAAAATTCCTTCTACCAAGAGAGACCAAAACCATACCAGGACTTAGCCTATAAAATTTTTGTCCATGTTTTTCCATAAATCCTCCTACCCAGCACATTAAAGACCTTTCCCTTGTGCTATGGTTATCTTGGGGTTGCTGATGTCTTATTTGGGCTCTTCCCCATTACCTCTCATTTCTACTACACAAAAAGTCCACCTCCTTGTTACCCTCTCCTGGTAGAGAGGTAAAGGACAGAGAACACAAAGTTTTCAGACATCTATTCTTTTTGGACGTGGCAAATGCAGAAATTTATTTTGCTTGGCTATATGTGTTTGCAACAAGGGTTTTGGTTTTTTCCTCAGTTCTCAGTGTAGGGCAGGAGAAAAAGGAGGCTTTACCAGGGAGGGAGAGAAGGTAGATTTTTGCTGATTGAAAAAATAGAATATAATTTTTTTTAAAAGTCCACCTCCTTGTCTAGTCACACAGGTCCTCAATGACAAAGACAGTATAAAAATAATAACACCTATCATTTATGTAACACTTTAAGGCTTACAAATTGCTTTACGGTTATCTCATTTGATCACTACAACTGTAGGAAGTGCGCCCTATTATTATCCCCATTTTATAGAATAGAAAACTGAGGCTAAACTGCATAAATGATTTGAAAAAGGTAACACATCTAGCAAGTGTCTGAGGCCAGATTTTGTTTCAAGACCTTCTCAGCTCCAGGTCCAGTGTTCTGTCCTCTATACCACCCGTCTGCCTGCAGTATACCATAGTGGAAACACTCCTGTCTCTGGAGTCAGAAAAGTAGGATTCATATCCTACCTCTGACAATTACTAGCAATGTGACCTTGGGCTGAAGCCATGTGGACACTCCAACTTCAGTTTCCTCAGCTATAAAATACAGGATTTGGAACGACAATAAACTAGGGTTACCCACCTCCTAACAGAGAGACAATGGACTCAAGAGTGTAGAAGGAGACCTGTATAGGGGGTCCCAAAAGTCTTAGGGCAGCAGCATCCAGCAATTAAAGTAGCTCTAAGAGGCTCTAAGACTTCTGGGACACCCTCTATTGTCTGGACACAGTCAATGGAGATATCTGTTCTATTTCTGCCTATTTGTTACAGGCACTTTATTTATTGTTTTGTTTTGTTTTGAATTAAATGGTGAGAAGAATGGGAGGGAGAGAAAATTGTTTTAATTAAAAAATAAAGCAATTTTTTCAAAAGGGATTAAACCAGATGGCCTCTGATGTCCCTTCCAAGCTTCATATCTATGAAACTACTATATGTCTTTTATATTACTCATTTCACACATAATGTCACAACATGGCACCACCTTCTTACACCCAAAAATGCACATCTCCCATATCATGTAGATGAGTAAACTGGAGAAACCAAGTGATCCAAGATTAGTGAAAAGACAGTCCAAGAGGACCAAGGTGCTCTCACAAAATGCAAGTCATTTGGAAGAGATCTGACACGACCAGCCCTCCACGTCCCCACCTGCTTCCTCTCTATAAGTTCTTTCTTTCTTGCCCCATTTTTATACTATAGTTGCTCCCTTTTACCTTTTCCCTGCCCAATTTTGTTTTTTTAATCACCCCCATCATACACAACTCAGCCGCAACCTTTCTTTCAAACGACCTTAGTAATGATGACAGCTTTAAGACTACTAATAACATTCTCGTATATATATGTAAGTAAACACTTTGACTTTAATGGGTGCCTTTAAAATTAGTCTCTAAGGTTTTCCTTATATTTCTTCTGGATCTTGATATCTAATTTTCCATTGAGTTCTGGTCTCCTTGTTACAAATACCTGAAAATCTTTCAGTTTGTCAGATGTCTTTTTTTTTTTCCATTCAGGATTATATGAGAAAGAAAAGAGTAAAAATAAGATGGAGGGAAATTCACAAACAGTAATTACAACTTTGAATGTGAATGGGATGTTTAGAGCAGCTGTCTTTGTGGTGGCAAAGAACTGGAAATTGCAGGGATCTCTATCGATTGGGGAATGGCTAAACAAGTTATGGTGTATGGTTGTGATGGAATACTATGGGGCTATAAGAAATGATGAGCTCAATAACCTTAAAAAAGCATGGGAAGATTTACATGAAACAATGAAGAACAAAATGAGCAGAACCAAGAGAACGTTATATACAGTAACAATAATACTGGTTTAAGAAGAACTTTGAGCAAATAAGTAATTTTGGGTGTTATAACACAAATTAAAAATAAAGAACATATGAAGAAAGATGTTATTAACATCCAGAGAAAGAACATAAATAGAGGTATAGAATTTTGCATGCATGTATATATATATATATATATATATACATATAAATACATACACACACACACACACACACACACACACACACACACACCTATTTGTGTCTAAAGGTAGCCAAATCTAGGGCAGGGCGGAGAGGGGGGAAGGAAGAAAAAAATGTACATAATAACATTATTACATATTTAAAAGAAATAGCAAATTGTACATAATAGATTTTCAATTTCATGTGCAATCATCTTTTTTATTATACTATGTAACAGAAATGCTTGTTTTATTCCATAAATTTTTTTAAAATAGATTAAAGAAAAAGAAGAGCTTTAGTCTCAGCAGTGTCAAACTCAAATAGAAACTGTACATAAGGATCCCTGGCTTCATATTGACTTAGAAAACCACATATTAATATTACCTATGTTCCATTGCAGTTTTATTTTGTTAAATATTTTCTAATTATATTTTAATCTGTTTTGGGCTGTGTTTGACACCTCTGGTCTAATGTACAGAAAGAATGGGATTGCTAAACTGCTATCAAGTGATCTTTAAACAACAATGGAAAATGGGAAAGATTCCACAGGACTGGAAACTGATTTCCAAAACAAGGAAAGAAAGTGGATTCTTCAAATTATCAGACAGTGAGATAGCCTTGGATTCCTGGCAAATGTCTGATCTGTGTTATTAGAAGAATGGCTCATGAACATTTAGAAAGAGAAGCTACAATCACTTACAGCGGGCATGGGCTTCTTGATAACAGGCTAAACTAATGCTAATTCCTTTTTTTTCTGCTTGATCAGGGGAATGATGGACCTATAATATACCTGGATTTTAGTGAAACATGTGATAAGCTCTTTCATTCAAATCTCACAGACAAGAGGACAATAGGATAGAGAGGTAGATTTGAGAACTGTTTGAATGACTGGACCCAAAGATGATAATTAACAAATTGATGTCAACCTGAAGAGATGTCTCCAGTGGAGTGACAGAAGTCTCTGTGTTTGGCTTTATTCTGTTAAACAGTCTTATCAGTGACTTGAATAAAGACATGGATGATATACCTACCAAATGTACCAAAGCTATTAAGTTATATGGGTTAGCTAACACATTAGATAACAGAATCAGGTTCCAAAAAGACATCATAAAGTTAGAATAACTGACTAGATCTAATAAGATAAGATGTAAAAAGGATAAACATAAAGTCTTAAACATGGGTGCAAAAAATCAATTGCCCAAGTGCAGAGCGGGAGATACATGATCAGAGAGAGAGGTATGAAAAAGACCCAACAGTTTTAGTAGACTTACAAAATCAATATACCCCCAAAGTTTGGCAGTTCAAAAAGTGGATGTCAACTTAAGCTACTTAGAGAGCTTTAATGCTTAGAGGGAGGGCAGTTATGGTCCTATTGTTTTTGACCCTTGTTAGACCTCACCTAGAATATCATGTACAACTCTAGGTACCACATTTGAAGCAAAACTTAGATTTTTTAAACTGATTGAATGATGGGTCCCAAGGAGTAGTGACTAAAAAATTAATGTCTATCTAGAGGGCAGGGAGGGGGTCTCGTGTAGAGTGCTCCAAATATCTGTTATTAGCCCCAAGCTAGTGAATATTGTTATCAATGATTTTGATAAAGAAATAAATAGCATACTCATCAAATTTGCAAATAAGGGATAGCTAAGAAATTACACTAGAGTTGGGATCCAACGCTTTGATGGGTTGGAACGATGGGTCAAATATAGAAAGAGAAAAATTTTAAAGGACAAATGTAAAGTTCTATGCTTGAATTTTAGACATAATCAACTACACAAGTACAATGTAGAGATTGTGAGGCTAGAGAATTCAGGTAATCAGGGCAACTAGATGGTGAAGTGGGTAGGGCACTGACCTTGGAGTTGGGAGAATCTGAATTCAAATTCAGCATCAGACACTTACTAGTTGTATGACCCTGGGCAAGTCACTTAACACTGATTGCCTACCCCCTCCTCCAATCAAAAACAAACAAACAAAAAAGAATCCAGGTAACCAAGAGATAGTGTTTTTTAGCAGACTATAAGCTGAATGTGAGTCAACCATGTGATTCATCAGTAAAACTAATGCAGTCTTGGGCTTAACAGAGGGATAATATCAGTATCAGAAGTAACCTCCATCTTCAAAACACTTCAGTGGAGCTACTACCTTAATCTGAAACCTCACTTCTCACCTGGACTACTACAACAGCCTCCTAATTGGTCTCCCTGCTTCCAGTCACTCTCTCCTCCCATATTACTGCCAAAGTAATCTTCCTAAAGCACACATCTTGTTATGCCACACCCCTGCTCAAGAACTTTCAATGGCTCTATTACATCTAGGGTAAAATTAGATCATCGGAACTCATCTGACATTTAAAGCCTTTAACAATCTGGATTCATTCTGCTTTTCTAGGCCTACCAGACTGGTACTTCAATTGCCTACAAAACATATCGGCCTGAATGCCTAACCAGGACATCAAACTCAACATATCTTAACACTGAGCTTATTATCTTTCTCCTCAAATCTGTTCTCTTTTCTGTCTTCACTACTTTTTCACTGGAACCACCATAAATCTAACCTCCCATGTTTGAGGTGGAGAAGGGGGGGTGTTGTCTTTGACTCTTTCATTTCTTTTCTTCTGTCATTTCCATTTACCAAGTTCTTTGAGTCTACTTTTGAAAAACTCCCTCTTCTCTACTGTTACCACCCCAGTATAAAGCCTCACTTACCATCTCTTACCATTAGGAAGCAATTCCAATAGCCTCCTAATAACGCTCCAAGTTCTCCATACCACTAATCAGTCTGATCTTTCTTATGCATAGATCTGGTCCTATCACTCCTCTGCTCAAAATCCTTCAATTCAATATTGAATGCCTACTATTTGCAAGGCACTGGGCCACAAGAGGGGTCTACAAACACAAAAATGAAACAGTACTTGCCTTCAAGGAGCTTATATCCATTGGGGTGATATAACAGGTACACTCATAAGTCAATACTAAGCATGTAGAAAGTTATAACTAACAGTTATTTCAAGAGTGAGAAAACACTAACAACTAGAGAGAAAAGGAAAGACTTTAGGTAGGAGAGGGCACCTGAGTTATCTATTGAAGGAAGTTCAAGATTCTAAGAGTAGAGGGGATGAGAGAAGACATTCCAAGTGTGGGAAATCACTTGTGCACAGGGACAATGACAGAAAATAAAATGCCATGTGTATTTCATAGATCAGCAAGCCAGTTTGGCAAAAATGGAAAGTCCATAAAGGGGAATAATATGAAACAAGATTCGCAAGGTAAGTGGAAGTCAGATTATGGATGGCTTTATACACCAGACTGAAAAGTCTGCATTTTAGCCTAGAAGTAATAAGTCACTGCTGAAAGGCAACTTTGACGAAGTGGATAGAGCACTGAACTTGGAAGTAAGAAGTAAGCAGTAAGAAGACTTGAGTTCAAACTTTCCGTTAGACATGCAATTAGTAATTCTGGGCAAGTCACTTAATCTTTCTTCGATTCAGTTTTTTCATCTATAAAATGAGAGGGACATACTCAGTGATATCTAAAGTCTCTTCTAGCTCTAAAGCTACCAACCTGTGATTCTAAAATTTCAGGGAAGAAGGGGCTGATATGATAAGCCTGATATTTTAGAGAGAAGGGAATAAACATGTATTAGACATCTACTAGTTGCCATGCATTAGGCTAAGAGCTTTACAAATATCATCTCACTTGATCCTTACAATATGTCTATGAAGTAGCTGCTATTATGATCCCCATTTTTATAGTTGATGAACTGAGCTGGATTTGAACTCAGATCTTCCTAACTCTAGGACCAGAAGCCTACACATTGTACCATCTAGCTAACCTTATCAGTTTGGTAGCTATGTGAAAGATGGATGGGAGGGGAAAGACTAGAAGCAGAGAGAATGAGAAGGTGATCTGAATAGTCCATGAGAGAAGTAATGAAAGCCTGAATGAACTAGATAAAGACCATGTGAATGTAGAGAAGGGAAAGGATGCAAGAGATACACATCAAAGATGACTCCAAGGTTAAGAATTTGGCAACTGAAAGGATGCTGAAGCCTTCAAAAGAAACAGGGAAGTTTAGAGGAAGGATGTTAATTTTATTGAGTTCGACTTGCCTATTGGTAAGATACCAAAATGGAGGTGTCCAGTAAGAATTCAGGATTAGAATACAGAAGAGAGATTAGGCTTCAGTGGCTATTACCTAGGTTTAAACTCCTCAGACTGACATTCAAGGCCCTCTCTAATTTAATCCACCTACTATCCTTATATCACACAATCACCCCTGCTGTATGTTCCAGCCAAAATGGACTTCTCACCCTCCCCCAAGTAAGGCTCCAGATTTTCTCACTTCTTTGTCTTTGCTCATCCTATTTCCTATATTTGCAGGTGTAACCTTCCCTCGCCTCAGTGTACTAAAATTCCCAAGCCACACTCTAATGCCCAAACCAAAAACTCTCCATGAAGCAATCCAATGGGTAATGACCTGATTTTCTCCACACCTTTGGCTGTTTATAGCACTTTATTTTCACTTCTCTGATAAACTGACTTCATATTACAGATATTAGCGTATGTCATATTCCCTTCCTAGAACTCCATAAGGTGAGGACAATTTTATCTAAGTTTTATTTCTCCCCTACAACCTAGCATAGTGTTCTATACATATCAGTTGCTTAATACATGTTTGCTGAATTAAATTATTAAATTTATTGATAGAGTCACACATCACTCACTGCCACCACATGCCTTAACCTAATGCTCATAAGAGTCTAATCCCAACTTCCCTCTGCTATCTCTGCACTAATCAAGAGGCAATTCCCTCCCCCAGACCAAAAAGATAGAAAAATTTATTTTTGATGCCCTTCTACCTCTCTCTTCATCCCTCCACCAGCCTTCTGCTATTCCCATGACTCCCCTTTGGCTGAAAAGGCAACTAGAGAGTTGAGTCATATCTTTCACGGTCTGTCTCTCTCTACTTTGAATATGTTAATCCAATTCAAGTAATTTTCAAGTATGTAAAATGTTCAAATCACCATGCAACAGTCTAGGATAAAAAGATTAAAAGCAACATAGCCATCCAAGGAAAATCTTTTCAAAAGCACTTATTTACAGTAGCAAAGAATTGGAAACAAAGTAGATGCCCACCAATGGGGAAACAAAGTAGATGCCCACCAATGGGGCATGTCTAAATAAATCACTGTATGTGAATGTAATGGAATATTACCATGCTGTTTAAAAAAAAGGAACATGATCAACACAGAAAAGACTTACAGGAACTGATACAAAGTAAAGTGAGCAGAACCAGTGGGGGAAAAGACTACTATTATTGCAACAATGGAAATAGACATTTAAAAAACTGAAACTGAACAATATAGAACTACAATTTAACCAAGTCACAAAAAGGAGATGAAAAAATGTGTCTCCTCTTATTGACAAAGGTGGAAGCCTATGGATGCAGAATATTGCATATATTTCAAGACTCGGATGATGTATTGATTAGTTTTGCTGAGTTGCCTTTTTTCCTTCTTTCTTTTGAAATCTTTATTACAACAGATAACTCTGTGACAAATGAATAAGATATTAATTTTAACATTTTTGAAAAGAAAAAACTATCCTCAAAAGAGTTTGCAATCTACTGGAAATATAACAACACATAACTCGTATTGCTAAAGCTCTCTGAAGTTTACAAAATACCTTCCTCACAATCATCCCCTCCAGAAAACTAGTTTCTGCTTGCAAGCCACCCACCAAAATAAGCAAAGCAAAAAGTGACAAAAACAAAGCAAAAAGACCCAGGGACTTGGGAGAGGAAAAAGGATAGGGAAATGATCTGTTTCCCAAGCTTTCCCCTGAAGGGGGAAGAAGTTATGAGTTCTTTTTGTTCATTAATTCACTCCAGAAAGGCCAGGCCATCCTAGGGTTTTTCCCTGCTGCCCAAAAATAATGTTCTCAGTAATGTATTTATTCTTCTAAGAATCTCAGTACAGCAAAACAATTTAGATATCCCCTAGAGATCTAGAAAGAGACTTTCTTGTAAAAACCAGGAAACCTAACATACATGAGTACATGATCCTGTAACTCATCTGACCTTTCATGGTCCTCTGAACTTGAAACCCACTAGGATCCACCTTCTCAGTCTCAAACATACCCCAAAGTTTCCTATCTCTAGCCTTTTTCTCCCCCATTCACTTTATTCCCACTGACCTCTCTGACTGACTTAACCCTCCCCTTCTCTAGGAATTCTGTGTGTGTGTGCGTATACATATATATAGCTAAAGCTATAGTTACATACACACACACACAAACACAATACACACATCATGTTATAAACAGAGAATATTCAATTCTGTCACTCTATTAAAAGATTTTAAATGTTTAATTTTTAAGTTAATTTAAAATTTTAATTTTCAAATAGAATCAATAGCATCACCATGATTATATTTGGGAAATTTATTCACTTCAGAGTCCTTGAATGTTATGTTATCTTTCTAGTCAACCCCTTCATTTTATAGATACAGAACTGGAGAAGCAAAGACATATTTGACTTGCCTAAGGACAGTTAGGTGATAATAGCAGTTAGAGCTCTGGACTTGGAATAATGAAGACCTGAGTTCAAAACCTATCTCAGATATTTACTTTTTATGTGACCCTGGACAATTTATTTAACCTCTTTTAGTCTCCATTTCTTTATCCATTAAATGGAAATTATAATAGCATGCATGTCACAAGGTTGTGAGCAACCAATGAGATAATATATGGAAAATGTTTTCTAAATCCTAGGTAATATCCTAGGTAGTAGCAGTAAATAATAAGTGTTGGGGGAGGAGAAGGAGCAGCAGCAGCAGTGATACTAGCACTCTGCCACCAACCCAAGCTGAGTCCAAGACCCAAGCCTGGTGCCTTCCAGGTCAGTGCTATTTCTAACACTGACCTACATCCTCATCCCCACATTGTACCTAGGATAAATTCTCTTTGCTTGCTCTTTTCAATAAGAGAGAATAGAAGATATTGTCAAAATCCTTTGTCTTTCCCATGTCTCTACTGTAAACCTCTTATAATCTCAGGCTTCTCAATGGGTCATGGATATTGACAAACATGAAAATCTGTGTGTTTCATTGTGGGTTTCATTCTTTTTAACTGTGTCCCTAGAATTTCTGAGAGTACCTGGCACATAGCAGGTGTACGAGGAACATTTGTAGATTGATTGTGTCTGTGCGAAGGGTAGAATTGAAAGAATAAAAGGGCCCTATGGAGTTAACTCCTCAGGAAGTGGTGATACAGACTCCAAGGAACTTCCCAGGAGAGTGGGGAGGGAAGGTAGACAGGATATAAAGTTAGACACGGCCTCCAGGAGAGAGGCACTGTCCTACAGAAACAAAAGCAACAGAACTTTGCTTAGAAGGAAAGATCTCAGGGCAGGGGAGAGAAGGGAAAGGAAAGGGGGGAAAGGAAGGAGAAAGAAAGGCAGGGAGGGGAGGGGAGGGTTCAATAGTACCCAGGGAGTACCTTATAAATCTTTTTTAAAAATTTATGGAGACTAAGTTCCCCTATGCTGCCCAGGCTGGAACTGTAGTGGCCACTCGCAGACCCAATCTTCCCATTAAAGTCTCAGCTCTGAAAACTAGTAGCTTACAAGGCTTTGTAGTAAACAATTTGATGACATATTGTTGCATCCTGAGAATATATGAACATAAAGAATTCAGGAGGATTTGAGAAGACTCCTATGAACCAATATGAACCAACAAAGTAAGCAAAACCAGGAGAACAATTTGCACAATGACTGTGACAATGTTAAAGAAAAAAGCCCTGAAAAACTACAGAACTTTGATCAATACAGTAAGTAATCTTTACCCCCCAGGACTGGGAGAAGGCCTCCCACTTCTCAGCAGAGAGAGATTAGACCATAGGTGTAGGATAAAGCATATATTTTCAGAATTGGCCAATGTTTTGCTTAACTGTAGTTATTTATTACAAAAAATGGTCCTGCTGGGATGGAGAAAGGATCCCTGAAGGAGCCAAAAAGTGACAACAGTGTAATAAAAAAAAATCAATAAAATAGTGTTTCTTAAAAACTACTAATTAAATAAACTTGCTTTCAGCGTGTTTCTTCATCTGTAAAACTGCCATAACATTTCTTTGTACTGGTTACCTCAAAGGTTTATTGTGAGAAGGTGGTACTCATAGCACTTTGTAAACCACAGAACATTACATAAATGTGAACAATTACTTTGGGACATGGGAGGCACTCCCAAAAAAGGTCGTTAGTTCATTTCACATTCATGAAAATAAGAGGACCCAAAGGGTCCACTCCTTAAAATAACCCTCCCCAACAGAATTTATCATTAGAGAAATTCTGTATAACCATCTCAGTGCTCTCAGCCAATAGGACACGGCCATCTACCCTTGCATTGTATGTAGTCATCCCTTAATGCCTAGAAAAACTTGGAAAACTGAGGTGGTTTAAACAAGCCTAGTTGAAAATCCAAAGCCAGCTGCTGTGTAGCTAGGCCTCCTCCACCCCATGGCCTAGGGCCCATTTGGACAGTTTGGTAAAGACACAGCTGGGAAAGGGGGGAGGGGGAGAAACAGTTTGGGAGAGAGGAAGAAAGAGAAGCAACAGAGAAAGACTGAGTAGCATTTCTAACCCAGAAGATAAGATAATAGGAAGGAGACAGCGACCTTAGGAAAAGAGAGAAGCTTCAGTAATAATTGAGAGGGGTGGTTATAGGGTGGGGACCAAGAGGAATGGGCAGAGCCAGCAAGCTGAGTCCAAGGGGAGATTTGTAGGGAAAGCAAGCCAGAAGCAAAAAAGAGGCTCACTGTGACCTGGTCTGTCAAACTTCCAGCCACAGACAGGAGGCCCTTTCATCCTGGCAGCCTACAGTTTCCTCCCAAATCCCTGCCCACCCCACAACTCTACAGGAGTCTTCTAGAGCTCCTTTCCTCCTCTCCCCCCTCCAATATATTCTTATTCCTTTAGCCCCCAAGGGACAGGAATAGCAGTGTGGTGTGGTAAGGTTTAAAAACAGACTGGGAATCAGGAGACCTGGGTTCAAGCTCTAACTGTGCTTCTTATTGTATTTCTTTGGCAAAAACACAAGTCCTCTGGACCTCAGTTTCTTCCTTATCCCTCAACCTAAGGTGCTGTTGGCTAAATCATGTTCTCATGTTACACAAAACCAAGGGATTGAATTAAATACTTTCTAAGGTCCATTCCAGTTCAAATTCTGATTCTAAAGTTCAAATTCTGATTTTAAAACTTAGAAAGCATAATTTGGTTGAGCCTTGGGTCACATGGAAACAGACTCCCAGCTTGACTTTGAAAGCAGAGGCCAAGGGGCAGAGATCACAGAAAAGTGTGGCTCTTAGAATGGTGCCATAAGAACAAGGTTTAAGGTGCCTCAGGGGACAGACAGACACCCCCAAATTCTGGCTCAGAGGACAGGCCTACCCCCAAGGCATACACATACAATGTTATAGCCTGTCGAGTTCTCATATTACAGGAGGGGAGGGGATGGACGTGTGAGGGCACACGCAAGTGAGGAGGGTGGGGCAGGAAGGAGAGAGGCTGAGGGGTCGGTGGGTCCTTCGAAAGAACTAAGAAAGACACACTAGCCGGAGGGCCTCTACAAGACTTAGAGGAGGCGCCATCCAAACGAGATTGGAGAATGAACTGGGCAATTCGTTGGAGTCTCACGCTAACTCAGGAGTTTTGAGAACATCCCTCGAGCACAAAGAGGGGATCTGGGTTGGGAAGAGGATATTAAGCGAGAGGGGGGAATAGAAAGGCTGAGAGGAGGGGCGCGTAGTTTACCTTGGCTCTGCCCACGTTCTCCTGGGGGCCCTCCAGCTGCAACCAAATGCTGGGAGCCCCCGGCTCCGGCTCCCCGAGGACACTCAGCTGCACCCTAAAGATGCGCTCCACATGGGGCCGAAGCTCCAGTACCGAGTCCTCCGCCTCCGCCGGCACAGTAAAGCGTCCCGGGGGCTCCCGGCCCCGCATGGCTGCACGGCCGACCCTAGAAGAGAGAGACAACCCGTCCCGGGGGTCGGAGGCGGGCGGAGGAAGGTGACACGTTGCCCCTTCTGCCGCGCTCAATTCCCCAAACCCCTAAACTCCCTGACTGCGCCGCCTCGCCAGAGCCCCTGCTCCTGTCCCAGTCGCTGCCCAGCCCCAACCCCACATAGTGCTGTTCCTAGGCCCTTGCAGCCCCGCATCCTCCAGGACCCACCAAATGTGAATATGGATCCCTCCTTCCCAGAGCTCCGGTACCAGTCCCAGTCCCTGACCCTGCCTTGCTCAGCGCTCTTCTGAGGGCCCAACAGCCCCTCTTCCTTCGGGACCCACCAACCGTGGATCCAGATACCGCCCTCCCAGGGCTCTGGTCTCAGTCCCTGCCTCTGCCTTTGCCCCCCTCAGAGCTGTCCCAGGGCCCCAGCAACCCAGTTCCTACTCGACCCACCAGCCGCGGAGCCGGATCCCGCCCTCCCAGGGCCCCAGACCCCGACTAGCTAAACTCCCCCGCTCAAGCGGCACTTTCTTTCTGCCCTGGGGCTAGGGCTGGGGGTGGGACCGGCTCCAAACTCAACCCCGCCCCTCCGCCCTCCCCTCCACCGCCCACCCTCTACCACTCCAGGTCCCCAGCCTTCGCTCTTCAGGCTCCTGAAGAACAAAATAAACTTTTCCCCTTTCCCTAGAGTTGCAGGAGTCTGTGAAGCAAGTGGAGGAGGGGAAAGGCAGAAGGAGGTGGAGAGGGAAGGAGGGTCCCTGGCTACTACTGAAAGAAGTTTTAAGCTTTGGACCAGGGTCCAGAATTCAGGGGTCAAAGTTAATTTCCTTCCAGGCGACTTTAGTAAAGAAGGATAAGGGCGGTGGTGAGGTTCAAGGTCTAGAGGTGGGAGTATTTTCGAGTCCCATTCCTCTGAAATCTGGGAGAATTCGCCAATTCCACTTCCAGCCAACCCCGCCCCCTTTACCTTCTGGCACCCGGTGAGCTACAGGCTCCAGCGACATTTTTCCTGAGAGAAAGGGGTTAATACTGATTTTAGGAGGAGGATGGCTTAGACTTTAGAGAACCTCTGGGTCAGGAGAACAAACAGGAAGTTAAAGGGTAACAGGACCTATGCCATCCCACAAAATTCCCGAAGACACAAAAAGACTGGGACTGCTCAACAACTGGCTAGCATTCCTTACGGTCACAGAGATGGGGGGTCTGGGAGAAGAGGGAAGATTTTTAAAACTTAACTTTTGTTTTTATCTCCTTTTAGCCAATAAATACGAGTTACAGTTTGAAGGAAAAATTGGGTGGAAGGAAGAAATTGGTCACTAAATTCATCTCAGTCATCTCTTAAAGTCTGGTTAACCTTCATCTGATGAAGAAGCACATTTTTATATAGTTATTCTCAAGTAGTCTGTGCAGCACTTTAATATAAACTATCTTGTTTTCTTTTTGTTCTCCCTTTGATGAATCTGTTGTCTTCCCAAATAACTTCATGAAGAATAGAAATAAGGTCTTGACTGGAAAGGTGACACAAGGATGGTAGCCCACACAGTGGGGAAGGGATCTTTAGAGGGTCTTTAAGTGTTGTGTAGGTAGTAGGTCCTTAGTAAGGATCATCAATAAGCCAGTATATGAAAAGCATTGGATTTGGAATAAGAAGACCTGGGTTAGTAACCTGACTCTTTTATTTACAAAGTCTGTAACCTTGATCAACTGAAACTTTCTGGACCTTCATCTTTGAAAAAAAGAATGTTGCAAGTTGATGGTCTCTAAATTCTGCCTCTAAAACTACTAACCCATAATTCCAGCTCCTTGCCACCTAACCAGAAGACCCTCTCTTGATCCCAAACTGTCATCTTTCACCATTGTTGAAGAATTAGTGAATTGCTCCTTTTATTTATTTTTTGTTTTGTTTTCAATTAGCCAAGGCATTCTTTTAATTTTTTTTTTTTGCTTTTTGGAGGGAGGAGGGCAGGGTACTTGGGGTTAAGTGACTTGCCCAAGGTCACAGGGCTAGTAAATGTTCCCTATCTGAGGCTGGATTTGAACTCAGGTCCTCCTGACTCCAGGGCTGGTGCTCTATTCACTGCACCACCTAGCCACCCCTGAATTTAGGACCTTCTATTAATAATAGCTAGTATTTACATAGCATTTTGGTTTTGTTTTTGTTTTTTGCTTTTTTTTTGAAGGCAATTGAGGCAAGGCATTCTTTATCCTTGCAGCTAGCAAGGGAGGAAAAATAAAAGCAGAGGCATGACAACAGAGACAAATGAGGGTAGTACAGAGTTGGGTGAGGTTGGACCATTCTGGGAACAAGTAATAAATTAACAATATAGTTACACAGGTTGGACAGGTGCTTGCCTTTGTTCTGCCCAGGTATAACAAGATTTCCCATGGAAAAGGTAATTTCTTATAGCCCTTCAAGGTTGCAATATCTAGCCTACCCACAGCCCTTTACAGCACTGGAAAACCAGGGAAACAGAAAAATGGGAAAACCTATATTCCACACTATTTTCTGAACCTTTACTGATACTTGAACCAAAATGAGCTTCCTGATCTTGGTCCTTGAAGTTGCTCGTCTTCCTGGGTTCAGGTAATTGTCCTCCCCAATGCCTAGTTGTGCCCTTTTCCTGGTGATGCAGTAGCATTGATGTAACTGCATGCCTGACTGTAGCATCAAGCCCTGTTTCTTTGCTACTGTTGAAAGTGGATTTCAAGGAGAATATAACTGACTCCATTTTGTTCTACATTTGCTGCTATTATTTGTCTTTCCCTTTCTTATACCTCTTTGACATTATCTCCTCTGGCACCTCCTTTCCCCCCAATCATCCATCCAAGCTTAACAATTGTTAATTAACTAACTGACTGATAAAGATTTCTTTGACTGACACTGTTTTCTTTGGTCTGACTGGATGGTCACTTCTTAGAAAGGTATACAGGATGTTCTTGTCCAGAATAGGTTAGATATGGTGTTGTGCCCAAACCCAAATCACAAGTCACTTCACACTGTCTACTTTGAGGCCCACCATATTTTGGCCCTTCATATTTTTGTCTTTGTCTCTGTCCTAAATCCTGTGCTAGCTCGAAACTGAATTAAGATACAAGCAATGTTTTAAAAGGCTAAAACCACAAAAACCACAATCAGGGAGGGGAGCTAGCAGAAGCAATGACGTACAGAAGCCAAGAAAAGTGATTGGTTAGATCTATAACTCGGGGCTAATTTGGGAATATGGCACAAGGGTACAAGGGTGCAACCTTCCTGAGACAAGGGGGTCCCTCCCTAAACAGGCCAGAGGTTACAGAGTGGAGGAGCATTGGGCAACAGACCGGGGTCAGGTTCTGGGTGAAGGGTGTGGGGACCCTGCTTGGTCAGCTTCCCAGAACAGGGTGGTCTCTACATAAGATAGACTTGTACCATAACTCTGGGACTGATCCTTGTACAGAATGCTGATTAGGGAGAAGGGGGGGGTCAGGGAACCACATCTTGGGCAATTTACCCAGGACTATGCCTTAAGCCAGCAGTTCTCAACCTATAGGTCACAACCCCTTTGGGGGTTGAACGACCCTTTCATAGGGATCACAGGGGTGGCCTGAGACCGTTGGAAAACACATATTTCCAATGGTCTTAGGAATCGAGACACCACTCCTCTATCCGTTTCCAGGCGGGTCAGCCCACATGCAGATACGCTCACACACGAGTATTAAAGGGCTGTAGCATTATGAAGGTCGAGAACCACTGCCTTAAGCTGTTTCCAGCCATCACAGGGTTTAGGACAGAGACAAAAACAAAAATATGAAGGGCCAAAATATGGTGGACCTCAAAGTAGGTGGTATGAAGTGACTTGTGATTTGGGTTTGGGCACAATATCAGCAAATCAGGTATTGGCTTCCAATGACATGGTATGGAAGGAAGGAAGGAAGGAAGGAAGGAAGGAAACATTTATTAAATGCCTATAGGTACCAAAAACAAATATTATTTCATTTGATCCTCACAACAATAGGTACTATTATTATCGCTATTTTGCATTTGAGAAAACTGAGTCAGATAGAGGATGTGACTTGCCTAGGGTCATATAGCTAGGAAGTATTGTTGTGCAGAGAATAAGAGCTAGCAGAGACCTGAGTTCAAGGTAAATTTAGATGTGGATTTATTGATTAAGTGGGCAACTACCAGAGTGATCACCATTCAAATTGGCAGTGCTCTTTGGGGGTACAGACTTTGATTATAAAGGCTAAAACCACAATAGGGAGGGGAGCTTGCAGAAGCTATGACGTACAGAAGCAAAGAACAGCCATTGGTTAAATCTATGACTCAGAGGAGTATGGCACAAGGGTACAAGAGTGTAACCTTCCTGTGAAGTGGGGGTCTTTCCTAGAACTGGGTGGAGGGCTGTAGTCAGCTTTCCAGAGCAGGGTGGAGGGTCATGGGATGAGGGGGACTGGAATTCCCCAGAGCAGGCCAGGGTCATCTGGGTGACAGGGGGGGGGGGTCTTGCTTGGTCAGTGGGGTAGGACAGGATGGTACCTAGATATGATCCTTGCACTATAATGAGCCTTGTATACTATAATGATTCAAGGAGAAAATATGAAATGCTGATAAGGCGAGAAGGAGTCAGGGAACGCCTTGAGCAATGCCCAGTCATGCCTTAAGCTGTCTCAAGCCATGAAAAAATATAAAACAGGGACAAAGACAGAAATACAAGAGGGGCTTAATGGTGGGTCACAAATCAGGTGGTATGTAGTGACCTGGGTGGAGGGTTTGGGTACAACAGTGTCTGAGGCAGAACTCAAACTCAGGTCTTTCTGAGTCCAGACACAATGCTTTATCCACTGCACCCTCTAACAGCTTAGCTGGTAGGGTGTTTGGAGGAGGAGGAGGAGAACCCAAGATTGAGTTCTGGAAAAGACAAAATGGAGTATCTGTCCATTTTCACCCTTCCCAGTTTTGATCATCCTCTTTTGGCCCTATCCCCAACTATTTGGAAAAAGAGAAAAGCTGATGGTAAAACTGAGGTCTTAGGCTACGTTCTTAGTTTTTCAGTTTCCCTCAATCTTTCCAGTTCTTCCCCTTTTATCAAACAGTTTCATGTCACTCTATACCTCAATCCCCACCTCCACCTTTGAATGATGAATGGAAAATACTCCCCACCCCAAATCCTGGGTTCTCTTCCCTATATCTCATAGAAAACTCCTCCCCTCATCCCCAATTTGCAGATTTTGGAGTATTCACTTGGCAGTTTCTACTATGTGTGGATTCTTGAATATCTCTGTTTCTTTCCATTTCAATTGCTGTTTCCTTAGTTCAAACCCATATTACTGCACATCTGAGTTGTTGCATATAGTTACTACATGACCTATGACCACAATCACAACCACCCAGGGACATGCTAGAGTCATTCCATAAAATCAGATTGTTCAATTTTTACACTTCAGCAAGTTAAAAGAATTGTCCAGGGTCACAAAGCTAGCAAGGCAGGATTTGAACCCAGGTCTTCCCAATTCCAATTTACTATCACTCCTATTCAAAAATGTTCCTCAAGGTGACCCTGAATGAGCTCTACAAGAGCTCTAGTGTTCCAACCTCTGATCAGTAGAGCCTCTTCCTTAGCAATATAGTCTAAAGCAGTTCATATAGTGGAAAGACTAATGAAGTTAGTCAAGCAGGAGACTTGGGTTCTATATGCAGCTCTGTCACTGCTTGGTTGTATATCTTTAGGTAAGTCACTTTCTGGACTTGTTTGCTCCTCTCTTAAGTAAAAGGATTGAACTGGATGATCTCTAAAATCACGAAAAGAAATTCTATATCCAGATGACTCACTCAAAAACTATCAACCACTTCCCCTTGCCTATAGGTCATTGTCCACAGTGCTTAGTCTGGCATTCAAGGCCCTGCACAAAAATTTGTTTCCAAACTACTTTTCCACTGCTCTTGCTCTAGATTGATGTAATAAAGTGTTTGACTTGAAGTTAGGAACATTGGAGTTCAAATCCCATTCCACACACTTTTTAAAAAAGCATCAATCACTTAAAAGTTTTGAACCTCCAGTTCATTGCCTGTAAAAAGGAGATAAAGGGATCTCTAATATCTACCTTACTCTCTACCTCAACTCCCTAAGTCTGTAAGTTACAGAGCAGGTGCCAACCTATGTTGGTAGAGGGAGTTACCTGAACTGGGAGATCCTTATACCAATTAGAGATCTAGATTGTTTGTGAAGAAAGCACGAATAAATATCATTGTTCGTGGACCCCTTGTGGAGGCCCATGGGTCAAAGTTTAAGAATCCCTAATTCCTTAATGGTCATCTTGTCCAAATCCATTTATTATATAGATGAGGAAAGAAAGAATCATAGGGACTAAGTGACTTGCCCAAGTACAAACATGATAAGTGGTAGAGTCAGGATTCAAATCCAGGTCCTCTGAGTGTTCCTTCCATTTTACTGAGCTACCTCCTAAATAACAAAGTGAATCAGGATACTGTGCTCAAGGATCTGGGAGTAGTGAGGTGGAGTTGATTGATTATGAGAATTCCCTAGAGTTCAGCTGTGGGGACAGTGGGAAGGTAGTAGGAAGATGGAGATGGAGAAACTGGAGTGTGGACAAATCAAATCAAATCTAGTTCTTCTCTATAATCAGCTTCCCACAACCCCCTCAGACCTTTCCTTCTTTGCCTCAGATTAATTTGAGAAGGAAATTACAGGAGCATCCTTGTAAGAAACTAGAGCTAAGCACAAAATCCTCTCCCCTCCCCCACAGAACTAGGACAATAGAGAGAGAGCCCCAGGGTAAATTGAAAAGTTAGAGACTCCAAGGCCCTCCACGAGAAGTAGGCCAGCAGTCTGGAGACAGAGGGCTTGAGAGTAGAAAGGAAGGTATTGTAGCCTGCCAGTACCTTTACCAAAAAGCTCCTCTGACTCTTACCAAAGTCATCGTCCCAGAACTCATCCCTCTTTCTAAAGTAAAAGTAAATACAGTTATCCCTTTCACATCTCAGGAGTTAGGGGCCTGGTGCCTTCTGATCTGGAAAATCCAGGTAAATTTTTTTTTTGCTTTTCCTTCATACCAGAGAAGAAGTCTGAATTATTGTGGTATTAAGAGATAAAATATGTTGATATCATATAATACTACACACATATCTTATGCGTTTCTGAGTTTCTAAATTTTTTTTCTCTATCACTTGCAGTTTTCAAAAAAACTCCCCCACAATTCCTGTTTAATTTCTTTTGCCAACCCACAATATATTGAAATCATGATGGGGAAAATCATCATATGGAAGGGATAACTGTATTCTCACTGACTCCAGCCTAACCGTAGACTTTAAAAAAGGGTTTTCCCCCTCTCTTTCTAACTAGGTCAAAGGCAAACTTATTCTTTAATTCAAATGAGTCACAGCTGGGGTTTAAAAAGCTTTAATACTGAATTAAGTGAAAGAATAAAATAAAACATAGTACTGAGCTTAAGACAGTACCATTCACATAGGTGTAAAGAAGTTTATCCAGTCCAAGGTTACCTCGCCTGGCTACCTTAGTTTTCTTATCTATAAACTGGGGATAATCATACCTCCCTTGCCTACCTTAAAAGTTTGTGAAAAGGATGAAGTGAGATAATATATGTGAAAGCACTTTGTAAATTGTAAAGTACTCTACAGATGTAAGGTGATATGTGTGTATGTATGTATATATACATATATGTGTATATGTATATCTATTGATCTATAACTGTACATTTATATCTAACTACCTCTATGTCTATATATAGTTTATTATACACATAATTAGAGTGGAAGTGTAATGTGGTGAAGCTAGAGAGGTAGCCCTGAAACCAAGAAGACCTAGGTTCATGCCCTGTCTCTGACATATACTGCCTGTGTGTCAAATCACTTCACCCTTCAGTACTCTGGGCAGCTCTCTAGGGCTATGAGTTACAGAACAGGTGCAAACCTGCCTTGGTAGAAGGAGTTTCCTAAACTGGAAATTCTTTTTGCCAATCAAATTAGAGGTCCAATTCCTATCAACTATATTCATAATTATTGATTGTTGTGGTTGTAATTTTTTATTACAAATTAGCATCTTAATAGGGATATGGAAAGAAAATGGGAAATCAGATCTTATTTATAAATAGGTCTAGATTCAACCCTCCTGGGAGCAGATTTAAGTAAGCAGGCATTTATTAAGAGCTTACTATGATGCCAGGCACTGTGCTAAGTGCTGGGAATACAGACAGAAGAAAAATTTTTTAGAAAGCCAACTGCCAACCTTGAGAATCTTACATTCTAATATATTGTCTAACAGGCATGGCTGAGCTGGGCTGGGTGTTTCCTTAAAATAGAGATTCTGAGAGAAACCAATGGATCAGAGGAAGGAACAGCAGAATGAAGGGAACTTCAAGGGAGAGAAGACTGCTGGAGTATGGTGGGAAAAGCCCAGAGAGCTGGGAATGCAACATGAAGATAGAATAAATTTGGTCTGTGAATGGGGCTATATGCAGGTATTTTATATTAAGTGATTTCGATGAATATTTGTAAGCACCTACTACGTGCAAGGCACTGAACTGGTCTGGAGACACAGACCAAAAAAAAAAAAAAGAAGAAGAAGAAGAAGAAAAGAAAAAAGCCCTTTTCCTAAGGAGTTTACATTCTACTAGGAAGATAGAATATGTACCCATGTAAGTGAATACAAGATATATACATAGTCATTTAAAGAGGAAAAGAATGCTAACAGTAAGGGGTGGGGAGGCACCCTCAGGTAGCACCTGAGATCTGCTTTGAAAGAAAGTAGAGAGGCCATGGGACAGAAGGAGAAGTGCATTCCAGAAATAGAAGAGTGGGATATAGTTCAATATAAAGGGAATTGGATTTGGAGTCAGACAACATAGGTTCAAATCCTGGCTCTGACACTATGTGACCTTAGTTGGGACACTTAGCTTCTGGATTACTTCTAAGGTTCCTTCCAGCTCTAAAGATATGATCCTATAGCCATTGTTAAAAGGCACAGTGGTGAAAGATAGAAAACTGTATACACTCAGCACTGAGAAGACCAGCTTGACTAAAACACAGAGCACACAGAATGGGAGTAATATCAAATAAGAATAGGTTGGATCCAGATTGTGCAGGGCTTTAAATTCTTAGCCAGACTGGAGATTTTGTATTTTATCCTAGAATCAATAGGGAACCATGGAAGACTTTTTTTTACATAGGTGAGTAACATGATCATCAGATCTGTGTTTTAAGAATGTCAGCAATGTGGAGGTTAGGTTGGAGACAGAAGAGATAAGAACCAGGGAAGCCAATTAATGTTGAAAGCCTCTGTGAGTAGATAGGATATAAATTTGAGGGATATTATAGAGGTAACATCAGCAAATTCTGGAAAAGATGATATCTACAAACCCGGATGACCTTCAGGATGGTGGTTTCATACACAGGAATGAGACAGGGGAGGAGGATTAGGTTTGGGGGTAATTTTAATAAATTCCATTTTGGATTTAAATTTCAGAAGCCTATGGGACCTATACATAGAAATATCTGGCAGGCAATTGGCAGTTCAGGGTTAGAGTTCAAGAGAAAGGTTAGGGCTAGATATATAAATTTGGGAGTCAACATCAGAAATAGTTACAGGATACCATAAAACACAGATACACTGGAATTTACAAAAAGGCAGTACAGTATAGTGGAAAAGGGGCTTGACTTTTGGAGTCAGGAGATGTGAATTCAAATTCAGGTTTCCATACTTTAACCAGCTGTGTGATCATAGAATAGTTACTAAGTAACTAAGTAACCTTTCTGAGTCTGTTTCTTCCTTTGGACAAGATGGTCTCTGAGGTTCTTTTCAGCTCTAGGTGCTATGATCTGCTATGAGGGGAGGAAACAATCTCTTTCCTACTTTCTATCTGTCCAGGGTGACTAAGCTGTCAATTAGAAGAGGGAATAGGATAAGTAAGTGAGACTGATGATTTCTGAGTAATGCAATGTTCCCAAATGCTTCAGTGTGGTTATGACCCTATGTATTAAAAAATGTACTAAGGATAAAGAAAAGTCTGAATCACCGATGAAGGATATCTGCCATTCTTGGAATGGTATAATAAAATGATTTGGGGACGTTACAATCCCAAAATAATCGAGGGTAATTATGTAAAAACAAAGGGAAAAAACCCAAAGAGAGTCCTCTCGTCATTTTAACCACATCATCACAAACATTCATCCAGTCATGATTAAAGAAACAGTGTGGTGTGGTGTACAGTACAGTGGGGTGAAGTGAAAAAGGCAGGACACCTGAGTTATTCTCCCAATGATACCACTAACTAGCTTTGTGTCTTGAACAGTCATTTAAACTCTCTGAGTCTAAGTAATCTCATCTTATATAAAGTATTGGACTACAGCAATACTATTACTAAGTCTGTGTCCCAAAGACACCAAAGGAAAAGGAAAAGGATCCATATGTTCCAAAATATTTATGACAACTGTTTTTGTGGTTGCTAAGAATTGGAAATTGAGGGCATACCCATCAATTAGGAAATAACTGAATGAGTTGTTGTATGTGATTGTGTTGGAGTACAATTGTGCCATAAGAAATGACAAGCAGGATGGTTTCAGAAAAACCTGGTAAGATGTATATGAACTGATGCAAAGTGAAATGAACACAATCAGAAGAGCATTATACATTGTTGTAAGAGCAATATTCTAATGATAATAAACTGTTAAAGATTTTGCTGTTCCAATCAAAACAATGATCCACAACAATCCCAAAGGAATCATGATGAAAAATGCTATCCACCTTCAGGGAGAGAACTGATGAACCCTGAGTGCAGATTGAAGCATATTTTTCCCTTTATTTTTCTGCTTTTTTTTTTTGTAACATGATTTGCATGACTTCACATGTCTAATGGGTTTCCTATTGTTCACCTTCTGGGAGGGAAAGAATTTGGAATTCAAAATTTTTTTAAATGTAAAAATAAAAAAAGTATTGGATTAGATTGTGTTTAAGGTTCCTTCCAATACAAATGTTCTATGAAATAATAAGGAAGATGACAGTTTTAAATGAAGTATTTACATTACAATGGAAGACAACACTCAACAGATAGTCAGATATTGGAGCACAGAATGTCAGACCAAAACAAGAAGACTCTGAAACGACAACTTTCTTTTTCTCTTAGGAAGATGTCCAAATGGAGGATAGAGGGGCACTGGTTTAACAAAACATGACAAATTCTCATGCAAGAATATAGTTAAATCCTATACTGACCCAGCATATCTGTAGAAAAGTTCCTAGGTTCACAATCAGGAGACCTGGGTCTAGTACATCTTGTGTGACCATAAGCAGATCCCTAAACCTCTCTCCCTGTGGGCCTCTATTTCCTTATCTGTAAAATGAGGTGATTGGATTAGATGTTCTCTTCTGGATCTAACATTCTGTTTCTATGAACCAAAATACATTTTGTGATTCTTTGTCTTAGGAGAGTATCCCATTTTGGACAGGGTCCCACAGGTATATAGATTTAAGGAAGTAGGATCCAGAGGATTAAGGGAACTAAGTGGGTACATTGGTGAAGACAGACCTACAGAAAAAAAAAGAAATCCCAATCTAAGGTTATGATGGGTGAGTAAACAAGTGGGTGAGTATAAACACAGGCTGGTTACCCCCTTCCTATTTGCTTTGACACATTCTTAAAAACCATACACGATAATAAGCTTTAGGAAATTTATCAATTAATCAATGAGGATTTGTTAAATATCTCCCATCTGGCCCAGGCTTTGCTAGGTATTGTGACATATCAGAAGTATAAGTACTAGGAGAGCTAGATAGTGCAGTGGGTAGAATACTAGACCTAGAATCAGAAAGACCCGAGGTCAAATCCAGTTTCAGACACCTAACCAGCTGTGTCACCTGGGGCAAGTCATTTAAGCCTCAATTTCTCAACTGTGAAATTAAGACAAGAACAGTATCTACCTTGAAGGTGTGATAGATAACTAAATAATAATCAAGGAAACAATCTGAACTATATGATTTATTAGCAAAACAGGCATAGTAAATGAGTCAATGGACTCTCCTGTCAAGCCAAAGACCCTGAATACAGAGTGAGATAGATTTTTATATACTAAAAACAATTAATCAGATAAGACCAATTAAAAGAAAAAAATTAATCAGGATACAAAATTATCTAGTCTGACTTCTAATTGGGGGAAAGATTAGGGACTTTCAAAGTTGGGAGGAGGAAGGGTATCCTACTCCCCACAAGTTTCTGTATTCAATCAAAGGAATATGGAAACAATAACTGATAAACCAGTACCAGGCCAGTTTTCAGATAAAACATATGGGTTGCTTGAGGTGGATAATTGTGAGAAAACTTGCATCAATCTTCAGATCTGCCTGGGTTTCTGGTCAACATGACTCAGGTTCTTCCTTAAGAGTCTCTGAACAACAGGTAGAAGTGACCCAGTTTCCCAGACGCACAGGGCCAGGTTCAAACAATGTAATAACATGTTTTCACAATTTTTGTAATTTAATGAAGTTTTCTTACAAGACAGAAATTAGACTAGACTCATAATGGAAAAGAAAAGGCTAGCTCCAGAAGTCTCAAGATGGAGTCAGGTGGTTCACTCAATTCCCACACAGGGTTGTTTTGAGAATTGAATGAGATGGTATTTATAAAATACATAGCACAATGCCAGGCACATAGTAGATGCCATATAAATAATTATTTCACTTTTCTTTCCCTTCTCTTCCTCTATTAAATGAGATTAGGCTAAAAAATACTTATAGTTTAAAAAAAGATTAGAATGGGCAAAATAAGTAAACAGTGGGATAAGGCAGTGAAGAAAAAGCTAACACTTGTACAAAAGTTTTCTATTTTTATATGATCCAAATTGTCCATTTTGCCTTCTGTAATCCTCCCTGTGCCTTGTTTGGTCATTGACTCACCCTCTGTAGTTGCAAAAGACATTTTCTTCTGTGATCTTCTCATTTGTTTATGAGGCAATTTTTTATGTCTGAATCATATAGGATTGTGTTTCTTATTCTTTTTTAAAAATTGTATTGATATATTTTTTTGTTTCATTGATCAAATAAAAAAGATGAAAAGAAAAAAAATAGCAAAACTGATAAGCAACCAATTTTGAGGGGTTTGTTTTCTTAATCAATCTTTAATTCTCTTTTATTTTTTTGGATTGTTTAATCCATTCACATTTAGAGTTATGAGAGTTTGGTTTATATTTTTCTCCATGTCCCTAAATTTTCTGATTTAGGATTTTTTGTTCCTCTTCCTCTTTAAAAAGGACACTTTTCTCTTTTCTGTTATTTTTGCTTGAGCTACATTAAGGAAACTATTCTCACAGGCTCCTTCCTCCACCCTCAAGCTCCTCTTCTCACTCACTCTTTTATATTGGAGTTTTATCTTATTAAATCTTTTTTCATTCTTCCTTTTATCTAGTTGTCTAATTCTTCCCCTCTTTTTTCTTTCTCCATTAAGTAGTAAATTAAGATCTTTCCTTCCTTTCAACTCACTTTGTTTGCTAGGGTTTTTTTTTAAATTTTCTATTCCTTTTCTTAAAAGGATTTCTTCATTCTCTCCACTAATTCTGTTTTGTTTCTTGATTTTTATTCAGGAGGTTAATACTTTTTTATTTCTTCATTAATTTTTGTGTTCTTCATAGAATTAAAGCTTTTCCTCTGTTGCTTCTTTGGAGAGATTTGATACTATGGACTCATTTTTCCATTCCACTAATTATTTTTCCTATACAGGCCATACAGTTCTGCTTTCAAGATTCATATTTCTCTTTTATATCAGTGGGAA
This sequence comes from Pseudochirops cupreus, assembly GCA_028627135.1. Taxonomy (NCBI): domain Eukaryota; kingdom Metazoa; phylum Chordata; class Mammalia; order Diprotodontia; family Pseudocheiridae; genus Pseudochirops; species Pseudochirops cupreus. The sequence continues at coordinate 388,936,143 of CM053582.1, forward strand.
ACATCCTTCTGTGATTCTGAAGGGAATCCACAGATTTTACTGCTTCATCAAGTTTTGCTTCATTTTTCTTTGTCTTATAATGTTTATTCAGAGATGTATGGATTCATTTTAATGTTCTGGAGGTCATCTTCCTATCAGTTATTAACATCTTCCCTTTTGATTTATCTGCTTGAGCTCAAGACTTTTTATTTGTCTTTTTTTATGAGACCTCTGGTAATTTCAGTCTTTTTTCCCTTTATATTCCCTTATCACCCACTTTCTTATTCTACTCAGGGACTAGACCTCAAAACTATCTCTGCCTCCTCCCAAACTGGGAAGTTAACTTTTCATCAGCTTCAGTCCCTGACCCAAGATACAACTGGGGAAATGGAACTGTTCCTAGTTGCATGTCGGTCCCCTTTCCTTCAGGCCTGTAACAGCTCCACCATGCACATACACATGATGTCACCCTGCCCCAGTTTCTTCTGTTCTTCAGTTCTATGACTGAGTTACTGCAGACAGACTAAGCTTTTGATTTTCTATACTTCCATTTCCTCTGTGGCAGACAGGGAGCAGGAAAGGAATGACAATGCTTACTTCCTGTCTTCTGCTTGCTGCCACAGAATAGTGGGGTGAGGTCAGAGGCAAAGTGTGCTGGAAGAGCAGCTGCAACAATGAAAATTACTGAGTGGATCTCACAGAGTAAGCCTATGAACTAAGATATGCTACAATGCCAAAGAGTTGGATCTAGAGGGAAAGTACTGAGTTGGTACTGAGTGAACTCTTAGGAATGATCCTTCTATGATGTTAAGTCATCAGGTTGTTACCTTGTTGAGATTCTTGGTGATATAGCCTATGGAGACAATTGCAAGTACTTTTTGTCTTGTGCCTAATTCTTATTTTAGGGAGTTTTGAGAGTCGCTGAGAATTGGGGGGGAAATGTCTAATTCTCAATATTGTAGGTTTTGTGGTCACAAGACCTCCATGATGCTATTCCACAACTCAAGAGCTTGCTCTAGAATTGAGATCTCAATCACCTGGGAAAAACCAGTTTCACGCTTCCAGGATGGAGTTAGCTGCTGATGCAGGCAATTGGGCCATGGATGAGGAAGTGAGGGTGTGATGATTTCCTTAGGCCAGGAGCCCAGAATTCAGCTGGTCACTTTCACAAAGATTAAGCTGGTCATGAAGATGTCTCCCTCTACAGGGTACACACATCCTCACTGATACCACATTGGGGATTTTGATGATGTGGCTATAATGGGTGTGAATGATGATTCTCATTCTTTCCCACTACAAAAAGAGCTTCCATAAAGATTCTTGTACAGATGGGCCTTTTTCCTCTTTCTTTCATTCCTTTGGAGTGTAGGTATAATAGTAGTAACACTGAATACTAGGATATGATATGCAAAGTTTAGTGGTTTGGAGGTGTAGTTACAAATGGCTTTACAGAGTGGCTGGATCAATTCACAGCTCCACCAACAGGACCTTAGCGCAGCCTGTTTTCTTACAGTCCTTCCAAAAATTGTCACTTTCCTTTTACAATCTGGTAGGTGTGAGATGGAGCTTCAGTGTTGTTTTAATTTGCATTTCTTAAACTACTTGGATTTGGTATGGAACATTTTTTTCTTATAGTTATCAAAGCTTGGATTCTTTCCCTTGAAAACCACCAATATAGTTTTCAGACAAAGAAATCAAAGCTACCTATAGTCACATAAAAAATGCTCTAAGTCACTATTGATTAAAGAAAGAGAAATTAAAACAACTCTGAGGTACCCTGTCATAACCTATCAGATTGGCTAATATGACAGAAAAGGAAAATAATTGTCAGAGGAGATGTAGGAAAATTGGGATACTAATACACTGTTGGTGGAGTTGTGAACTGATCCAACCATTCTGGAGAGTAATTTGGAACTATGTCCAAAGGGTTATAAAAACTGTTCATACCCTTTGACCCAGCAATACTATCACTAGGTCTATATCTCAAAAAGATATAAAAGGGGGGGCAGGAGAAGGACCTATATGTACAAAAATATTTATAGCAGCTCTCTTTGTGGTGTTTAAGAATTGGAAATCAAGGGAATGGCCAACAAATGGGGAATGACTGAACATATTATGATATGTGACTGTGATAGAATACTATTGTGCCTTAAGAAATGACAAGCAGGGTGGTTTCAGAAAGACCTAGGAAAATTTATATAAACTGACTCAAAGTGAAGTGAACAGAACCAAGGGAACATGGTACCAGTACACAGTAATAGCAATATTATAAAAAGATCAACTGTGAATGGCTTAGCTATTCTCAGCAATACAATGTTCTAAGACAATTTCAAAGGACTTATGACAAAAAACGTTATTCACCTCCAAAGAAAGAACTAAAGAAGTCTAAATGCAGATTGAAGCATATATTTTAAACTATTTTTCTTGAGGTTTTGTTTTTTGGGGAATGTTTTGATCGGTTTTCTTTTTCCCCAAACATGACTAATATGGAAATATGCTTTGTATGACTATGCATTATAACCTGTATCAAATGGCTTGCCTTCTCAGTGAAGGGTGAGGGAAGAAAGAAAGGGAGAAAGAGAATTTGAAACTCAACATTTTTTTTAAAATTATGTAAAAAAAGTTTTTATGTTTAATTGGAAAAAAGAAAATATTATTTGAAAACTCTATCCATATCCTTTAACTGTTTCTCTATTGAAGAATCACTCTTGTTCTTGACTTTTTGAATGAGTTCCGTATATATGCATATACAGGCATAAAAATTTTATCAGAGAGAGTTGATATAAATATTTTTCCCAGTAAACCATTCTCCTTCTAATTTTAGTTGCATTGGTTTTGTTTGTACAGCTTTTATAAACTCTGGGGCTCCTTGTCCCAATTCCGCAGACGGTAGTTAATATATCACACCACCAGGGTCTAGAGAATAACCTAAAAAATTGAGGTGTTTTCCTTGTTGGGCCTGTGTATTCTCTGAATTTTTTAGAGGTTTTCCTTGTAGATGTTTTTCAAGTCATTGTCTTCTTCTGAGTTTGTGTCTTAAGCTTGAATTCCCACAATCAGGCAGGAGTGGTGGGGTGGCAGTAGTGCAGAACACTGAACTAAGTAAGGGGCAGGAGCAGAGAAAGGGCATGGTACTGGACAGTAAAGTTAACATAGTTGGGGCTTTTTTATTTGATTTCTTTCCGAATTCTTTACTTAAAGTAGAATTCATATAATGCAAATCTATATGAGGAACTATTTGTGCATATATTGATACACATACAGGTAAATATTTATATCTATATATATCCATATCTATCTATATACATCCACATATATATATATATATATATATATATATATATATTATTTATATGTGGGGGAAGAACTAAATCCAATGTGGGGAAATAAATTATAGGGAGAGAATGAAATTCCTATCAATTAGAGTATGGATGTTTACCAGTCAAAGACTTTTTAGAAGGGATTCATGCTTCATTTAGGGGTTGGATTAGATGATCTCAAAAGTTATTCCCAACTCTGAGATTCCGTGATTCTAAAAAGTGAAGATATATACTCAGTAATTCCTATAAGCTTTTGGAAATGCAGGACCATAGTGCAAGTGAGAGGTTGGAGCTGGAGATTTGGATTTAAGAATCAACGACATGTAACAGTAGAAGCCACAAAAGTAGAGATCACCAAAAGAGAATGAATAAAGAAAGAACAAAGAAGCAAAAATAGACTCTTGGAGGAAGCTCACAATTAGAAAACAGTGGTTGGAGAGGTGGGAGTGGAAGGCCAAAGAAAGTACACCATCATGGAAATTAAGAAAAGAAATAGTATAAAGAAGGAGTGATCAATGGTGTCAAACGAAACTCTTAAAGAATAATTCACTTTTTTTAACATGAAATACAGAAGCAAATAGCTATGCCCTCGGGGGAAAAAAATTAGGGTTAGGGTTGGATTTGGCAAAAAGGTCATTGGTGACATTCAATAATGGTCTTTCCTTGGACACAGAGCTGTGGACCTATAGCATCAGAGCAAGGACAAGCATCTCATTGCAATGTCCCCAGTTTCCAAAACTCCAGACTTTCCAGCTTGGGCAACAACACAGAGGCAAAAACCAGTGTGAGTATATCAGCAGCAATTATTTTTTATGGTGGTCTTTTTGCAAATACTTCGTATTAGTACGGCAGTACAGTGGTTACAGGATGTCCAAACATCCCATGAAATAATGCTTCTTATTGCATTTTATTTTTTTAATGGATTTGTTTATTTATTTTTAGTTTACAAGATTCAATTCCACAATCTCTTAAGTTTCAAATTTTCTCCCCTCCCTCCCCACATTTTCTTATACAATAAAACTCACTCTTCCACCTCCTTTCTTTCTGAATAATCCTATTTGTTGCAACTTCCATCTATCCGCTGGCTCCATTTATGACAATAATGATCAGATTTCTATGATCCAGCTATTGTAGTTATAAGATTATGTGCTGGTCATTGGACAAGGATTTCATATTTATAGTATCAACAGTCAAATTATAGTTTATCGATGGTCTAAAATCTGTGTGATCCTTAGTACTTCCTTCCCACCTTCCCACCATACTTCCACCATCACTTCAGAAGCAGAAGGGGGTTGAACAAAACTGAAGGGCATTTTTTTCTTGGGTTGCCATAACCAAAAAAAATGTCATCAACATAGAGGCCAACCTGGTCCATATAAGACTTCCTAGGCTGTCAAATGGTTAGAGGCAGCTAGGAGAGGAAACAGGAAGACTCTAGGGAAAGCTGCCAAGTCTTAGACTATCAGGATCTATTTAAGGGAGTGAAAGGAAGAAAGGAATATGGTTAAAAAAAATTCTGGAACTGACTTACTCCAGGTCAGAAGGAACAAGGGCATTGGAGTGGGAAATCAGGAAGAAGATGGGACTCCTTAATACCATAAGAACCAGGTTTGCTCCTAAAGACCTAATGCCTAATAAAAACAAAAACCTAATGTCCAAGAAGTTCATAGATTTATATATTTGAAGCATCTCTGCCTTTGTACACTCAGAACCAGTTCTTAGAGTTAATGAAATCAGGAAAATAAAGCAAAAGAGCTTTGTGTTGGGAACCTTCTTATGCCTTCCAATGACAGTGGTTTCCTTGACTGGTGGGCAAAAGGGAACTTTGGCAGGCTGGGGAGTGGAGTGGGGAGGGAGTCTCACTGGGATCCTAGCTGTCTTGCTACCCCATTTCTATGTCTAGGCCTCCCCTAACTATGTATTATGATAAGCTACCATCCCTTATGACCTCTTCTTGGCATAAGAATCTCAGTTAAGGTGAGGTTTGTATGCCTAGCAATACAATCAGGCTAAGATGGTCTGATATTACTTTACTCACTTTGCATCTAGATGAGCCCTACCACTGCTCAGATGCCTGAGAAGAACACCTCATCCCCACTTAGATGCTAAGGAGGAATGCCCTATATCCATCCAGTTGGTTGGGGGATACACACTAGAAAAAACAACCCTAGAAAAAAACTCACTCAAATTCCTAGTCAGTGGAGTAATCACTGCCAGTTTTTGTCTCCCACCCTAAGCAAATGCCCAGAGACCAGCTTTTCCTTGCTACAGGTATTACTTAACTCCTACAGGGCCTGCTCCTGCTACTCTGTTACCTACTGATGCCCCCCTACTGGGCCCCTGACCAGCTTCATGCTTGAAATTGCAAGCAGTGGGGAACAGGTTGTCAACATGTCCTGTTTTGTACACTGATTCTGAAAACTAACTTAACCACAATATCTTGGGTTAAATAGACAAACAAGTATGATTTAAGATCTGTCCCAGAGCCTTAGGAACAGCACTATTTCTAAGTAGCACCAGATACCCATCCTCTGCTTCTTTCCATTCCCCCTGCCCCCAGACCATATATAAGCATTCCTCTCTCCCTAAAAGATGTGACTCTACCCAAGCTGGAGAGTCACCCTTCTGGCAAACTCAATATAGGTTTTATCACATATCTTGCCGGCCTCTGGACCTTATTTACATCCACCACAGACCTCTGGTAGTGCTCAGCATCCTCGTGCCATTAATAAAGCATCCTGCAATGACTCTTGGAGTTATCCCTATATGTGAAAATCCAACCAAACCACCTAGATGCGTAATAGGGCAAGTCAAGGTCACAGATACCTCTCTTTAATTCATGAGCCATTGACCAAAGCTGAAACTAGGTTTCCTAGGTTTTTTTTTCCTAGTTTCTGTGGACAAAGTAGAACATGTAACCTTGCTGCCATCCTCTGACCTCTCCAGAGAAAAGAATTGAGTCACTGAACCTTGTGCTTCAGCAATAAGGAAGAAGCTTTTCTCCCAGATCAATAAGTCACTGACCAGGGCTGGGGCCAGGACTCTGGGCAGCCATACCTTGATGAGCAAGACTTCCTGACTTCACTGGATAGAACAAGAACTAAGAATCCCATGCCTCAGTGGCAGGGAATTACTCTCCTATTGAGTCTCTTAGATGCATGAGTCACTGACCAAGGCTAGGAACAGGACTCAGAGCCTGACAACTGTGTCCCAGTGGAAGGGAATTCTTTTGTGATTAAATTAAGGTGAGATTTGTATGCCTGGCAATACAATCAGGCTAAGAGAGACTGACTCAAAAATCTCTGAGTTACCAGGTCTGGAACCAATCATATTGTGTGCCTTCCCTCTACCCCCATCCTGTGAGCATTTTTATTCATGTGAAATAAAATTAAAATGGAAAATTGAAATACCACTTCTAGGTCTGTATCCCAAAGAGATCATAAAAACAGGAAAAGGATCCACATGTACAAAAATGTTTATAGCAGCTCTCTTTGTGGTGGCAAAGAACTAGAAATTGAGGGGATGTCCCGAAATTGAGGGAATGATTGAGTAAGTTGTGGTATATGAATGTAATGGAATACCACTGTACTATAAGAAATGATGAGCAGGCAGACTCCAGAAAAGCCTGGAAAGACTTACATGAACTGATGCTGAGTGAAGTGAGCAGAACCAAGAGAACATTGTACATAGTAACAGCCACATTGTGCAATGACTGACTTTGATAGACTTAGCGCTTCTCAGCAATGCAAGGGTCAACAACTCCAAAAGAATCACAATGGAAAATGCTGTCCACATCCAGAGAAAGAACTCTGGAGTCTGAACGCAGAGGGAAACAGACTATTTGCTCTCCTTTTCTTCTGTTGTTTTGTTTCTTCTTTCTCGTGGTTCCTCCCATTAGTTCTAATTCTTCTTTACATTAAGACTGATGTGAAAATATGTTTAATGAATGTGTAAGTAGAGCCTATATCAGATTGCACACCATCTTGGGAAGGAGGCAAGGAGAGAGGAAGGGGGAAATTTAAAACGTAAAATCTTATGGAATTAAGTGTTGAAAATGAAAAATTAATTAATTATGAAAATAGAATGTGACAAAAAAACAAATAAAAACTGAAAAATGAAAAACCTAAAAAAATAAAAACAATAAAATAAAATGGAAAGTTGGCATGGTGTCAGAAGACCTGAGCCCGAGTTCTCCATCCATCACTCCTTAGCTATTGGGCCACATCTCAATTCAAATGGGAAAAAAATGTTTTAAGTGCCTACAATGTCCAAGGAAATATGCTAGGTATTAAGCTTTAATGGCTAACATTTAGAAAGTATGTTAAGGTTTACAAACCTTAATTTCATGGAACCTCAGTTTCCCCATCTGTCAAGTTGGTATAATAATCTGTCCTGCTTACTTTTCAGAGATTTGTAAGGATGAAATAAGTTGAGTTATGAAAGTTTTTTTTAAACTATGACATCAAATCATCATGTATATAATTATCTGATTATATAGTCCTCCCAGCACAGAATGTAAACTTCTTGAAGATGGTTTTTCATTTTTATACCAAGCCTTCCACCTAACAGGTACTTAATAAATGCTTGTTGGATTGACTTGCCTATAAACAGAAAGTGAATCAATATGGAAATGGCTGAAAAAATTATGATGTACGAATAGATAATTAATTTATGAAATTATGAAATGGGGGCAAGCATTCCCAGTTCTTTGAGTACTCACTAGGAAAGACCATGTTTGGCAGCAGAAAATGGGATGGCAATCACACTTTAAACACAGAGGATACGTATGGGGCAAAGAGCAGAGATAAGCACTGAAAGTGGTACAGAGGTCAGAGGCACAGCTTGGGGATAGGGAAATGGATGGTGAAGTAAGAGTAGGAAAAAGGATATAGAGGGGGAGAGGCAGAGAACATCCATCATGTAACCTAGATTTGGGAGAGCCCTGACAGAGAGGGAAGAGGACTCAGAAGACAGGAGTTTTAGGTCTCATTTTTATAGGGTTTTTTTGGAAAACAGATCAACTTCTATCTAGACCAAATTGGGGTTAGTTCATTAACATATCCAAATCATCTTTTGAAGTTATCATAAAACTTCAAAATTATTATCTCTAAGTTATCAGCACCTTTCTGATGTTCTGCTGGTCTGGAACCATGAAGGTCTAGATTTTGTTTGGAATTTACATGTCATAGGACCATAAACCTTGACAAGTAGCACAGAGGTGACTTCTCCTGATTCAACACATAATAATAGGATGTGAATTTTGGTTAATACATAATACAATTTGTAAATTATGCTCCTTTGATCTTTAAGACTGTATGTGACTTCCAGATTCCTCTTTGCAATTGTATTTCCTGCTACTGACCCTTTATACCAGCTACTTAGAAACTTATTATACTGACTAGAAAGGTGGGGGGAGATAGTCTGGTGGACAGGAACTAGATATAATTTTAACATAATGTATGAGTACAACGGAACTGAATACTATTGTACAATAAGAAGTGGTGTGGGGCGGCTAGATGGTGCAGTGAGTAGAGCACCGGCCCTGGAGTCAGGAGGACCTGAGTTCAAATCCGGCTTCAAACACTTGACACACTTACTAGCTATGTGACTTTGGGCAAGTCACTTAACCCCAACTGCCCTCCAAAAAGCAAAAAAAAAAGAAGAAGAAGTGGTGACTATGAGGAATTCAGAAAAAACATGGGATAATTGGTATGTACCATGGCAGAACAAAATAAATAGAACCAAGGAAGCAATACACACAATTACTAAAACAGTGTAAATAAAAGGATCATGAAAATGAAGCTGAATTCTTGGTCCAACTCATTGAATTCATTGGAAAAATTAGTGAAGGTCTCAGAGAATTATTGCTAGCATATTTCCATTTTGCTAATTTAATTTGTTTAATATTTTAAGACATGCAAAGCACGTTTACATGTATTCTCACTCAATTTCACAATAACCTATGAGGTAGGTGTTATTATTATCCCCATTTTAACAAATGAGAAAACTGGGGCTATGAGAGGTTAAGTGCCTTGCCCAAGGTCATCCAGCTAGTAGAAGCAAGAGGCAGCATTTGAACACAGGTCAGCACTCCTGTGTCACCTCCTACCTCAGTGAAGAAAAGTAGGGGACTACTAGGAGAGAAGACTGTCAAACATGATCTTAAAGTCAGATGATTTTGCTGAAATGTGTTTTTTCTTTGTCACCAGGAATGGTTCTATTTGGAGGTGGTGGGAAATGATTTTGATGAACAACAAAAGGCATCAATAAAATGTGGGTGGTTTTTAATGTAAAATGAAATTCTGGCTTTCTTTCCCTCCCTATCCAGCCTGCTCCCCTCCATCCCCTCTAAAGTCAGGACTTTGAACAGTGTACTCAAAAACATCCTTGACCTTCTGTCATGAACTTTGAATAGATCCCCAGTCTCGGGTCACCCCCATCACCTGTTTCCCCAATCCTGGCTAATCCCCCACCTCACTAGTGTGTTCATGTTGCTAAATGAAGTTATGAAACTGTGCTAATTGGGTACATTGCACATTCAAGCTAGGTAACCTCAGATGGGTGCTCATTGCCCCTTGGCAATTCTTTCATTCATCCCTATCGAATTCCCTGAAGCAGCTGTTACAAACCTTCTCCAGTATTCCAGTCCCATCCCCCCCAATTCTCATATTTGGCAGATGACCTGGCCTCTGACTAAAGTGAGAAGATCAAGGACATCTGCTGAATTGTGAGTTCCTTCAATTCTCTTCCACTGCACCTCAAAATTTTCTGTATCTTCATTTGTCTTCTCCTCCTTCCTTCCTGTCACAGAAGAGAACTTACCCTATCTTTCTCTCCCCAGACCTCTGCCCTCTTCTCTGATCCCTTCTTTCCTCTTCATAAATCTTACTCAGTCATTTTTCTTTCTTCACATCTTTTTACTTTCCAATGACTCCTTCGCTATTGCCTACCAATTTCTTCAGGTTTCCCTTTTCCTTAAAAGCAAAAACTTACCTGTTGTCCTATCTAGTTTCTGCTCACCTCAAGAAAGTAGTATATATTCATTGTCTCCACTTCTGTATCTCAATTCCTTCAAATATTTTTTTTTACTTTTCTGCTTTCACTCCCCAGTCCATTCCAATTGCTCCATTGAAAAGGCTTTGTCTTTCCATTTCTAATTTTTTTTTTATCCCCTGGTTCTAGAATCTCAGATTGGTTTTCCTTGATAATTTCTTGAAAGATGATATCTAGGTTCTTCTTTTGATCATGGCATTCAGGTAGTCCAATAATTTTAAAATTATGTCTCCTGGATCCATTTTCCAGGCCATTTGTTTTTCCGATGAAATATTTCACATTGTTTTCTATTTTTTCATTCTTTTGGTTTTGTTTTATTGTTTCTTGATTTCTCATAAAGTCATTAGTTTCCATTTGCTCCATTCCAATTTTTAAGGAATTATTTTCTTCAGTGAGCTTTTGGACCTCCTTTTCCATCTGGCCAATTCTGCTTTTTTAAGGCATTCTTCTCCTCATTGGCTTTTTGGATCTCTTTTTACCATCTGGCCTAGTTTGTTTTTTAAAGTGTTATTTTCTTCAGTACTTTTTGGTGTCTCCTTTACCAAACAGTTGACTCATTTTTCATGATTTTCTTGCATCACTCTCATTTCTCTTTCCAATTTTTCCTCCATCTCTCTTACTTGATTTTCATAATCCTCTTTGAGTTCTTCCATAGCCTGAGACCAATTCATACTTTTTTTGGAGGCTTTGGATGAAGGAGCTTTGACTTTGTTGCCTTCTTCTGAGTTGTGTTTTAATCTTCTTAGTCACCATAGTAACTTTCTATAGTAGGTGTTTTTTTCTGTTGTTTGCTCATTTCCCCCATCCTGTTACTTAACTTTAAACTCTTTGATAAAGTAAGGGTATGGGGGCAGCTAGGTGGCACAGTGAATACAGCACCAGCCCTGGAGTCAGGAGGACCTGAGTTCAAATCTGGCCTCAGACACAATACAAAAAACTAGCCAGGTAATCTTGGGCAAGTCACTTAACCCCAACTGCCCCCTCCAAAAAAAAAAACCAAAAAAAAATAGAATAAAATAAAGTAGGGGTCTGCTTCCAGGTTATAAGGCACACCATCCCAAGCTTCAAGGGTTTTGTGAAGCTGTTTTCAGAGATGCTTCAAGGACCTATAAATTTTCAGTTCTTCCAAGGTAGTATGATCTAAAGAGAAGTGTTTACTACTCTGCTGGCCTGTTCTCTGGTCTGTGAATGACCACAAGCATCTGTTCCTCCTTGGAACTATGAGAAAAGTCCCTCCTCCACTGCAGCTGTGGGTTTTGCTGTGCTGGTGCTCCTCCTCTCCCTGGGACTATCACCCAGTGAAAGTGCCTCAGTGCTAACAAAAACACTCCTATAATCTCCTTCTGACTAGCTGTTTGACCACCTCACCATCGGCAGGCTGAAAGAACTGGAAGCAGCTGCTGCAGCTGTTGCTGCTGCCACTGTCAGTCACTCCCAAGGGCTGCTCCTGGCTTGCTGGGGCCAGGGCTGTGCTGGCATGACCTGCACTCCACTCTCACCCGGGTGCAGCAAACCTTTCCTGCTGACCTTCTAAGTTGCCTTTTGTATCTGTGGGCTGAGAGGTCTGGAAACTACCACTGCTGCCACTGGTTCATCCAGGCTTGCTAGGGCCTGGTCTGTGCTGAGGATGCCTCTGCTGGACTCTGTTTCTCTCTCACCCTGGCCCAACAGACCTTTCCTGCCAACCCTCCAAGCTGTCTTAGGCTAGAAATTTGTTTCACTCTGCCTTTTGTGGATTCTAATGCTCAAGAATTTGTTTAGAGTCATTTTTAAAGGTATAGGAGGGGTTTGGGGGACATCTCAGGAAAACCCTGCCTTTACTCCACCATCTTGGCTCCACCCCATGAAAAGGCTTTCTCAAAGGTCATCAGTGGCCTCCTAACTGCCAAACCCAATTGTCTTGTCTCAGTCCTTATCCTCCTGACCGCTGCAGATTTCAGACTTTAGATCTCTAGTCCAATCTCTTCATTTTAGACCACTAAAATAGCTTCTCAATCAGTCTCCCTCTTAATCTCTCCCTTCTCCAATTTATTCTCCACAAGCTACCAAAAGAATCATCCTCAAACACAGGCTTGACCATGGCACTTCTCTGCTCAACAAGCAACTTTACTTGTCCAACTCTTTGTGACACCATTTGGGATTTTCTTGGCAAAGATACTGAATTGTAAAGATACTAAGAGAGGTTTGTCGTTTCCTTTTCCAGTTCATTTTATAGATGAGGAAACTTAGGCAAACGGGGTGAAGGGACTTACCCAAAGTTACACAGCTAGATATCAGAGGCCAGATTTGAACTCATAAAAATGAGTCTTCCTGATTCCAAGCCCAGCACTCCATCTCCTTTGCCTCCTAGCTTCCTACAATAAGCTACAGTGGTACCCTATGACCTCTAGGATAATACATACATTTCCTTGTTTTATCATTCAAAACCCGTTATAATCTGGCTCCGGCCTAACTTTTCATGTATATCATATGACTCTTGTTCACACAGTTCTCCCTCAATTAATCTCCTAGTTGTTTCCTGTAAAAGATAACCCTTCTCCTGCCTCTTTGCCTTTACTCAGGCCTCACCACCCATGCCTAGCAAAAATGCACTTCCTTCAGGGTGGCTAGGTGGCGCAGTGAATAGAGCACCAGCCTTGGAGTCCTGAGGAGGAGAACCTGAGTTCAAATCCGGCTTCAGATGCTTAACACTTACTAGCCGTGTGTCCTTGGGCAAGTCACTTAACTTCAATTGTCCCTCTAAAAAAGCAACCAAAAAAAACGTACTTCTTTCTCACCTCCACCTCTTAGAATCCCTAGCTTAAATCATATCTCAAGCTCAGTATTTAGACCAGGGGTGGGGAACCTGTGGCCTCAAGACCACATGTGGCCCTCTAATGTCCTCAAGTGCAGTCCTTTGACTGAATCCAAACTTCACAGAACGAATCATTTTATTAAAGGGATTTCTTGGGAGGTGGAGAGGGAGATAATTACCTCAGCTTTGGAGGTGTTGAATTCCATGTGCTAGTGGAATATTCAGATAGAGATATCTAGCTCAGTGGTTCTCAACCTGTGGGTAAGTCCCTTCACCCCATTTGCCTCAGTTTCCTCATCTGTAAAATGAAGTGACCTAGATGGTGAACTCCTAGAAAACAAAGACTGGTTCGTTTTGTTTCTTGTATTTTTGTTGTTGCCTTTCTTGGCATCCCCAGTACTTGGCACGGTGCCTGTGGATAGTAAGCATTTAAGAAAAGTTAAACTCCCTGACTGACCAACTAAGACCTTTCCTGATTCCCCCTTCCCCTTCCCACCCCTCCAAGTCCTCTCCTTTGCCCCATATGGCTTATCTTTATTTATCTGAATATATGTTTTCCCTTATTCTCTCCTCCAGAAAAGAGACTGCTTCATTTTTGGGTTTGTAGCCTCTTGGATTTAATACAATATCTTGTACAGCTTAAGTGCTTATTAACTTTTATAGAATTGGAAGTGAATTTAATTGATTGATAAGAAAACTGAGGCCAGGAGAGGTCAAGAGAACTGACAAAGTTCACCCAGGCAGTCAGTGGCAGGGCCCTCTGACTCTAAATCCAGTATTCCTTTGATTCCACCATCCTGCCTTTGACTGTTATAATCTCCTTCATCACGATGGCCTATTCCTCTGACACTGAAGACTTCAGTCATAATTTTCCTCCTTTCTCTCTCACTGTTTCTTCTGCATCCTTTTCCTCCTCCTATACCCTAAATGTCAGTTTTATCCAGGACATTATTTTCATCCCTCTTTCTTCTCTTCTCTCTCTATTCCTTCCTTTGGCAACGTGAAGCACTCCCATAATTAAAATTATCACTCCAGTGATGCCAATGTTTATACTCATATATGAAACTTACATCTCTCCTCTGGGTTTGATACCCAGGGTTTTAACTTCCAGCTAGATCAGTGGTTCTCAACCTTCCTAATGCCACAACCCTTATCTGCATGTGGGTGGACCCACCTGGAGACAGATAGAGGAGTGGTGTCTCGGTTCCTAAGACCATCAGAAATATGTTTTCCGATGGTCTTAGGCGACCCTGTTCAACCCCCAAAGGGGTCGTGCCCCACAGGTTGAGAACCACTGAGCTAGATATCTCTATCTGAATATTTCACTAGCACATGGAATTCAACACCTCCAAAGCTGAGGTAATTATCTCCCTCTCCACCCCCCCAAGAAATCCTAGCCCTTCTAACTTACCTATGTCTGATCCCAGTTTCAATTCTTCTCACATCTATGTCCACTCTCTTCTTCCATAATATCTCTTGCATCTGACCCCTCCTTTCTATTTCCACTACTTCAGTCCTAATTCAAGACTTTACTTGTTCTACTCCAATGCCCTCAGACGTGACCTACCTGACTCTAGCCTCTCCTGTCTCCAATCCATCCTTTTCACTACTGCCACATTGATCTGTCCAACACTCATCTGTGATCATATAATCTCCCTGCTTGTAAACCTTCAGTCTCACTACCTACAAAATACAGTTTGCATTCCTTAACCTGATTCTCGGGGGCCTCCAAAATCAAGCCTAACCCTCCCTTTCCAGACTTCTCTCTTACTAATTCCCTTCAGACACTACATACTCCAGCTAGAGCAGACTATTCCCTGTTTCTAGTACCCAGCATGCATTTAAAATCATAAATTTAGACTAAAGGGAACTTAGAGTTCATCTAATCTAGCTCTTGGGCAGCTAGCTGGCACAGTGGATAGAGCACCAGACCTGGAGTCAGGAAGACCCGTCTTCATGAGTTCAAATCTGGCCTCAGACACTTATGAACTATGTGACCTTGGGCAAGTCACTGAACTCTGCCTCAGTTTCTTGATCTGTAAAATGAACTGGAGAAGGAAATGGCAAACCACTCTAAGCATCTTTGCCAAGAAAACCCCAAATGGGGTCACAAAGAGTCGGAAATGACTGAACAACAAAGTCCAGTCCTTCTTTTACAGATAAAAAAAACCTAAGGTCAAAAGAAATCAAGTAATTTGCTTAAGGTAAGTTTGTAAAAGTCATGTAATTTGATCCCTTTGTATTGGCAAAGCTAACGGGTATTTAGCACTGAATAATTAATCAAGCCTTTGTTAAAGAAACAGAAGGTGTGAACCCCACAGGCTGAAAGTGTGTGTGTATGTAAGGAGAAGCCCCTGCTAGGTCAGCCAGGTTCTGGAGGCTGAGGAAGAGAGGCCCAGGCTGGAGAGAGTGATTTTCATTTTGAAAACCTGGATGGAGAGAGCGATTTTGATTCTGAGAGCCAGTTGACTTCTGCTGAGGAGCTACCAATTTCTTCTGGAAGCTGCTAAAGACTTCCAAGGGCCAGCTGGAGCTGCTAAGGCTGCTGAGGATTCCCTGAAGGCCAGCTGGAGCTGCCAAAGACTGAGGAAGCATGACTGTGGTGTTGGTACTTTGTCTACTTGTGGCTTTAAGTCTTGACTTCCTGGGAGCAGAGACTGTGAAGGATTTAAGGTGGACTGGATACTGTGAGCTTCAGTGTGGAACAGGGACTGCATGGAGAGCTGAACAAGGAGCTGGGAGCTATCTTTGAACCCAGTTGCCTTTGAACCCAGGTGACAGTTTGGTGAATCCAGGTAGGAGCTGGGACCATAGAAGGGGATCCAGGGAATCTGAGAATCTATCTCTGGTCAAGATGAAGAGATCACTCCATGGATACTTAGTAGTGACTGACTGAAGTCATAACTTACTTATGACCTTGAAATTGTAACTTATTTGTGACTAAGGGGTGGATGGCCTGTGTACTTTATACTACCCCTTAAGAGAGTGCTGAGTAGTGACTGATACTGTAACTTAGTGTGCCCCATGAGTAGAGAACTTTGACTTTTGTATTTTGTATCCTCCTTAAGGATGACTGAATGACTGAGTTGATTGAATGACTGAGTTACTAATTGATTGATTGACTAAATGATTATACTTTGTTCAAAACTATTCGACCACTGCAATGAAAATTATGTGGCCATTTTCTGTGATAAGTTGTTGAGTTATTATGTCATTGTGAATGCTGTATTTTTATTTTCTGTGAATGTTTTGCTCTGATTTGTTATTGAATAGAATATTCACTACACTGTGTAATCAGAACCTTGAAAGCTGTTCACAGTAGCATTCTTCTGGAAAGCTGCTCGTGCTTGGCTTTACAAAGTGACAGAGCCAAATTATAAACCCAAGGCCTCTAACTCCAAATACAACCATCTGTCCACTAAACTTCTCTGCCTCAAACTGTTTGCTTGCTCTATTCCTTCTCCCAAGATTACCTCCCTCTCCCACATCTCTTCCTGATGAAACCATACATATCTCTCAAAGTCTAGCAAATAATTCCACTTCCTCCTTGCAGCTTCCTCTAGCCAGAATAATCTTTTCTAAACTTCCATTAAACTTTGTTTTAGCCTCTTCAATGGCACTTATTTCACTCCACCCTGGAGTCTCAGGTGTGTACTCATCACCTCTACCAAATTCTTGGTGGTAGAGAGTGGGGGTGGGTCAACCATATGGTCTTTATCATGGTATTTCTCTGGCCTAGCACCTAACACAATGCCTTGCACATAGGAGAGAGTAAGTAAAAGTTAGTAAGTAAAGTAAGATAGTAAGTAAAAGTTCTTGAATGGTCAATGGGGGTTTCTGGACAAAGAATGGACCATGAGATTACCCAAAGAGAGGGCACTGGGGCAATTATCCAGTCTCTGTATTCATTGTTTCCTGAGTATTCCAGTGTTTAGGATAAGACCTAAAGAAGGGAGAGAGGCTTCACATGCACCCCCAATCCACCAAACACAAACAGATTGAGACTGCAGAAAGCCAGGAAAGTGAGATGGTCAGAACCTTTCAGACCACTGGCTTCCCAGACAAAAGCCATCCTACATCTTGTCACATTCACCCCTGGGACCTCAGTCCTTTGTAAAGCCTTCCAGAAGATGCTATGATTAGGGTTCATCAATCCTAGATGAGTATATCCTCCTGAGAACTCATTCTCCCCAGTCACTAGTGCTTTCCCCAAAAAAACTACCTTATGATCATTTTGTATATATGTGACCAATAAGCCCAGTCCTTATGAGCCGATCAATAAGCCTAGTATTTATGAATACATGTAGCATGTTCTGCTGATGGAATTTCCATATAAACTTGAGTTTACATAAACTTTCTGTAACTGGTTCAGGTTCAGTAACTATGAGATGAAGAAGAGCTTTTTTGATTGTCTATGTAAACTGAAACAAGGATAAATTCATTTTTGCTTTTTTTTTGGAGGGGGGAAAGGTAGGGCAATTGGGGTTAAGTGACTTACCCAAGGTCACACGGCTAGTGTTAAGTGTCTGAGGTCAGATTTGAACTCAGGTCCTCCTGACTCCAAGGCTGGTGCCCTATTCACTGTGCCACCTAGCCACCCCATTACAAGGATGAATTCAAATGGCACTAGTTATCCAATCCCAATCTCTTAATTTTTATCTTGTCTGACTGAGTTCTGGTGAGAAAGATAATGCTGCAAAGTGAGAGGACGAAGACCCTCCCCATTGGAGGCTGACATGTGGCCTCATAAATATAGGCCTCTTTTGCATTTATTCTTTCCTGTTTCAGAGGAAGGAGATTTTAGATGGTTACGATTTTGTGAGCTTCAAAAGGGCAGAAGAGTGAATCACCAAAGTCTGAGAGCTGGAATCCATGTTAGAATTTGCCAGAAGCCATATGATGAAGAGAGACATCCCAAGCAACTTGCCTGACCCATTATAACAGTAGCAGAGATCCATACTCATCCATTTATCCAGCATGCCACCACTTGGAAATGAACTTCATGGGGTGAACGCTCTGTAGAAACTGTGTAAATTATAAGCCTACTTTCCCCAGGGACAGGGATAAGTGCTGTTTTATAGAGGAGGAAATAAGACAAGAGGGGCAAAATAATTGTCCATGTCACACAGTCAGTGGTGGAACCGGGACTAGAACCAAGCCCGGGTGGCTTTCATAACTCAGTTCAATTCACCGAACATTTGGAGCTGCCCTTCCTGTTAGAGGAAATGTTTGCAACTTGCTTTTTTATCTTTGAAGTATCTCTTTATAAAAGTTAATTGATGTTAATTGGTTAAATACTAGAGCACTAATCACTAATGACAGAGGAGAGTGGGATATACTGGAATGGGGATTTGAGTCAATAGCTTTAGAAAAGAAACACTCCCCCCTCCCCCAACACTTCACTGGGTAAGTAGCCCTAGAACCCTGAGGGACCTAGCTGGCTGCTCTGGGAGAACAGGGCCAGAGTCGATCCTACATGGAAATGTTTCCCCAGGAAGAATACAAGTTCAAAAGGGGACAAGGATTCCACTGTTGTTGTTGTATCTCCCAAGCTCAGCACAGCACCTAGCACGGAGAAGTCACCTAATTAGATTAATAACAGTAAACTATGAATGCTATTTTTTTACAACCCAGGATCCCACCCTCCCCCTGAGAATCTTACATAGCCTTGTGATGATAAGAACTTGTAGGAGTATCTACCCTTCCCCAAACCAACCGCAGGCGACCAAAACCCCAAGCTCCTATATCTAAGTAGAGCAGAAGATATTCAAAATGGCACCTGAGGTTTATCCCTGGTAAAGGATAGTACTAAGGTCCCTGGATGCTCTTGTTCAACCCACAGAGGGTGTCAGTGCTGTTGATAGCAAAATTCTGGGGTTAGCTAAATTTGCCAGAGCATCTTGCCAAGGAGCTCAGTTGCTGGGCTGGACAAGATAGATGTAATCCATTTACCTAATCTTGCCCACCTGGGGAATGTGTGAGTGTCTGTGGGTGTCTGTGTGTCTCTGTGTGTCTGTGTGTCTATGTGTCTGTCTGTGGGTGTCTGGGTGTCTGGGTGTATGTGTCTGTCTATGTGTGTGCCTGTGTGTGTGTGCCTCTGTGTGTGTTTATGTGTCTGTGTGCCTCTGTGTGTGTGTGTGTGTGTGTGTGTGTGTGTGTGTGTGTGTATGTGTGTTCACTAGGGACTGGGATGAGGGACTAGGAATATTAGTGCAAATACATCTACACTCTGAGGAAATCATTTCAAAGAACACAGATCCCACTGACCACGGGCTAAAAGAAGCATTCACAGAGGAAGGGCAGCTCCAAATGTTCAGTGAATTGGACCGAGTTATGAAAGCTCACCAGGTATGGTTCTAGTCCAGGTGTCACCACTGACTGTGTGACCATGGCCAAGTTATTTTGCCACTCTTGTCTTGTTTCCTCATCTCTAAAACAACAAGGTTGGGTTTGAAGATGATCTCTGAGCTTGGAAGGGCCATTGGTCTGGAGGCCACCATCAAGTGATGAAATGCCCCTTGCCCAAATGAATTACACATTTAGAATTTCCAAGGCCTCTGCCTCAAGTGGGAGCCAGATGCTAAAGATAAAGCTTGAATTTTCACCTCTCTCAAGAATCTTCTATCTGGTAGTAGTGGGTAGCTCTAGCAGAATAGTTCTGTACTGGGGAGGCTAGGTGGCACAGTGAATAGAGCACCAGCCCTGGAGTCAGGAGGACCTGCGTTCAAATCCGGCCTCAGATCCTTAACACAAAAAAAACTAGCTGTGTGACCTTGGGCAAATCACTTAACCCCAATTGCCCTGCCCTCCCCCCTCCAAAAAGGAAAAAAAAAAAA
>CM053582.1:388956624-388982087 GCA_028627135.1 Pseudochirops cupreus
CCCCCCCCCCACCAAATAACTGAGTCAATTATGCTAACCAATGAGCAGTTTATTATTAATACAGAATCTCCCCTGCCATCCAATATACCACATCCTGTACATATGATCTATATACACCCCTTACCCTTGTTAACCAGAGCCCCAGGGTCCCCCTCTACAAGGCCCAGGAGTCATCCCACTCTCTAGTCAAGGAGACCATCCCCATTTAAGCTCCCTGTATCTTCCCTAGTCTCCAACTCTCTCTAACCTAATCCCTCAACTTGTTCCAACCTCCCACCCCAGTCTAGTCCCTCTTCCCACACTAAGTCCTATCCTCACTGCCCCCAGGGCTTCCTATATAGCACCACTTTAGTGGAGTGAGACCATGGGCTAGAAGTTGGGGCCAGGAACCCAAAGGTAGATTGAAGCAGCACCAGAGGAGGACTCCACCCCAAAACTATAGGGGGTAAGGAAGGGGAGGAAGGAGGGAGGGCAGTGAGAGAGTGAGAGAGGGGAGGGTAGGAGCCACCGTCCAGGCAGAGGGAGCTTGGGGCCAGGTGGAGCACACCATCGCAGCAGCAACTAGGCAGGAGGCTCTTCTCCAGGGGGCACAGGGAAGCCACTCAGGTCTCGGCCAATGATCTCACTCACTGGAAGGGAGAGGTAGATGAGGAGCCAAAGGAAGTTGGAATAGGTTCCCTCTCTCCCCAAAGGTCTCAGATGTTGCTAGGCAAGTCATAAGCTAAGACTCTAAGGTCCTATGCCTAACTCAAGGTACCTTTTTCAACTATGTCTATCTCAGTTTCTCCAGCAGAAAGTTGGACTAAATCCTAGTCCAGGGGTTGGGGAACCTGAGGCCTTGAGAACCTTCTAGGTTCTTGAGTGAGGCCTTTTGACTGAGTTCAAGTTTCACAGAACAAATCCTCTTAAGGGGATTTGTTTTGTGAAGTTTGGATTCAAAGAGCCACACCTGAGGATGTAGAGGGCCACATGTAGCCTTGAGCCCACAGGTTCCCCACCCCTGTGCCTAGTCCCTGCTATCTCAAAGCTATCCCACTTCTACCACTGGGGTTCTCTGAGTCCCCTCCACCACCCCAGAGAAAGCTGGCCCTATTCTCTAATAATGGGCTCCTCCTCCCCTCCCCCTGCCCTTTAGTCCATAGGATAGGATCCTGTGTACACTGTCCGAGTCAGGGGTGGGGGTAATCTGAATGGCTCCTGGATGGCTAACTCAGACCTTCACCATCATGTGTGAGGAAGGGGAGAGATTTCATGCATCCATTTGTGGGAGAAGGGGAAAATCTCAGCCAAAAGCAGCAGCAGATCATGGTCTCTTTCTCCACACCCCTCACCCCAGTGGCCATCAGCATGGGGAAGGCGGCCACAGAGCTTTGAATGGTTGCAATGAGTGTAAGGGGTAGACAGAGCATCACATGTGCCCCTGAGCTTGGGGGGACCCCACACTTCTTACGGGGCAGCCATATTTAGAGACCAAAGGAACCTCATTGTACACATACACTGAGGGGGTAACCCAGAATCTTCCCAGCCCTAATTTGGCAAAAAGGCCATTAGAATCCAAAGGAGGCCCTTAGATCATTCTAACCTCCCTCTTTATTGCACCCTCATCTTGGCCCACCCTCAAATGCTAGCAGGAAGACAGATCTTTGTCATCAAAAAAAGACTAAGCTTTCTCTATTTGGCTATAGCGTCCCCCAACTACAAGACACAAACACAGAGATATGTGACCCACCCACCTTCTTCCAGTGTGATGCCCTGGATGGGGACGCTCTCTCGGAAGCCACTGCCATAGCTGCCCCTGTCTTTCTCCTGTTCTGGGGCTCCCTCCCCTGTGCCATATCCTGACCCCACCTCATCATACCCCTCAGCAGCAGGGTGGGCACCCTGGGGTGAGAAGGGCCCCTCCGGCTGAGGAGAAGATGGCAGTGGGGGTTGATAGGCAGCTGGTGGTGGGAAAGGCAGCCCAAGGGAGAAGGGTGCCCCACCTCCTCCATAGGGGTCAGCAGGGAAAGGTCTAGGAAGAAAGTTGTTAGGGGGAGGAGGACGTGGGCAGCCAGGACTCCCAGTAGGCTCTGGAAACAGCCTCAGGCCAGGCCTATAGGAAGGAGGGCCTGTCTGGGGGTAGAGCGGGGGTGTCCCAAAGTTGAACCCTTCAGACAAATAAGTGGATTCATAGGAGGAATCATCAGGGGGATAAGAATAGGGGGGTCGGGGTGGTGAGAAGTCCATGTCGGTACCAAATGGGGGGCCAGGAGCTGAAGGAAAACCACGAACTGATGAATCTGAGAGTGGTTCCTCTTTGAAGATCACTGGGGTTGGTGAGAAGAAAGCATGAAGGACACATTCATAATAATGAAAAGCAAGTGGTCTTAGGTGAGTGGCATTCTGCCCTCCTCCCTATGTCTGTCACCCCTGCCCCTGAGGATCCTGACATGACTCTGTTCCCTTTAGCTCTCCTGAGCTCTCCCCACTCCTTCACTTATCCCTGGGGTTGAAGGAGGTAGTTTTGGGGGGTGGGGGAAAGGAAGGAATGACTGACCAAGTCATTGGATAGACCAATGACTGGCATTTTTTGAATCAGGGGTCATTGTCGCTCCTCTCTCATCAAGAGCCCAATGAGCCTCCTCACCTCCCCACCTCCCCACCAGGATCTCATGCCCTCCTGACATCATACCAGGCAAGAATTTGAAGCTCTGGGTGGGACTTCTTTTCCTCCTTCCATTAGAGACAAAGAAATAGACCTGGACAGGTCGGGACACTCGTTTATTGCTGTATTCAGGCACGGCCAAGGTCAGTGTCACCTGTGGGGGGGGGGGGGGAGGAAGGAGAGGAGAAATGAGAAACAGAGAACAGCCCAACACTCCTTTACAAGGACACTAACTTAATCTCTAGCCTTTTTTTCATCTACTATTGAGTAGAATTCATTCCAAAGAGAGATATCCAATTCCAGGATTACCAGGCTGTCCCCTTGTGGAAAGAATGTGGAACTTCAGAAGCCCACAAGGCTTATTGGGCAGGAGCAGTTCGGAATTTCTGAGCTATCCACCTCCCCCAAACAAGTGGGAGTCCCCCAAGGATACCATATTACCTCATTGCTTTTCAGCCTGTTCACAGTGGCCTCCTCCTCCCACTGCAGTTTTCCATCTGTGAGAAGGGGACACAGAGCTCAAACCCCCCACTCCAGAGAGAAAAGAAAGGCAGAGGCATATAAAAGGGAACCCCAAAAAGGTTACTGGACTACCTTTATTGCAGCATAAGGGAAACTTGGACTGCTTATGACCAGAGGAACCAAAAGCTAGCTCAGTATATCCCTAACTCACATGTTCATGTTTTCATTGAATCCCAGCTTTGGACCGGACCTCTGAGTTCATTTAATCCAATCCACATCTGAATAAGCAGTTTGGCAGAACAGTGGATAGAGTCAAGAGGACTCATCTTCCTGGCTTCAAATCTGGCCTCAGACACTTACTAGCTGTGACCCTTTGGTAAGTGACTTGGCCTTGTTTGCCTCAGTTTCCTCATCTGTAAAATGAACTGGAGGAGGAAATGGTAAACCACTCCAGTATCTTTGCCAAGAAGACCTCAAATGGGGTCATGAAGAGTCATACACAATTGAAATGATGGAACAACAATATTGAACAGAGAACCCCTCTACGGCATACCCGATGAGTGATCATCCAACCTCTATCTGAAGGCCTCCTGTGATGGTGAATCTACTACCTCTTAGAATTGTGCTCCTTTGAGAGAGTTATAAAGTTAAAACATGTAACTTCCAAACCTAAACCTGCCTCTCTTTAAAGTACACCTGACCCATATCGGTCTCAGTTCTTTTTCATCTCCAGGGTCAAGTATAATCAGTCTAACTAATGATAGTCTTTGAAATACTTGAAAGCAGTCATCATGTCCTATTCTCTGCCTGATTGCTGCTTCTTCAGGCCAGATATTGCATTGCTTTAAATTCCCTAACATTCTGGTCACCCTCCTCTATACATTCATTTGACAAAGTCCTTCCTGGTATGTTGTACCCACACCCAACACAATAGTTTAACTGCATTCTGACCAGAACAGAGTGAAAAAACACTAACACTGCTCTCGTTCTCAACAGTTATCATCCATTTACACCATTCATCTATTTGTAGCTAAATTTATAACTCTATTTGTAAAGATTTATTGATTCCATTTGATTTTTGTTTTAATGAAGGGACACCTACATTGTATGACTCTGGGGGACAGGAAAGTATCCCACCACGGTCAGATCCCCATCAGGTTCACAGGTCTGAGATCAAGAGCTAGACTAGCAATTTCTAAGGTACCATCTCAGATTAAGATACTGTATCCCAGGAATCAGAATCCATTTTGTTACCATGATACAGAAAGTTAAACTGAGGACAAGAAAAGGGAAAACACCTATCTAGGGTCAGTGGTAGATCCAGAAACAGAACTCATCACCCTTAATATGATGCTGCGTCTTCCACAATTGCTCTGCCTTTTGGTGGAAACCAGGATATTCCTTAATATCAAAAGCATCACTTGGGGGAATGGGGGTGGGGCACTGGAATCTCCTCTTCTGGACCACAGGGCAAATGAGAAAGGAAGAGTTGATTCAATCTGAGTGCCTATTCCCTTTTCACAAGATATCCACATGCACATTGGATCTAACTAGACCTTAAGGTTAAGCAGAGTCTGTCTTCTACCTACGGTAGGAGTAGGGTTCCTGGGAAACTGAAAAACAGAAGCATATGTCTAGAGCTTCAAAGTCCCAGAATGGAAAGCATGGACCTTAGAAGTCCTTCCACTCCCCTTCACCAGATGTGCCTTGCCATCCTAACCCAGACTTGCTTTCCCATTCCACCCACCACCAAAACCTTACGTAGGTTTCATCTTTGGGAACCACATGAGCCCTTCTCTGTTTCACATTTTGTTCTGTGCTGTGAAAGCTACAGCACAGAATAGAGATGCCTCTCAAAATTTGGAAGGTGGGGATAGGAAGGCTTTGGCTTGCCCTCTTCATTCAACCTTACCCATCTACTCCCACTCCACAAAAGCCAACCATTCTCATGCTGGCCCTCCCTTAATTATAGTGAGTAAGTCCTTGGGGAGAGAAATAAAGAACTGGATAGTAAGATCCAAATAGATGAATGTTATAAAATTAAAACAAGCCAGCAGAATGACAGCAATGCTATCTCTCTGGCTATTTCAACATCATCTGGAATACTGGGTGCCACATTCCAGAAAGAGTATAGACAAATCGGAGTACATTCAGAGGAGGGCAGTCAGACCGGTGAGAGAATTAGAGTATAACATAAATTCTTTCTAACTTTTGCACTTTACTCGGTTTCCCAAATACTCTTGCACATACTATCTTATTTTATCCATTTTAGAGATAAGGAAACTGAGTACTCAGAGAGTTAGGTGACCTACCCAGAGTCATGTGGGTAATTTGTTCCAGAAGCCCAACACTTCCCTTAGTCCTAACCTTTCTCCCATTGCACTGGACCTCACTCTCACTCCCATGTTTCTCTATCCTGGGCTCCACTAACCCCCTAAGTACTCACCAGGGCCCCTCTCAATGAAAACCACCTTGGAGTCAGGCAAAAAATTGGCTCCTGACAGCACCAGCTCCTCACCCCCTCGAACAGAACAGGCGCTCAGGTTATAGGCTTCTACCTGGGGTAGCTCCTGTGCTGAACGCTGGGCTGAAACCAGAAGGAATGAGAGACTGGGCAAGGATGTGGAGGATGTGAAGCAGCCTCCCCCTTCCCTCACCAGTCCCTGATTCTAGAGTTGGCCCACAGAGTCTACTAAGGACTCAGAGGGGGAATCCTACCCTTCACCCCCTTGCTAGAGAGAAGCAGGCAGACGCATCTCAGCAGATCCATGGACATGCAGACAGAGAATTCCAGGAAAATAGACTATAAGATCCCAGCCGTGTGGAGGGGAATCCATAGACAAGCAGGTGACTCATGGGAAAAGAGGCTTCTGCAAACAGAGAGGCAGAAAGGCCAGAGGAGGAGCAGATAGGTAGGTGGGACAATAGGAAGGACATAAGCCGGAGAACATGGAGGATAGAAAGACCTAAACACTCTTCTGGGGGTCCCCTGACACAGCCCTCTCCCTTTGCTCACAGCACTCAATGGGCACTGAGGCCACCTGCACCGACACGACCTTCCCGCCACCCTGTGGCACGTGTACACGGAACACTAGCCGGACCCTCGTATTCTTGCGTCCAATGTCGGTCTCCCCCTTGCGCAGCTCTATGTCTGAGTTCCGAAGTTTCAAGATTCCAGCGCAGTCAATGCTGTCCATGTGGGGTCGGGTGGAAAGGGTTAGGAACCCCTTTACTCTTTCCTTCCTGAGTCAAGATGAACTTCTCCAACGAAACACATTCAAGACCCTCCCCATTCCAATTCATCCACCACTCAACTGCCAAAGTGATTTTCCTAAAATCCCGGTTTCCTAAAACCCCTCCCTCCCATCCACCCATTCGCTAAATTTCAGTGACTCACTATTACCTCTAGGATCAAATGTAAACCCCTCTGTTTGGCAAATTAAAGTCCTTCATAACCTGTCTCCTTCCCATCTTGCCAGTATTCTTCTACTTTGTTCCTATGCACAAACTCTATGAACCAATAACACAGCCTTCTTGCTCGCTCCTCATACATGACATACCATCCCCCTGACTGTTGCCTTTGCCTGGATTGTCCTCTGTGCCTGGAGCACTCACTCTCCCCACCTCCATCTTTAAGGTTTAGCTCAAACCCCACCTTCCAAAGAAGGCTTTTCCCAGCCCCTCCTGCCCCAACTCCTAGTGCCAGCCTTCTGAAACCTCGCCCCATTTGGGAGGCATCTAACTTATGTGTATCTAGTTATTTGCTTGTTATCTCCCTAGTTAGACTATGAACTCCTTGAGAGCAGGAACTTGCCTTTTTTTGTATCTCTAGCACTTAGAGAAGTGCAGAGCATCTAGTAAATGCTTGATAAATACTTGTGGACTAACAAATATACTCCCCTTGTAATCCCTGAAAGGTTTCTCCTGACTTTTCTGAAGGACTGGAAACTAGATGCACTTATTCAGAAAGAGCAGAAGGGATACCCCCCACTCCCAAATACTCCCCCCATCTCATCCCCAAATAGACTTCTCTAAGTGATTTGATGACCTAGAACAAAGATCCCTGTCCCACCTCCTAGGAACAGACTCTCTCAGGGACAGAATCTTAACCCTTTTTGGAGGAAGGGGGTGAGAGGAAGGAGAAAGAAGAAGAGGAATAGATGACCTGGTCCTGGGTGCTGGGCCCCACTGAAGGCTCCTGGTCCCCAGGCCCTGCTGGCTCTAAAGAGTGAAATGAAAACTCACTTGGCAGCCATGTTGTTCTCGGGAAGCAGAGTCATCTCTAGCACCTTAGTACCACTGACTACAGCCTCATAGCTAGCTGTGGCCACCATCTTGCCAGTGATGCGATGCACTTGGTAGAAGGCATGGGGCCTCAAGTTCCGCTCATCTGCCGTACCAATGAACATCTGCAGAGTTAGTGGCTTCTCGTTGTAGCCTAGTAGCTAGTGGAGGGAAACAGGGGCATGAGTTAGAGCTTACCACAGCTAACATCTTTAATATGCCCTAAGATTTTTAGACCCCCAGGAATTGGGGGTGGGGGTGAAGAATAAAAGAAAAACTGGAATATATTTCTCAGGGGAGATAGAAAATGGGCTATTGGGAAGAGATGGCCTGGACTAAGAGTGTTGCTCTTGGAGAAGGGCCCAGACTTGGCTGGGGAGATGGCAGGAGAAAACTGAAGGAGACATTGGACTCAATGTAGAGACAATCTAATTCCCAGTGACCTTTGCCTTCAGTCTAACCTTACCCCTGACATCTAGCTGACCATCCTTCTCTAGAGTGGATCATAAAGACTCCCAGGGGATGGAATGAGGGGGAAATGGCATGGGGGTGGGGGGGAGTGGGGAGGGATTAGTATCAAAGGATCTGAAAGAAAGAGTACCCACTCTCATTCTCCTCCTTGAAACAGCCTAGCCCCTCCTCCAGTCTGGGGCCAGGCAGGTCAGAGCTGCCAGGGATCGTGGGAAAGGGCATGGTTATAGGGCTACACAGCTGGAACCCATCTGTCCAAAGAGCTGGGAGTAGAGAAGGGACAGAATCCTTCTTTCAATAAATCCTCTGATTACCTTGACCACAGGGTGCCCCCCTGGTGTGGCTTTGACAGCCCCTCTGCTGCCCTCTGTCTCATAGTGGGCACGGTGATGAGCTCTGGGTTGCACTTCAATTCTCAGCTCCAGTTGTTCAAACTGGCTGGGCAGGGGCCAGTCCAGAGGGGGTAGTGCTGAGGCCCTGGGCAGGGGAGGGGAAAAGAAAAATGGAGTTCTCTCTTCCCCGGACTCAAGAGCAAGATAACCTTGACCCTGACCCAAACAGCCCCACCACCACCACCACCTCCCTGAGCTCCCTAAGAGCTAAGAAAGAGAAATAGCTACAGAGGAACATGGAACACCTGGATCCTCTCAGGGCTCTGGAATAAGTAGCAATATGACAGGGGCAAGTGTGTTCTCTGCTTCTTCAAGGCCCCCAAATTAGAGCTCTAGAGCACCCAGGGTTAGAGAATTAGGAAGGAAAGTCAGGCTCTTCACCTCCATACACAGAAAACTTAATCCTTTCTCTAAACCCTCTATCCTTCATTATGAGCTAAAAAGAAGATAAAGGTATAGATCACTACTTTTGTGCTGATAGAGATCTTAGAGATCACGTAACAGGAACAACTTTATTTTGCAAATGAAGAAATTTAGGAGTCTCATGGGTTAAGTGACTTGACCAAGGGTCATATAGTGAGTTAGTGGAAGAATTCAGGCCTCTTGATTCACAGTCTAAAGCTCTTTCCTATAATAATAGCAATAATGATATTAACAATGACTCATGTTTATATAGTAATTTAAAGTTTACGGAGTATTTTTCAGGTACCTTATGAAATTGTCATTTCACAGACAAGAAAACTGAATCTCAGAGAAGTGAAATAGCCTGTAGAAGTTACATAGCTAGTGTAAAAGTTCAAATCTGGTCTCGGACACATACTGTGTGACCTTGGGCAAGTCACTTAACCCTGCCTGCCTCAGCTGTCTCATCTGTAAAATGAGCTGGAGAATGAAACAGCAAACCATTCCAGTATCTTTGCCAAAAAGATCCCAAATTAGGTCACAAAGAGTTGGATATGACTGAAAAATGATTGAACAACAACCAGTGTCAGAGTTGGAATTCAAACCCAGGTCTCTGACTCCAGGTACAACATTCTTCTGACGCTATGAGATCTCTTCTGACTATTTTGAGAACTCTAAAAGCAGAGTCCATTTTGTCACCCTGACTGCCTAGGATGAAAGCTTGTGAACTGATATGCTCTTACAGAGCTCATGAGAAGGAATCTTACCAAAGGTCTTCTCCAAACTTTCATCTAGACAAGACAGGATCAGAAGAGAGCCCAACCTGTTTTTTTCCAGTCTGGGTCAACTCAATCAGACATGGCAGAGATGAAGGAGGAGGAGGAAGAGGAGGAGGAAAAGGACGAAAAGGAGAAGGAGGAGGAGGAGAACTAGCATTTATATAGCATTTTAAGGTTCGCAAAGCATTTTACATATATTATTGAATTTTTCCTTATAACAACCCTCAGAGGTAAGTGGGTAGACCCATTTTACAGAAAAGGAAATTGAAATTAAATGATTTGCTCATATTCGCATAACTAGCAAGTATCTGAGACAGGGGGCAGCTAGGTGGCAAAGTGAATAGAGCACCAGTCCTGGAGTCAGGAGGATCTGAGCTCAAATCCGACCTCAAACACTTGACACTTACTAGCTGTATGACCTTGGGAAGTCACTTAACCCCAATTGCCTTGCCTCCCCTCTCTTCCCCCCCAAAAAAGTATCTGAAACAGGATTTTAACTCCAATCTGTTCTTACTGGCTCCTAAACTGTGTCATCTAACTACCTCTAGATAAGTAGTTAAGTAAACAACGATCTTGATAGGTGGAAATGTTAAGGAAAACAGCATTTTTAAAAATCAAAATGAAGTAGTATTAAGTTGTAAAATTGTATTCATTCATAAATATCCACTTTAGTTACCAAGTTAATTCTAATCTAGCATGTAGGAAGCAGGGAAAGAAAAACCTCTTGGAGCAGGAAGAGAAGAACCTTCTTCAGCCCTATCCCCTTTCTCTGCCAGTCCACTCAGCAGAAGCAGATAGCAGATGGCTGCCTCCTTCCCCAAGGCTAAAGAGAAGGATCTCTAATACCCTCACCTGAAGATGGGGCTATGTCCCCCAATGCGGGCCTTGGACCAGGACAGTGGGGAGGGCACAGCCAGGTAGTCCATGCCAGGTACATCTTTGCGAGGAGGTCCAGGAGGGGCCACAGCTTCCTCCCCGCCTGGTACAGATTTCCCATTGCACGGAGTGGGCTCTTCTGGCCGGGGTAATGCCACTGCCTGTTCACTGGATGTTCGCCGGGTCTTCTGGGGAATACTCTCAGCTGGCGGGACCCCGACATAGTCGAAGGGGCCAGGGGAGCCAGGATCCCGGGCCAGGGGTGGTGGTGGTGGGGGAGTTGGCTCAGGCCCTTCATCCCCCAGACTTCCTCGACGGGACAGGGCAGGGGAGGCTGAGGATGGTGTGCCAGAGCTGGAATAACGCCTTTTGCCACAAGGGGAGGCTGGTCGGGGGGAGGCTGGGGCTGGGCCTGGGGCACTAAGGAGCAGCCAGCTGTCCTCAGGCCCCCGACCTCCAGGACTAGGACCATAGACACCCCAGGGATCATCCGGGGTCCAAGGCCGAGGGGAGGCCCGGGGTGAGGGGAGTGGGGATCCCAGGCCAAATCTTGAAGCTGCCTCATTCAGTTCTGATTCTACTTCATCACAGGCAGCATATAGGGCTGCCTCATCTGAGGCATCAGAGAAGAAACTCCAGGAGGACAAACTACTGCTACCAGGACTGGGACTAAAGAAGGAGCCTCCACTGCCTGTACCTCCAGCCTCTCGGTAGCCTCCAAAGCCATCAGGCGGGGGATAATCACGGGGAGAGCCATCTCCCCAGTTGTCGGGGGTATCCTCTAGTGAGGGTGGAGGTTCAGGTGTGGGGGATATTGAGGTGATGCGAATACTTGGGCACTCCAAGATTCTGCCCCCTCCAGCCCCTCCAGGTCCCCCACCAGGTCCCCCCAGCCTCACCAATCGGGCAGGCTGACTCTCCCAGGTACCAGGTGGTGGTGCCGGCCGTGGGGGTGGGGAGTGCATGCCCGGCCGAGATGGTGGGGGCCGAGGGATGCCAATAGGGGAGGCACCATAGGGAGGAGGTTCACCTAGGGCCAGACTGCAGCAAGAGGGGGAGTCTTCTGTGTCCAGCTCTGTGAAAGAGAAGGTAAGAAAAGAGGGCAGGGAAGGGCAGGAGGTAAGACAGAGAAAATGGGGGCGGGCAGGAGACAGAATCTTTGGCCCACAGAGGCTTCTGACTACCTAAGTTCACTCTACCCAGCAGGCTTCACGACTCGGTGGGGTTTTTGCAGCATCCCGGACATGACAACAAAGGACACATGCCCTCCAGTTACAGGTGTTCCAGAAGGTCTGGAAGCCACCCTGCTAGCCAGACTATCTCCTTGACCCTCCCCACCCCCGGCGGGGTACCAGAGAAAAAGATACCTTCAACTCCAAGGTGGGCTTCAAGAGGGTGGGGCCATGAGGAAGAGGGAGGAACTTAGGCTCGGGGGCGTGACTAAGAGGGGTTTGGTTGGGGTGAGGCTTGTTAAGAGCAGAGGAGGGTTTAGGGCGGTGCTGGGCGGGGCCGGGGGCGACACACACATGAACCCAATTAGCAGCGGTTCCCAAACCCCCAAACTTCGCTGGCAGGCTCCTCTGTTACCATCGTAACCGTGGCCTGGCCCCGGGGGCCCAGGGAAGAAGGGGGAGGGGGCACCAAGGCTGTGGTGACGGGGGGCGGGGTCTTCCCTCTCCCCCTTCCCCCAAATCCGGAGGAGGAGAGAAGGTGGTTGCGTGCCGGGACTGGGAGGGGGCTCGAGGGGGGCCTCGGATTCCGTGCGAGCAGCGGCCGCCGCCCCCGGCTCTTCCCAGCCATCTGCCTCTCATTGCGGCCAGACGAGGGGGGGCCTCTGCGAAGCTCTGAGGGGGAGCTCCAGCGGGACCTGAGATTCCCCCTCCACCCTAGTCCTGTTGCGTCCCGCCTTGTCGCGTCTCCCCGGCCTAGAGGCTTTCTGGTAGGAAGCATGGGATGGGACGCGACCCAAGGCAGGACCTCATCTTCTCCTGGGGGTGTCCCATGTCCCTCAGATCTCAACCCGGTTACGTCCATTCGTCAGTCCCTCCCTTCTCCTTCCCTCCAGTTCCCCATCCCAGTGACAGCCGGCGCGGGAGGCGGTGCGCGGCGGACCAGCCGGCCCCCACCCCCCACCCGAGCCGCGACCTAAAAAGGAAAAAGCGGTGCCCATGCCCCCAGCCCCAACTCCATGACCCCCAAGGCCCACGGAATCCTCTCAAGGCTGCCTCAAACCTTTTATCCTCCCGCCCCAAAGATTCGCAAGCCCCCTAGACTCACAGACCCCAGCCCCTCCAGCCCCCCTCCCTGGACCCCGAAACCCTTCCCGACCCCGCACTAACCTTCCCCAGGCCCAGGCCCCCCCGGCCCCAACGGGGGGGCCTCTTTCTCCTCCCCGAACACCAGTTTAAATTCCAGCTCCTCATCCTCGCAGCTTGCAGCCCCCATAGATCTGGCCAGAGCCCCTAGGCCTCTATTCGGGGCTAGGGAGGGGGGGGGGGGGCTTCTGTGTCCTCACCCGGGGCTTGCCCCCTCCGCCGCCGCCGCCTCCACCCTCCCGACGCCCCCTCTTTATTATAGAAACTTTTCCAAACTTTTTCCCCCAAACTTCTTCAAAGCGGCCCCCCCTCAGCCTGTCTCTGATTGGCTGTCCGGGATGCTCCAGCTCCTCCTCCTGGGATGAGATGGGAAAACCACGCGCCCCTCGTCCCAATCCACCCTCCCCCCCCACCTCGTTTTCTCCCCCTCCCTCTCCCACCAAAAAAAAAAAATGAATTGGAAAATGGTCCCTCCTGCACTCCTCCGCGTGGTACAATCTTATTGACGCCTATTGGCCAATGGCCCTGACAGTCACTGCCCAACCTGACCTCCCAGTTCCCTCAGCCCCTTCTCCTAGCGGTTTGGATTTCTAGGTCTAAATATCTTAGTGCCTCCAAGTCACTGTGCCCCTAGGGACTAGGTCCTCAAGGATGCGCCAACTCCCCCCGCAACTGTTTTCTTCTCCCGCGGGGTCTCCCCGGGATGTAAAGTGGAATACAGGCAGGCCCACTTCCCTCTCTGCAGACCTTAGTTTAGGCCCTACTAACTGCTACAGAGAACAACCCATTCGGCTCTAGGGATTGTCTAGGGAGTAATTGTCCTGCCCGAAGCCTGGGCCTGGACTGGAAGCCCTTACCGCAACAGACAGAGCCTTCATCGGTAATAATCACTCCTCCCCTTGGCCCCCACCCGGGTGAGATAAGGGGAGTAGCCTCATTAAGTTCCCCGAGGAAGAGATAGAACTGAAGGGATCAGGGCTACTGGACAGTGCACAGCTATCCAGGCCTGGCTTTCCTGTTGTTTCTGTGGTCCCCATCAAGAGGGAGTGGCATTAATTAACCTCATCAGTAAACCTGTTTCCCCTTTACCCACCCGGGGCAAAGCCTACCCTTGACTCCCCAGTTTGGAGGAGGGTGGAGTCCAGCTTCTCTGAAGCCTTCTCTAATTCTTCCTGTAATCTTGGCTAGGGTTACTCGACGTCCCTGGCCACTGGTGTTTTAGGTGGCCCAGAGGACCAACACCTGTCATCTGGGCGCTAGGAGGAAGCAAGAAAACACATACTGGAGCAAGCAAGATGGATTGTAGTAAAGTAGCCGAAATTTAGACATTGTGACTTAGGAAGAGAGAAAGTAAGGATAAAGTGTGTGGCTTGGACCAGGAAACCCTCAGCTTCCTCAACGACTCGTTACTAAACAAGAAGTTCGAGTTTTCTCCATCCCCAAGTTCAACTGTGCTCCCAGCCCTGGCAGTCTTGAACGGGTTAAGTGACTAAGGCCCCCAGGTCAGACATTTACAAACACTCCAGCGCCGGGCGGGGGCCGAGCTCATTACACTAATGAGAACCAGGCATCGAGTGTGGGAGGGGGGAATGGGAGGGGGAAGCAAGGAGAAGAAGGAAGCGGGGGGGGGGGACTGGGGAGGCTTGGGGCTGTCGGGTCCAGACTCAGAAGCTCCATAGGAGACTCACGCTTCCTCCTTCCTAGTCTTCCAATGGACCCGCCCAGGGGGACCTTCCCCCTCCCCAGCCCCGGGGGACCCCTCAGTGACGTCGGGAGAGGCCCAGGCTCTGAGCCCAGGACTGCGGTGCGCTGGCTGGGGGCGGGGCAAAAAAAATGTTCTGAGTTGAGCGAGGCGGAGGGGGGAGGCGGTCTGGTTTGACTTTTTAGCAGTCCTCCTCAAGTTACATTTCCCTTCCAGGCTCATCTTAGAAATAACGGGGAAGGGAGGGGGGGATGGAAAAGGGCGTTTTAGGGGCGGTGGAGAGCGAGAGACAACACAGATAAAGGACAGATACCCTTTGAGGAGAGACTCTGAGACAGTCCTGAAAAAAACGAAGCAAGCAGACAGCGAGCAGAGAGAGACAAAGACCTAGGAAGACAGAGAAGAGAACCAGTCCCCTCCTGCCCCTAACCTCCCCCCTCCTTCTAACACACGTACTCTCACATTCTTTTCAAATGTCACTATTTCCTTTGATCCTGGGCAGCATTTCTCCATGTGTCTGGCTTTACTCCCTGCCCAGCCTACCCTCCCTCTTCTTCCCTCCCTCCTAACTTAGTCGATTTTTCCCTTTTGAGTTTTTGCCCTATGCCTCCACTCCCTGCATCTGGGAGGTGAGCTTGCCTGTTCTCTTCTTACTTGTCCCTTCCTGACCTTTCTCAGAAAACCGTTTCCTCTTCCAAAGTCAAGACCTCCACCCAGGATCTCTAAGTTTTGGGAGGCGGGGGTAGCTGAGTTAAAAAAATGTGTAAAAGAAAG
The DNA here is from genome assembly GCA_028627135.1 of Pseudochirops cupreus. Taxonomy (NCBI): domain Eukaryota; kingdom Metazoa; phylum Chordata; class Mammalia; order Diprotodontia; family Pseudocheiridae; genus Pseudochirops; species Pseudochirops cupreus. The sequence goes on from CM053582.1 coordinate 388,971,726, forward strand.
GACTTCCAGGGAGAATTGAATATTTTCTTTCCTTGAAGTTTCATTAACATGAGAAAAACCCGGGTTCACCTGGCCAGAGGAAATAGCGGTGGTGAAGGGAATGGACTAAATGACCTTTGGAAAGCTGTGGGGGTTTGGGAGAGAGGAAAGTGGTGTTATTAGTATCTTCCCACTCCCTGCTGCCTCCTGGTGATCCTAGATATTAGTCATCCTTTTCCTTCTCTCAAACTCTCCATAACTCCTCTTTCAAAACTCTAGTATTTTCTTCCTCTCTCTGCTGCCCCATGGTGTCCGCTTCTGAATTTACCTCATTTTTTTCAAGTGAGGATCATTTAATAATCAGCACATGAATATTTTGTAAGCCTAAAGTATAATCTACTCTATAACAATCCAGCCTTCAAGGAGCCTGTAATCTTCTTGGAGAGACCAGACAAATATAATTGAAGGGAGAATTAAACAACTCAAGACAATACAGCATAAACCTAGTAACCTCTAAGTTAACAGAGTTAACTGACTCCTCACTCTCCTTCACTATATATATCTATATATCTATATATCTATATATATATATATATGTATGTGTATATATATATATATATATATATATATATATATATGCATATCCTATCACTTGCCCAATCTGTTTCTACGTCCACAGCTTCTCTAGAATACTACCCTACAAAGGATATGAAGAAGCAGTTTTCAGTGGAAGGAATTAAAGCTATCTGTAGTCACATGAAAAAAATGCTCTAAATCACTATTGATTAGAGAAACGAAAATCAAAACAACTCTTAGGTAACACACCACACCTATCAGATTGGCTAACATGACAAAGCAGGAAAATGATAAATGCTGGAGAAGATGTGGAGAAATTGGAGCACTAATTCATTGTTGGTAGAGTTGTGAACTGATCAGACAACCATTCTGGAGAGCAATTTGGAACTATTCCTAAAAGGCTATAAAAATGTGCATACCCTTTGACCCAGCAATGCCTGTATCCCAAAGAGATCATATAAACGGGAAAAGGATCCACATGTACAAAAATATTTATAGAATCCTACTCTATCCCCCCTCTCTATTTGAACAACCACCACCTTTGTTCAGGCCCTCATCATAACATTGTAATGACTCCCTATTTGGTCTCCTTATTTCAAGCCTCTTTTCATTCTAATTTATTCTCTACAAAGCAGCCAAAATGATCTTCCTTAAAGCATGTCGTAAAGCAGTGACGTAGGATGTCACTCTCCTACTCCAATTCCAATAGCTCCCTATTACCTCCATGTGTTGTTTGTCCTTGGTTTTTGAAGAGGACCAATGACATCGAGGGGTGATGACTTGCTTGTGACTTGGATTTAATGGAGGCAGAGTTGTGCAAAGTCATCAGTTTCACTCTCTCTTCATGAGTCATCAAAGTCCAGTGGTACGAAAGTCAAGACGACTGATGATGATGGTCTAGGATGCCCTTTGGTATCTTCAATGTCTGACCAAGTTCTAAGCAGTCCACATCATCTGCTTCAGCCTCCTTCATGGTCATTGGAACAAGTTGTTCTCATCTGCCCTATTTAGTTTTTTAAACCCTTCACAATCTGGCTTTTAGCTATCTTCCACCCTTGTTATATGTTATGTCTTCAGGCACTCTACAATCCATTTAAAGTGGATTACTCTCAATTCCTCATAGTATCTCTCTAGTCCTCTCTGGCTAGAATGCTCTCCTTCCTCAGCATCCCCTTGTCAAAGCCTTTTCTTCTTTCATGATGTAGGTCAAGCATCACTGTCTACACAAAAACTTTTCCTGATCCCCCATCTGTTAGTATCCTACTTCATTAACATTTTGTTTTGAACCACTCTCTCTTTTCCTTATATTTCATTCTGTATAAATTTATGTGTATTTGTCTCCCTGTTAAAATGGAAAGTTCTTAACATCAGGAATTCTTTCATTCTTTAAATTTATATCCCCAATACCTAGCACAAAGCCTGGGCACAGAGTGGGTACTTAATAAATGCTTAATAGATTTAAGTCCAAGGGAAAACAGGACTTAAGCTAGGCTTTGATGAATTCAATTCAGTGGACATTTCTAAAGCACCTACTGTAGACAGAGTATGATACTATGGTAGTAGCTACAAAAGGAAATATAAAGTTGAAATATGAAATGGTCCCTTCCCTCTTGGAATTTATAATCTAAAGAAGGATGAAACAATCACAATTCGCAATAAATACACACACAGAGAGAGAGAGAGAGAGAGAGAGAGAGAGAGAGAGAGAGAGAGAGAGAGAGAGAGAGAAATGTGCTAAGTACATGACAGAAGGGTGAAACAAAGTGTTAAGGTCCAGGCAGGTAGATTGTTACCTTTGGAAATGATTAGGGGAAGCTTCATGGAGGCAAGAGCATTTGAATTGGACTTTAAAGGATGGGTAGAAAGCCAATCAGTAAAGTAGAGAGGGACTAGACATAGGGAACATTACGACCAAAGTCACAGGCAGGAAAACCCAGAGCATTATTGGAAGGACAGAATCCTATTTGACTGGAATATAATAATAATAGCTGGCCTTTAAATAAAGCTTACTACATGCCAGGCATTGTGGAAGCACTTAACAATTATTTCTCATTTTTCGTATCTTTACACATATAATGGATAACCAATTGCTTGCCTTCTCAAGGAGGTAAGAAGGGTGAGAGGGAGGGAGAGAATTTGGAACTCAAAAATTTTTTTAAATGAATGTTAAAAAAAATTTACACATAATTGGAAGATATTTAATGAAGTGAAAATATATTTTAAAGAAGTAAATATATATATATTTTCTCATTTGATCCTAACAACCATTCTGAGTGATAGGTGCTATTATTATCCTCTTTTACAGATGAGGAAACTGAGGCAAACAGAGCTTAAGTAATTTTTCCAGAGTTACACAGCTAGTAAAACTCAGGTCTTCGGGACTCCAAACCCTGCTATTTATCTATTGTGCCAGTTCCAGAAAACCGGTTGCCTTCCCCAAAGCCATATAATTACTATAGTGTCAGAGTCAGGATTCAAATACAGGTCTTCTGACTCCAACCCCCCTGTCCCACTTAAGTTACTTAAGGACAAAAACTCCTTTGCTTTTGCATATAGTAAGTTCTTAACAAATATTTGTTAAATCTGAGTCCCAGGCTGAAGAGTCTGAACTTTATTCTATAGGCAACAGGGAATACCGGACCAAACACACACATAAAGATTGACCCAGCATCAATATGATGAATGGATTGGAGAGAAGAGAAAGTGAACATAGAATGGATAGGACTTAGGAGAAGAAGGGAGAGATAAGAGTCAAAGATAACAAGATTTTTGCAAGAATAATGAGATTGGGGTGAAAGGAGGGAGGGACTAAATGGAGGCTAGGTGTCACAGCCAATAGAGCACTGGCCCTGGAGCCAGGAGGACCAAGTTCAAATGTGTCATCAGATACTTACTAGCTGTGTGACCCTTGGCAAGTCACTTAATCTAATTTGCCTTAGTTTCTTTAACTGTAAAATGACCTGGAGAAGAAAATGGCAAACCACTCCAGTATCTTTGCCAAGACTGCAAGTCACACTGATTTTGTTAAACATTTCCTAGTTACATTTTAATCTGGAATTTTGTTGCAAAAGTTTGACACCTTTATCGTAGACTATTATAACAACCTCCTATTTGGTTTCCAAGCTTCTTCTCTCTCCATTCTCCTCTTCATCCCTGCACACAGCTGGAAAATATTCTTGTTAAGGCATACATCTGATCACATCACTTCCTTGTTCAAAAGTCTTCAATGCTCCCCACATGGCCTAGAACAGGGGTTCTCAACCTTCCTAATGCCACGACCTTATATGTGTTTTCCAATGGTCTTAGGCGACCCCTGTGACCCCTGTGAAAGGGTCATTTGACCCCAAAAGGGTTGTGACCCACAAATTGAGAACTGCTGGCCTAGAGTGAAAACTCTTAACTTTTTACATCTAATAGATCATTTTGGTAGTCTGGTGAAGCCTATGGACCCCTTTAAATTTTTTTTTAATTCTATATTGGAGAAAATGTTCAATTTCATTTAGAAGTTAGTGGGAATAAAGATGTAATTTTCCCCTGTCTAAATCCTTGGGTCCCACTGAAATGTATCCATTTGCCTCTTGGCCTATAGGATACAATACAGACGCCTTAGCTTCTCACCTCCATTCATTCATGCTAGCCTGGAATGCATTTCTACTTCATCTGAATCTCTGAGAATCATTGTCTTCCTTCAAGAGTAAGCTCAGGTGATACCTCCCTTACAAAGCAATGCCTGATCAATCATCTTACTCCTAGTTGTTTGTGCACTCTACAATTTACTAAGTAATATATTTATTTGTGTGTATATCTCCCAATATAATGAATCTCCTTGAAGGCAGAATTTGTTTCATATTAATCTTTACTTCTCAAGTACCTAAAACAGTGCCTTTCACATGGTAGGTGCTTGGTTTGTTGAAGTTATTTTGATGAATTTAAAAAGGAGCAGAGGGATGAAGGATGAACCTTAGAGAATAGTTCTGTTTAGGAGATGGAATGAGGAAAGGGGTCCAGTGAAAGAGAAAGAGAAGGCATAGTCAGAGAGAGATTGGAGGAAAATCAGAAGTGTGAGTCATTATGAGAGCCAATTGAGAGGAAAGTGTCAAGGAGAATGTATTCAATGCTATAAAATGCTTCAAATAGGAAAGTCAAGGAAGAAAAAGACTAAGAAAAAAACATTAGATTTATTGATTTGGAGGTCGTTGGTGGTATTGGGGGAGAGTAGAATCTATAGAATACTGAGAGCTAAAACCAGATTCCTGGATTTCAAGTGAGCACTAGATTTAGCCTAATCTTTGACAGTTTCTCCTTCCTCACCCCTTACATTCAACTAGTTTTCAAGTCTTATCAATTCTTCTTTAAAATAGTTCTTGTATCCCTCCTCTTCTTTCCAATCCCATTTCCATCATCCTTGTTTAGGCCCCCTTACCTGGTCTGGACTATTTGATATGGCCTCCTAACCAGTCTTCCTGCCTCTAGTTTTGTCTCTTCCTCCCCACTGAATATATCCTTCAAACTCAGAGTCAGGGCAAGACATTTCAATGCCCCAATAAGAGTAATCACAATAGAATATTTTATTATTTAAAAGATCTTTACGAACACTTTATCATGACAAAAAAGCTTGTGAGGTGGGTTGTGTAAGATCAATTATCACCATTTTGCATGTTTAGCCCCACCTCCATGAGTTTGACAATACCTTGAAAGAAAGCATACCCAAGGGGAAGATAGGGAGACACGACTCCTAATTGGCTGAGAGACCTCTGAGAGAAAAATAGAAAAAAAGAAAGATGGAGAGTCAAAGTATAATTATTCTCCCAGCAATGAGTAATATTATTCCCTACTAGAGTGACCAAGGAAAGTGGCTTTCATCTTAAATCTCAAAACAGTATATCGTATCCTTAAACTACAAAATCTAATGTGTAATAGATAGCTACATTTCTACCCCCAATACCTTTCCTGATGTTATGAGAGTAAAGGAGTGATCCTCCTATTCTTAACAAAGGTGGAAATCAAAGATACCTGTGGAGATATGGACTGGGACATTCATATCACCTCTAGCTATAAATTCCTGCAACATTGGCCACTCAAGTTTCCTTTGGCCTGGTCTAAACTCTCACACACAGATGGGAAAATTGAGGCTCAATGACTTGTCCACGGTCACACTAGTGAGTGAATAGAAAAGCCAGGAATGCAACTCAAATCCTCAGACTCTAAATTTAGTGTTCTTTCTACTCTATTACAATCTATTCTGGGTCAAGTTTGAAAACTGTACTCTGTTTATGTTACTAGGTATTAGAAATACTGAGCTTTCATTCAAACATATGCAGCTTAACTGGTCACAAAATACCTTAGGTTATGAAGTGTACAATATTCTAAGATAAAAGTGTGCCTTTATGTATTTATTTTTGTTCAATTCAATTTTATTTTATTTTTAGTTCTGAATTCTCCCTCATACTTGAGAAGGCAGAAAAACAAAGCCTGTTGCAAATATATGTAATCATATGAAACAAATTCTCATGCTAGCCATGGAAAGAAAGAAAGAAGAGAGGGAAGAAGGAAGAAAGGAAGGACAAAAAGAAAAGGAAAGTAAATATGCATTGATCTGCACTGAATCTGTCACTTCTCTATCTGGAGGCGTAGCATTTTTCATGATGCATACTCTGGTATTATGGTTGGTCATTGTATTGCTCAGAGATACAAAGTCTTTCAGAGCTGATTACCTTTACAATGTTGTTATTCTATATGTGGTTCCCTTGGTTCTGCTCACTTCATTATGCATTAGTTCATACAAAACTTCCCAGATTTTACTGAAACCATCCTCTTCATCATCTCTTATAGCGTAAGAGTATTCTTCACACTCATATAACATAACTTGTTCAGCCATTTCCTAATTGATAGACATCCCCTCAGTTTTCAATTTTTGCTACCCCAAAAAAAGAGCTGCTGTCTGTATTTTCTACAAATGACTCCTTTTCCTCTTTCTTTGATCTCTTTGGGATATAATTTCTCCTGGTTCTGCTCACTTCACTCAGCATCAGTTCATATATGTCTTTTCAGTTTTTTCTGAAGTTTACCTGCTCATAATTTCTTATAGTACAAGAGTACTATATTGCTGGATCAAGGGGTGTGCACTGTTTAATAGCTTTTGGAACATATTCCCAAATTGCTTTCCAGAGCGGTTGGACCAGTTCACAGTTCCACCAGCATTGCACCAAAGTACCTGTTTTCCTACAACTCCTCCATCATTTGTTATTTCCTTTCTTGTCAATTTAGCCAATAATGTGTGTTTATGTTTTGAAACACTTTTAAAGGTATCTCTGTTTGAACCCCCTTGAATATTGTATCCTAAATGGATTCTATTTTTCCCACTCTCAGATGCTATTCTTCTGGGTGGAAGATAGGGTTATGTATTACTGAGGCCTTTCTTAAGTTTGACCAATATGAGATGACTTCTGTCTGGTAGGCCATGTCAGAGAATTCATGTTTCTTAAAATTCATCATGAATTCTAGAATACAAGAGAATGTAGTCTACAATCCTTAGTCACCTTTTGGTGATCCATAAACCTACGATTTAGTGGACTGAGCTCATGCTAAGAATGATAAGGAACAATATCTATCCATGACTGTCTCAACCAAAGACACCAAGATTTATGTAATCCTCATGAGTGAGACTTGCTAGCAGAAATTCTGAGAGAAATAGTACTTCCTGGAGTCCATGTGAGTTCTGCCAGTATTCATGGAAAACAAGAGCCCAGGCATATTGACTAACTGTTCCGATTTCCTAACACCTTGTTCATGCAATGTATGATTTAATGCCCAGTTGGAACTGGATTCTGTTAGCCCTAGATAGGTAGGGCTATCTCTTTTTCACATACTGAATTTCTTATCTTCACTTCCACCTCCAACCTGTCCCTCCATCTGACTTTACTACTTCTGCCAATGGCAGCACCATTCACCCAGTTTCCAGGTTCTAAACCTCACTCATATTTGATCCAATCAGTTACCAAGTTCCACCAATTTTACTTTTATATCATCTTTCACATCCATCCCTTCTCTCTCTTCCCACTGTTGCTATCTTAGAACCAGCCCTTGTTACCACCTGCCTGGACAATTATAGGAGTCTCCTAGCCTGATAGTCCACCTCTCCTCTCTACTTCCTCTAATCCAGGTTCCTCCCACTACCAGATTACCTTCTTTACTTACAGAGCTTGTCAAGCCACTGTAACCCACTCTGCAATCTCATAAGAATGATCATGAAAACTCAGAAATCAGAAAGTGGCGTCTTGCTGGCTTTGAGCTTTCATAGCAGTGCCTATGGGCATGGCAAGGCAGGTTACACTGACATTGCTAACCAGAGGTGGACCCAGAATACACCATACTATGCACATAAATATACGCACGCGCACGTGCGCACACACACACACACACACACACACACATACACTCACACACATGCACACACACACACACACACACACACACACACACACACACACACACGCACACACACACACAAACTTATTCTTAGAGTCCTTGGGCCTCAGATCCCAATCTTAACTCATACTTAGTCACTTGGTCTCCTTAATCACTTAGTCTCAGTTTCATCTTCTGTAAAATGGGGGTGATGATTATAATTACTTGAATTACCTCATACTTTTAATTATGAGGAAAATACTTTGTCAACCTTAAAGCACCATAAAAAACTGAGGTGTTAATCACATTTCCCTACTTCTTCAATTAAACTATAAGCTCCTTTAGGCAGGAAGAACATACTTTTAAAAAATTCCACTATCCCCTTTGACCCAGCAATGATACTTCTAGGTCTGTATCCCAAAGAGATCATAAAAATGGGAAAAAGACACACATGTACAAAATTATTTATAGCAGCTTTTTGTAGTGGCCAAGAATTGGAAACTGAGGGGATGTCCGTCAATTAGGGAATGGCTGAACAAGCTGTCGTATATGAATGCAATGGAATACTCATACTACAAGAAATGATGAGCACTCAGACTTCAAAAAATCCTGGAAAGACTTAAATTGTACACAAAAATGGTCACATTGTGCAATGACTAACTTTGATAGATTTAACTGTTTTCAGCGATGTAAGGATCTAAGACAACTCCAAAAGACTCATGATGGAAAATGCTCTCCACATCCAGAGAATGAACTATGGAGGCTGAATGCTGATCAAAGCAGACTATTTGCTCTCTTTTTTTGTTGTCGTTTTGCTTCTTCCTCATGGGTTCCTCCCGTTGGTTCTAATTCTTCTTTACAACATGACTAATGTGAAAATATTTTTAAATATGAATGTATATGTAGAGTCTATATCAGATTACATGCCATCTTGTGGAGGGAGGAAGGGAGGGGTAGAAAATTTAAAACTAAGAAGCTTATGGAGGTGAATGTTGAAAACTAAAAATAAATTTAAAAATTAAAAAAAACCCACCACCAATACTCCATCCCCAACAATAACTTTGCTCAAAATAATCCTCGTTAAGTATTTCTTTAAGGAATCAATGAATCGATCCAGCAACTTGATGGCACTAGCACAAATATTATATTCCCATTTTATTGATGAGGAAACTGAAACTCAGAAAAATTTTTAGCACCCCAAACTAGTAAGTGGTAGAACTGGGACTCTAAGACAAGTTTTGTGATTCCAATCCAGTACCCCTTTCCTTCCAAGTCCAAATCCATTGTTCTTTTCATTGTATCACTCTAGAAATCTTCTGCATTCTGAAAAATAAATCTGGGGATAAGCTGTATCACTTTTTGTAGAAGCTGAATTTAAAGTAAAGCATTTCTAAAATGATCTTGTATTTAAAAAAAGAAAGACTTATTTCTGGCTTCATACATCATTGGATTCTCTTCTCTCTCCCCTCAAAAGATTTCAAGAATGGTTGCCTAGGGGGGAGGAGTCAAAATGGCAGCATAGAAGCAGGAGAACTGCATGAGCTCTCCCCATAACCATCTCAAATACCTATAAAATATGACTCTAAACAAATTTTAGAGCTCCAGGACCCACAAAATGACAGAGTAACAAAGCTCCCGCTGAAGGCAGCCTGGCAGGCAGACAGGAAGGGTTCATGGTAGTGCGCTAGGATCAGAGCCCAGCCCCATGCAGTTTTAGCCCCAGGGCATCCAGAAAAAGCCATGGCTGGAGCTTTCAGGAATTATCAACCATAAGAGCCAAGGACAAAGGGAAAGGTTAGTAGAACTCTGCTAAATTTGGGGAGAGAGTCTGGCCAACTGCCTCCAGAGCTAGAAGCAGTCTGAAGCAGCAGTCCTGCAGCTGCCTCCACATGGCTGCTTCAGAGCTCCGGGCTTGCAGATTGCAGGGGGGCCAAGCAATCATTCAGAGGCTAAGTGCTCTTGCATTAATCTGCCTGGATCAAGATCTCGGTCTTGGGTGGTGGTCCTGAGGTGCAAGACCAGTGAGCCAAAGCTAGTGGGGGCTGCAGAGATGGCAGCCTCCTAATAGCTCCAGTAGCTACAAAAACCCCAGCAATTTGGGACAAAGTGCTCCCCTCTGAAAGCAGAGTTCTATGGAGCCCAAAAGCCAAGTAATTGACTGGCAACATGAGCAGGCGAAGGAAGCAAAACAAGCTCAGCAATCCAACTTTAGATTCCTTTTTTGTGGACAAAAAAGATCAAAGCATGGAATGGGAGGAAGACAACACAGTCAGAACTCCTGCACCAAAAGCTTCCAAGAAAAATGTAAATTGTTTACAAGCCATAGAGGAGCTTAAGAAAGATTTTGAAAACCAAATAAGAGAAGTGGAGGAAAAATTGGGGAGAGAAATGAGAATGATG
>CM053582.1:388982587-388999477 GCA_028627135.1 Pseudochirops cupreus
AATTGTAACTTATGACACTTTTCTCAGTATGAGGATAGGTGAAGGGAATATAAATGTATATATATATATATATATATATGTATACATACAAATATGTCTATATAGGAGGGTATACATGTGTATGAATACGTATCTGAGTGTATGTATATATGTGTACATAGACAGAGGGCACAGGATCAATTGAATAGGAAGGGACAATATTTTAAAAGGTGAAATTGAGAGGAGGGAGAGGAATAGAATGAGAGAAGACAGGGAGAGATGGAAGGGGGTTAATCATCTCATACAGAAGAGGAAAGGGATAACTATTACAATGGAGGGGAAGAACAGGAAGGCAAAAGGGAATGGGTCAACCTTACTCTCATTGAATTTGGCTTAGGGAAGGAATGACATACACTCTAAATTGGTTATCTTGCCCTACAGGAGAGTAAGGGGGATGGGAATGAGAGCGGGGATGATGGAGGGGAGGGCAGGTTGGGGGGGAAGGTTGTTAGAAGCACACACTTCTGTAAAGGGACAGGGACAAAGTAGAGAATAGGATAAGTGGAGGGCAGGATAGGAAGGAGGGAAATATAGTCAGTCTTTCACAATATGTCCATTGTGGAGATGTTCTGCATAACTACACATATATGGCCTGTATTGAATTGCTTGTATTTCCAGTGGGGGTGGGTGACAAGGGAGGAAGGGAAAGAATCTAGAATTTAAAGTTCTAAAATGAAATGTTAAAAATATTATTATTATTATTATTGTTTACACGCAACTAGGAAATAAAATTTACAGGCACTGGGGTAGGGAGATCGATCTTGCCCTACCAGAAAGTCAGAGGGGTGATGGGGGAGGATATAGGAGAGAGCAGATTGGGGGAGGGGACATATGTTGGGATCTCTTTTTTGGGGTAGTGGGTAGGGGAAAGACGGGGAAAAAATCTGTAACTCGAAATCTTGTGGAAATGAATGATGTAAACTGAAAACAAACAAAAGTTAATTTAAAAAAAAAGAATGGTTGCCCTAAAAGTACCTCCCCATTTCTTTGCTGAAGTGAGGTACTATAGATGTAGCACACTGCATATAATGTAGTCAGGCTTTTTCAATGTGCTGGTTGATTTGGGTGGACTTATTTTTCTCTTTTTTATCCTTTGTATAAGGGGCAACTTTTTAAGAGTGAGGGATGCAGGATATTGCATGTTTAGCCCACCCCCATGAGTCTGACAGCACCTTGAAAGAAAGCATACCTAGGGGGAAGACAGGGAGACATGACTCCTGATTGACTTAGAGACCTCTGAGAGAAAAATAGAAAAAAGGATACATTGGGAAATGTGAGTAATATAAAAACAAAACATATTAAAATATTTTTAAGTTCTCTAAGACAGGGATTCTTTACCTGGTTGGAAGAGCTGAAGGGATTAATAGAATGCTACTGGAACCAAGAGCCCCAGAATAGGCCTTCCTTCCAAAGGGAAAGGGGAAAAGGGAGCTGTGTGCAAAGGTATCATTTAGGAATATGAGGATTCTTTTTTGGGGTAACAAGGTAGCCAACAAATTTGACAAAGGAGAGATCACTTCTGGTTTTGGTGCTATGGGGGGGTGGGATGTGGGGCAGTGGGGAGGGATCAAGGTTGAGGAAATTAGTATAAAGAAGCAGAATCTAAGCTCTTTCTCAAGAATAAAGATGCCAAGAAGGATGTCCATAGTCTGAGATGGGGGAGGAGGGGAGAATTTGAGATGAAGTCTGCCTTTCTCTTTCCCTCTTTCTCTCTCTTCTTCCCTTCCTCCTTCACGCCCTCTCTTCCTCCTGCTCTCCTTCCCTCCTTTCCTTCCTCTCTTTCTTCCTTTCTTCTTTTTTTTTGATTGAAATTGAATAGGTAATTTAGGCATAAAGAAAGACACATATAAATACACAGGGACAACAAGACAAGATGGCGTTTCATTTGTCTAGAAATTATTCCTATTTTATGAAAGAAATCCTCTCCCCCAACCCTCTCACTCATAGAAATGCTTAGGCTCATAGTTCTAGATCTGAAAAAGATCTCTTAAAGATCATGCCATTTAAACCTCTTATTTTGCACATGCTGTGATTGAGACCCAGAAAGATTGCATAAGATACCCAAAGTCACACAGGAAGTTACAGCAGAGATAAGCTTCAAACTCAGGTCCTTTGACTCCAGATCTAGTATTCTGCGCTTAATTCATGTGCAGAATTGAGGTGATTGACAGATCCTAAGCTCAGAATAGAAACTCTGCTGGTTTGCTGGATGACTTTTGATGTCATATCCTTCTTTTGACTCCAGGGTATGATTTTCTAGAATCCTTTTGTTGCAATGTCACGATATTAAGGCACTTTCAACATATAATATTTGTCCTCACACAAAATAGTTTAGTGTAAATGGCACCAGGAGGATGGCAATAAAGGTTCAAATCCTAACTATTCCAAGTGAGTTGTGTGACCTTGGATGAATCCGTTTGCTTCTTTAGGCTTCTATTTCTTCATCTACAAAATAATGGGATTGGACAAGTGACTTCTTTCTTTCTAGCTCTAAAGCTTTTGGAATCTATTAGCCTCAAGCTCAAAAAACTTATCTAACTCCTCCAACCTAAGACAACAACCCCATGGATCGTCCCTTCCTTATGGAGAAGGAGTACCTGGGCAGCAATGGTATAGCAATGCTATAGACTGCAGTCCCACAAAAGAGAAGTGGCAGCAATACTCTAAACCTTCTTTTTCACACAGAGCCCCGCCCCCTACCTCCCCAATCCAGCCAACCTTCTGATTTCTTTAGTTACCCTCTTTGATGTCACATAGAAGCAAGATCTCCTCTGGTTTCCTAGACCCAATGAGATCCCTGTTGGATCATCACAAATTGGGGTGAGTATATAACCATGTCTGGATCCCTGCTTCTAAATTCTGCCTCCCACAAATCTCTTTCCCTCAACCTCCATAGCCCTGCTCTAACATCTCAAGCAAGGCTAATATGTACAGGACAGGGACAAGCTCAGGAAGTTTCAAGCCTACAAAAGACTGAAGAGTGATGTAGTGAAAACTCTGGCTTTGGAGTCAGAGAATCCAGGTTCACGTCACAATGTCCTGCTCTGTCATATGGAGGAGTTGAACTGGATGATTTTTGATGGATGATTTCCTGCTAACTCTGACATTCAATGTATTGGTCCTGTTTAGTTCAGTTTCACTATTTCAGGCCCCTGGAAGGCAGCAGAAGGTGACAGAACTATGGGTCTAAAGGATTAAGGAATACTTCTTGAGCAGGGAAGGGGATTAACCCTGTTATGTTCATTTAAAATTCAATTTGATTTAAGATTTGAATTCTTTCCTTTTAAAAAGAAAGAAAAACAAAACTGTTACAAAACATGTATATTCAAGCAAAACAAATTCTCCCACGGCCAGTCCAAATAAAAAAGTCTCAGTCTGTACGCTGAATCCATTATCCCTCTATCAGGAAGTGGGTAGCACGTTTCATCTTGAGTCCTCTGATATCACGGGTGGTCAGAATTCCTAAATCTTTCTAAGTTGTTTGTCTGTACAATATTATTGTTATGGTATAAAGAGTTCTGGTTCTGCTCACTTCATTCTGCATCCGTTCATACACGTCTTTCCAGCTTCTCTGAAACCATCTTCTTCATAATTTCTCAAAGCACAATGTATCTATCACACTTACATACCGTAACTTGTTAATCGATGGTGGGCAACCCCTCAGTTTCCAATTCCTCACCATCACACACACACACACACACACACACACACACACACACACACACACACACACACACACACACACACACACACAGCTGCTATAAATATTTTTTACATATGGGTCAAGCCTGGTACATTTAAACTGATAATTCCCTGACTGTCTTCTGTGAAGACAAATTGTGGATCCAAAAACTGAGCCTTGAGGGGTGCAGTTGCAGACAGGGGGAAACTGCTTGTGAAAAAGAAGCTAGAGAGGAGAGGGTGACTCAGAAAGCTCAGCATGAAGCCATTTCTACATTCTAGAGCCAGATAGTACCTGGTTCTTTCATGGCACGAGAGCAGCTGCTGAGCCCAGTGTATATCAGCAGAATGATATCATATGTGTTCCAAGGCCTGCACAGGAACTGAGGCCACGACTTGGCAGTCAAGATCATACAAGCTTGAGTGACACTGGTGGGCAGGGGAAAAAGGAGAGCCCCTGCAACACTCAAGTGGGCAACCTAAAGAGTCCTCCTGAGTCGTGTGGCCCAGCCAGGGTCTGCATGTTGCAGTTCTCATCCTCTCTCCCTTTACTTGCTTCCTACATCCCCTAGGGCAGCAAGGTTATTGCTTTAGAGCAGTGGTTCTCAACCTTCCTAATGCCCCAACTCTTTAATGAACGTGGGTGGACTCACCTGGAGATGGATAGAAGAGCAGTCTCTTGGCTCCTAAGATCATCGGGAATACGTTTTCTGATGGTCTTAGGCAACCCCTGTGACCCCTGTGAAAGGGTCGTTTGACCCGGAAAGGGATCGCAACCCACAAATTGAGAACGGCTGCTTTAGAGGCTCAGGTCCTGACCGAGCTTTCTCCGGGGACAGCTGGGTGAGCAAGGAGCTGGGATGCGTGTGTTTCACTCAGACTGGAAGTCATCTATGAGGAGCATGTATCTCAAGTCCAGCTCCTGGTTTCTGGATCCCCACTTTCCTGGTCACCTGGCTGCTGCCTTCTCAAAGAGAAGACAGAAGGGATGGCCAAAGGCCTGAAACCTGTTGCACTGAGATCTCAAACCCACCTGTCTGGGGCTCGAACTTGATCTACACCTCCTGGTAAGGCCCCATCTGGGTCCTGCCTCACTAAACAATTACAGCAAACATTTATTAAATGTGTGCTAGTAAGAGGAAATACCAAGGTTAGAGAAAAACAGAGTCCCTGCCCTCAGGGGGATTACAGACCAGTGAGTGGATTAGAAAGATATCACCAAAGGTAGATAGGGAAACATTAGAAAGATGCAAAACAGTGTGTGGAGGGAATGTTTGTTAGAAGAAAGAAAAAAAAAACAGGGCAGGCTTCTGGAAGGAGGCAGCATTTGGGATGATCCCCAAAGTGGTGACTAAAAATTAAACAATGAAGAGTGGGAGGGAAACCCTTTCAGCAATAGCTTGGAGACAGGAGAAAACACTGTGTCCTGGGGAGGACAAAGAGTTAGGCTTCAGACCATAGAGTATAAGGAAGAGGAGGATGGAAGTTAGGTGGTGGTGAGTAGTCTAGGGCTTTGAATCCTGGGCAGAGGAGCTCTGACTACTTAGACAATAGGGAGCCAATGAAAATCTTTAAGGAGAGGAGTTGAGTACCTGAGTTCCCAATTAGAAAGCACTGCTAGTTACTACTTCTGTGACCTTGGGCAAATCTCAATGTCTTTAGAAACCAGTTTTCATCCAGAAGGTGCTTTCCAACTACAAATCCATGATTCTATGTTAATGATGTCTTTTGCTCTATGATATACAGAGACTGTAGAGTCTATGCCAGGGATGGGGAACCTAAAGCCTCAAATCTACATGTGGCCTAGGTCTTGGTTGTGGACTTTTGACTGAGTCCAAGTTTTATAGAACAAATCCTTTTATTAAGGGGATTTATTCTGAAAAGTTTGGATTCAATCAAAGGGCTGCACTTGAGGACCTACACGGCCACATATGACCTTGAAGCCCCAGGTTCCCAACTCTGGTCTATGTGCTTGAGATAATGTCCCAGACTCTCATGCTGCCCCTACTTTAAACATAAAGATCCAATCTCCCAGTCTTAAAGTTTTAGCTCCTCTCCCTCAGGTCCTTCCTAGGAGATACAAGCCTTGCCTACATCTTCCTTCTCTCTCACCAAAGGATCTCAAGGCAAGAATCAGTTAGTAGACTCAGCATGAGAGAACACGTTAACAAGATTGTAGAATCAGGAATATAGGGAACCCCAGGGGTCATGAAACCCAGAAAAGATGTTATGGCTAATAGGCCTTCTTCACCCTTCTTCATTTCTTCCCTCCTTCCCCCCCCCCAAAAAAAAGCTGTCATGTTTTAGTTTGTCCCAGTTCTGAACAGAAACAATCAAGGTCACATCTGGAAGCCCAAAATAAATGCGGGAGGGTGCACAAAATGGCCTAATAAACTGCCTAGCTTTGAGATACTGAAGGATGTGAATCAGAGGGTGAATCCTCCCAGTGATGTCTATATGTATAAGAAGACTGGCCAATGTCTATCCCAATACGTATGCAAATGAAAAGTGCATGGTGTCACACCCCCTCCAATTCCCTAATACTCTGTTTTCACGGGGACCCTCAGTAAGTCACAAGCTCTCTCACTGCCCTTTCTTGGATTCCCTCCCTCTCCTAGGTTGGAATGGAGCTATCTTTTTTCCTCTCTAGGGACTAGATTGGGGAAAAGGAACATCCACTGGGAAAGAGACTTGATCCTGAGCTGCCTTGCCTGGCTTCAGTTTCAGTATCCTGATGTGGGCAGAGTTGGCAAAGAAGGAATCATTTGAAAGTGAGTCCCAGGTCCTAACCAAAACCCTTAGGCCTAAGTACCCTTTCCTCTCCATCAGTCCCTGTGCTTCTCATCCCCCAAGTGTCTTCTGCTCTAACCCTTCTCCTCCCCAACCCACCTAGCCAAAATTAAATCTTACCTGTACTATACCCTCATTCACACCTTCTTTATTCCCCATGCCCTGGATGACTGGGCCCTACCTTTCCCCAGCTACCCTCTACTCCCAATTCCAGGATGCGCTCCACATCTGCCTATTGACATTGTAGATGTATGAAGGGGACTGGCTCTCCAGTGAAAGAACTGCCTTACAAATCTTAGGTACCTAGGCTGGGAAACCTAAAGGGGTTAATATTAATAGAGTGCTGCTGGAACCAAGAACTCAACTACAGACCTCTTTTTCCAGGGTGAGAAGAGAGAAACAGGACATGAGTGTAAAGGTATTATCCAGGGATCTGAATATTCTTTCTGGGGTGACACAGGTGTGGAACATGTCTGCCTGACAAGAAGACATTTGCTTTAACCTCCACTCCATTATTTATCTAGATTGTGTGGTAGAAACCACGAAAGTGTTCTCATTACACAAGAAAGAGGAAGTTGTGAGATAAAGGTATAGGTTAGAACGTCCTGGGGGTCATGGCTGACACCAATCTGAATTGGAAGGATCTCATATATCACGTACTCTGGCCCTCTCATCTTATACATGAGAAAACTGATTTTTCTGTATCTTCCAACTCCACTGTTCTCATTACCCACCACATGCTACAAACTCTTTGGCACCCAGTGATCCACATCTATGTTTTTGTAAACACCAAGTGACCCCTCCTCACCTACTAACATCCCCTCCACACATGTAGTAGCCTTCACCTACTGACTTCCACAAACATCCATGAAAATTGCCCCCAAACAGTAATCCCACATTACCAATATGCTTATAAGGAGCTAACCCCCACCTGGGCATATTTACCCACACAATAACTCCCCTATTCCATCACACATATACAACACACACAGACTGACTCCAGCCTACCAGCTTCCTCCTTCCTACATATAGATCCAGAACAGAGAACCAAAGCAGTATCCTAGACCTCCCTTTATTTGGCTCCAACAGAGTTCTTTCTGTCCCTAAAAGATGTTTGACAGGATGTGGGGAGTTCAACTGTCAAGAAACCTGAAGATTTCTGAGTCCTTAAACACATATTAGTGCATTAAAAACAGTAAGACTGGAATAGAGCCAAGATGGTGCAGAAAGACAGGAATGTGACTGAGTTCTCCCCAATTCCCCTCCAAACAACTTTAAATAATGCCTTGAAATGAATTCTAGAGTGGCAGAATCCACAAAATGATGGGGTGAAACGATTTTCCAGTCCAAGCCAACTTAGAAGTTTGGCAGAAAAGGTCTGTCACACCAGGGAGAGAGTGGAATACAGTCCAGTTCAGGACTCTTCCCAGAAAACCAGCAGGAGTTAGGGGTCATTGAATCAGCTTCAGCAGTGGTGACTTCCAGAGTTCTTAGCCCACAGACAGTAAAATGGTCAGACAACTGGTTAAAAGGCAATTACAGGGACCCTTTGCTGGCAGTGGGTACAGGACTCTGTTGCATTACCCATACTCAATTCTGGCTCTTAGTCTTGGATGGCAGTCCCAGGGCAAGGAGGAGCACTAACACACCAGAGCTTGTAGCCACAAGGGAGCAGGGACCCTGGTCACAGTTTCATGGTGTAAAAGAGTACTTGTGGTCACTTACAGACCACAGCACAAGTCAGGAGAGTAGTAAACACACCTCTCCTTAGATCATACTACCTTGGAACAACTGAAAACTTACAGACCCACAGAAATAGCTCTGAAAATAGATGCACAAAAAAAGCTTGGGACAGTTCACTCTCCACCCAGGGAACAAAGCCCAACTTTAACATAAAGTTAAAAGTTAAGAAATAGACTGGGAAAAGAGCAAACAACAAAAGAAGAATCTGACCATAGAAAGTTACTATGGTGAAAAGCTCAAAACACAAACTCTGAAGAAGACAACAAAGTCAAAACTGCTACATTCGAACACACAAAGAAAAATGTGAATTGGTCTCAGGTCCCAAAAAATAATTCCTGGAAGAGCTCAAAAAGGATTTTAAGAATCAAATAAGAGAAATAGAGGAAAAATTGGGAAAAGAAATGATAGTGATACAAAAAAATGAAAAAAGAGTCAAAGCTTTGTAAAGGTGGCACAAAAAAATACTGAAGAAAAAACAGCTTTAAAAAAACAGAATAGGCCAAATGTTAAAAAGAAGCACAAAAATCCACCAAAGAGAACTCCTTAAAAAGGAGAGTTGACCAAATGGAAAAAGATATACAAAAATTCTCTGAAGGAAAAAACTCCTCAAAAAGCAGAAGTGAACAGATGGAAAAGGAAGTACAAAAGCTCATTGGAGAAATTTTATAAGAATACCTATCAGATCAGCTAATATGACAGAAAAGTTAAATGACAAATGTTGGAGGGGATGGAATTGTGAACTGACTCAGCCATTTTGGAGAGCAATTTGGAACTATGCCTAAGGGCTACAAAATCTTACATACCTTCTGATCTAGCAATACAATACCAGGTCTATATCCCAAAGAGATTTTTTTTAAAAAGGAAAAGGACCTATATGTATTAAAATATTTATATAGCAGCTCTTTTAGTGGTGGCAAAGAATTGGAAATTAAGGGGTTGTCCATCAGTTGGGGAATGGCTGAACAAGTTGTGGTATGTGATTGTGATGGAACCTATTGTACTATAAGAAGTAATGAGCAGGACATTCTCATAAAATCCTGGAAAGACTTACATGAACTGCTACAAAATGTGGTGAGTAGAACCAAGAGAACACTATACACAATAAGAGCAATATTCTATGATGATAAACTATGAATGACTTAGCTATTCTCAACAATACGACTATCCAAAACCATTCCAAAGGACTCATGATAAAAAAAATTCTATCCATCTCCAGAGAAAGAACTGGAGTCTGAATGAAGATCGAAGCATTTTTTTTATACTTTATTTTGCTTGGCTGTTTTTTTTGGGGGGGGAGGAGGGTTGGTCCATGTTGTCTTCTCAACAAGACAAATATGAAAAAATATTTTTTGCATGTCTGCATATGTATGTTCTACATCAAATTGCTTGCCTTAATGTGTGAGGGAGGGAAGAGGGAGAGAAGCTGGAACTTAAAAGTTTTTTAAATGAATGTTAAAAATTGTTTTTACTTGTAAATGAGGGAAATAAAATATTAAATAATACATTTTTAGAAAACGATAAGATCCCACTCACAGGACAAGCAGAGAAGGGAGAAGAAGTGGAAGATGACCAAAAGAAAGGGCAGAAACACCTGGAGTAATTTTGAATTTAGTACACTGCTAGTCAAAATGCTATGATCCTCCATACTAGAAGCAGCATCTATCAGGATACAGAGCTCAAGGCTCAATGCAAGCATATCCCTTATCCAGAGGAGTTTCCCATAGGAGTCAGGTAAGAAACTAAAAGGATAGAAGGGGGGGCGGGGGAGTCTGTAGGGTCTTTAGAACTTCCAGTGTGTCTGAATTGCTATTAGATTTGACGAGGTCAGCCCCAGGATGGGTGCCTAAGATCTCTGGGTTTTCAGGAAGCAAGTAGTAACAGTCCACAAGGGTCTTTTCAACCATTCAATGTCTTCAAAGGTACCCCCTTTCCCATATTTTTTCACTAGTTCCCTTTACCCGACCCCTTCCAATCCCCCGAATACTTTCAAGAATTCTTTATTTTGTCCAGAGACGTTGCCTTTTGTTGGGGGATGAAGGGGGTTGTTGGGATAGAGGAAGCCTCGAGATATGTCTCAGTCCTCTTCTGTCCAGGCTTCCAGAGCTCCTACCACCTTCGAGTTTCCTGCCCAGAGCTTCTCTGCAAAGCTGGAACTTGGATATCTCTTATCCTCTGGGCTGGAGGTGGGAACCGGCACCTGCAGTTCCCGGTAATGGACACAAGGGGCCCTTGTTCTTCTGCGCAAAGAGGCTTCTCCACACCCTAGCTTCCAACCACTACATAACCATCCTTATACGCATAGCCTCCCCAGTCTTTTTTCACGCTTGCAACGTGAGGGAACTTCAGATAGGAAACAATAAAATAGTGATGATCCGGAGGAACTCCAGCCGACGCCGGTGACAGGCTCAACCCAGCTGAACTGGTAATGAGTCAAGTCAACAAGCATTTATTAAGTGCCTATTAATGTGCCAGACACTGTGCTAGGCGCTGGGGATGAAAATGGGCAATAAAGGTGTCCATTTGGCTGGCTTATGCTCTCTGCTCTGCTCACTCCTAAAACCATCTGGGCAAGGGGATTGGAGGGGCAGGCTCCAGGCTAGAGCTAGCACTGTCCTAGGTTAAAGAGGGACATGCAGTTCTGGGAGGTGGATGGGTGGGGAGGATGGTATGAAGAAAGGGGGCTCTGCGAAGCAAGCGGTGAAGGGGGAGTGGGAGTAGTGGGTCTTCAGTGTGACCCAGCATGCTCCCCTTCCCCCATCCCCAGTCAGCCCCCTGGACAGCAATCCCCTGAGTGCTCCCGTGTCCTGTTCTGAGCTTGGAGTGGTGGGATCTGGAAGGGAGGGGGTGGGGAAGTGAAAGATAGGGGAGAGGCCTGGAGAGAAAAGACAGACAACAGAAAAGGAGTTGGGGAGCACTGTAAGAATTAGAGTTCCTTTTGTGGCGGTCAGGAAGTAAAGGGTAGTGTCGGGGGCCTAGGGCCTGTGGGGGTGGGTAGAGTGGCACCGGGTCAACTCCCAGCCGGTGGCAGGAAGGAATCCGGGAGGCCTGATTCCCCAACCTCCCTCTTAGGGCTCCTCTTATCTGAGGGAGGAGCTCTTCCTCTGAAGTAGTACGACCGGGACTCCACCCAGATACCTCCAGGGAATGGACCTAGGGGGATGAGAGAGGAGGGTAGGGGATGTCTTTTATGTCCAGGTCCCTGGGACAAAGAATTGGTAGGGGGAGAAGTCTGAAAGTCTTGGACTGGGGCACTTGAGAGACCCCTCTGTGGGAATTCTCAGACCCCCAGGCCCTTCTGGCTTCCTTCCCGTCGGCTTAGTCTCCTGGGGTCCCTTCCCCATACCAGCGTTCCTCGTGAGTCACTGACTCTCAGCTGCCGTCTTTTTTTTAGAGTATCCTAAAAGTCTTGGTGTAGTTTTAAGCTTTAAAAGCTTATGTCTTTTGATTAAGGGATTTATCTATTGGACTTGTATTTAAATTGCTTTTTCCATATAGCTGTATTAGACGCAGATTCATTTTATAAACAATATGCATTTACAATCTCCTGCAGTCACCACTCTTTCCCCAGAGTCCCTTAGCCCTGCGCACAGACTAGAGAATCAATAATTCAGCTGCGGCCACAAGTGCTAGGAGGCTGAGATGCTGTAGAGGTGGGAAGGGAGTAATTGACCTCTCCATACCTGAAATCGGCACTCTGAATCCCATGTAGATCCTAAATCTAACTTGGACTCAAGACCCCAATCCCTCTCCAGATTCCCACGCAGACTCTAAACCCCAGGATCCAGCCACATATCCTGACTCCCAGCCCCAGTCACACCAGCTCCTACCCGGCGGCCTCTCCAGTTGCCTCGCATCTCCCTTTCCTAAGAGAACGGAAGGGGGGAAAAAAGGGAAGGGACAGGAGAGAAGGAGGTGACTGTCTTTTAGGGGCAACAATTCAGAGGTATGGGGGGAGAGGGTGGAAAAAGGGTAAGACTCAGAGACTGGGAGGGGCTCAGCTGCCCCGTCGGGGAAGTGGGAGGCGGCTGTGGCGCCGGGAAGCTCTTGTAGCCCCTGGGCGCCTGGCTACTACCATCCCAGCTTCGTTTTCCCTGCTGTAAAACTCCCCTGGTCTTTTCCCGGGTTCTCTGCATTAACCCCTGTGGGGCATCACGCAGTGAGTATCAGATGAATAAGAGCGAAACTCTGAGACCACGTCCCGTTTTGCGCCCATTCTTTTCCTGGGCCTGCCTGCCTTCCTCACCAAGCAGATAATGACCTAACATCGTGGAGACTTCGGGTCGCGAGACAAAGCCCTAAAAGGGAGAGGGGGAAGAGGCTCAGGTGGGAAGGAAGGCCAACGGGGACCAGGGAGCTGAGAACCTGAGGCTAGGTAGAGGGCAGGATTTAGGTTAGAAGAGCGGAAGGACTGAGGGAGGGTGGCCGGGATAGAAATGAGAAAGAGAAATAAACTAGAGAAAAGAAAGATGGTGCAAAAAGGTACTGATCTCGGGAGAGAGGTGGGAGAAGAGGTGCTAGGAGAGAAAAGAGATGGAAGTGCTGGAGAGGGGCTGGAAAAGAGGCCACAGTACGGTTGAGAATCAAAGGAAGGCAAAGAGCGGTAAGCAATTTGGGGTGGGTGGGGGGTCTCTTTTTCTCTCTGGAGAAAGTAAATTGTCAATTTCTTCCTCCTCCCCTTCCCCATCTTCCAGCTGTTCCCTTGGAGCCCCACTGTGACTTTGGGCCATTTAAGGTAGGGGGTGAGAGTGAAAAGACCATGCCTCGCCTCTTCAGCCCCCGACCTCCTCCCAGCGAAGATCTTTTCTACGAGACTTATTACAGCCTGAGCCAGCAGTACCCGCTGTTACTACTGCTGCTCGCCATCGTGGTTTCCACGCTTCTTGCTCTGCTTGCAGTCACTTGGGCCAGCGGTCGGGTGAGGAGGCACCCTTTTGCCCAGATAAGGGAGAGGTTCTCCGGGTTTTCTGTCCTTCCAGCCTCCAGTAGAGGCAAGGGGGCTGGGAATCCAGCAGTTTGTCTTGTGGTTGGGTGAAGTTGAATAAGAGAAAAAGGTGGATTCTGGGTTTAGGACCCTGCCAATAACTAGCCTGGGACTGTGGGCCTCAGTTTTGTCATTTATAATGTGTTGGGGTTGGATGACTATGAATCTATACTCCAGGATCAATCTTTTTCCAGGTTTTACATTTTTCCAGAAGGGGAATTCCATCCTGGCCCCTGGGAAATCCACTTCCTGGTTTTCTTTCCCTCTTAAGGAGCTCATAGGGGCAGTTGTACCCACAGCCAGTCTCAAAGGGCAAATACATCTAACGGATTTTCCTCTCACACAGTCCCTATGCTCACCCCAACTCCATTCCAAGGAAACAATCATCTTGCATCTCCAAATCCAAATACTAGTCTCTGTTTTCTGCTTTATTTTCCTTCCAAATGGTTTGAGGTCAATTGGATTGGGAGTGGAGATAGTCAATAAACATTTATTAAGCACCTCTTATAAGCCAGGTTAAGTACTAAGCACTGGGGATAAAAAAATTAAAAAAAAAAAGACAAAAGACAGTACCTGCTATGGCTCACAATCTCAGTGAGAAGACAACTTGCAAATAACTATGAACAAACTATATACAGGATAACTAGGAGAAAACCAACAGAAGGAAGATACTAGGAGCTGGAAGGATCTTAAGGAACTTGTCCACTTTCTCTAGCCTCATAAAGGAAATTAAGAGAAAGCTATTCTTTGCCCAAGGCTACTCAGTAAGTGACAAAATTCATATTGGGATCCATATGTCTCTGAGTACTAGATCTCTTTCCAATATGCTATACCAGGGTAGTACAGCAGAAAGGGCAACTGCCTCCTGAGTTGGAGAACCTAGGTCTTGACATCTCAAGGTAAGTCTTCACTACTTTGCATGACCTGGATTTAATCTCCTGGGGCTTTGAATTCTTCACCTGTAAATTATTAGTGTTGGACTAGATGGCTTCTGAGGTCCCTCCCAGCTCTAGATCAATGATCCTATAACCTAGATTAGACTGGGAAACCTTGGGAGAGGAAAGCAGGAGAAGGGAGGAAGGATAAGATTTCAGTGCAGGTAAAAGTTCAAGTGGGGCACTAAGTGGCACTGTGGATAGGCTTGGAGGTAGGAAGACTCATTTTAATGAGTTCAAATCCAGCCTCAGACATTTCCTAATTGTGTGGCCCTGGGCAAATCACTTAATCCTGTTTGCCCCAGTTCCTCATCAGCAAAATTAGCTGCAGAATGAAGATAGCAAACCACCCCAGTATCTTTACCAAAAAATCACCAAATAGGGTCAAGAAGACTCAGACATGACTGAAAGGACTGAACAACAAGAGTTCAAGAGGTGCTCAAACAAGCTTCATTAAACTACAGAAAAGGTCCACCAGTTAGCATCCTTACCAGTCACACTTGGTGTCTGCCCTAAGCAAGTTTCAAGACCAACCAAACACCTCCCCAATTCTTGCTTAGAAGTTAGGGGGAAGCTGAAAACAAGTAAAGACTGTAGGGAAATCTGTATTTAAAATAATGATATGTAAATAACACTCAAAGTTGTTCAGCCACTTTTTAGTTCTCAGTTTATTTATTTGAGTATCCCTCTCTTTCATCCAGCACATTTCTCCTCTGTTCCTTACATCCCCAGTTCCAGGTAGATTCTTTTTCTCCAATCTACCCCTCCCACAGGTCTTAGGCCCTATTATCTCCCTACAGGCGCTGGGCTCAGACCCAGCCTTCCTGACTGGGGTGCTGTGCGCACTCGGAGGCTTTGGACTGCTGCTCTGCTTGGCTTCCCGAGAGCAGCGTCTGCAGCGTTGGACCCGCCCGGTATCAGGCCTCGTGTGGGCCGCTCTATTGGCCCTGGGCCATGGCTTCCTGTTCACTGGAGGTGTGGTCAGCGCCTGGGACCAGGTCAGAGGGCAGTGAGGCTTTACAAGGGAAGGGAAGCTGGGAAACAAAACTAAACCAGGAGATCAGCTGGGGTTGTAGGAAGGAAGGTTGAAGGTAAAGCCCTGAGGCAGGGAGGAACTGCTTCTACAGGTGAAAGAAAATAGGTCTGTTGGACATCCAGGGGTTCAATGGACATCATCGGGACACCTCAGAGCATCCCTTCTTTCTCTTCTCCATCTCAGGTGTCTTTCTTCCTCTTCATCATCTTCACCGTATATACCATGCTGCCTCTGGGTATGCGGGATGCAGCTGCAGCCGGCTTTGCCTCTTCTTTATCCCACCTCCTGGTCCTTGGGCTGTACCTTGAACCTCAGCCTCACTCCAAGCCCTCTCTTCTCTCTCAGGTGAGAGCCATCAGGACCATAGAAAGTCCTGAACTCTGGACAGCTCCCCAGTCCAGGCACCAGGTTCCCTATGATTTGGCTGAGATCGCTCCCTCTCAGGCTATTCTTAGCCCCCATCCCGTAACCCTGCCCTACACTCTGATCCCTTTATTTCACTGTAGTTGGCTGCCAACGCTGTGCTGTTCTTGTGCGGAAATGCGGCAGGAGCCTATCACAAGGCACTAATGGAGCGTGCGCTTCGGGCCACCTTCCGCGAGGCTCTGAGCTCCCTGCATTCTAGGAGGCGACTGGATTCTGAGAAGAGACACCAGGTCAGACCTGAGGCCTAGGGCCAGCGACCTGGCACTAGGAGGGACAGATCAGTGTTGGGATAGTTATCACAGGAGGACCAGGGTCTGGGGAATTGGGGACATTACTTACTTTTGACTGAGTGTGATCAGGAGTGATGTATGGAAAGGACACTGGTTTTGGAGTCAGGAGACCTGGGTTGGAATGCAGGCTCTGCCACTGAGACTTTGAGCTTCAGTGTACAGTGTACAACACACTGAGGCAGGATGCTTCCCCTCCCTCCTAAAGCCTCACTCCCCTTTGACCTGAGGTTGACCACACCTCTGAGTTTCTCCTAAGTATAAAACGGAGATAAGATTTCAAAGAGCTAACCTACAGACTTGTTGCAAGTCTCAAGTGTTAGGTGTTTTATAAACCTTGGCAGGTAGGTGGCGCAGTGGATAGCCTGGAATCAAGGAAGACCTGAGTTCAAAATTGACCTCTGACACTTAGCTGTGTAGTCCTGGGCAAGTCATTTAACCCTGTTTGCCTCAGTTTCCTCATCTGTAAAATGACCTGGAGAAGAAAATGGCAAACCATTCCAGTATCTTTGCCAAGAAAACCCCAAATTGGGGCAAGAAGAGTCAGAGATGACTCAACAACAACAACAAACACACACACACACACACACACACACACACACACACACACACACACAAACCCTTAAAGTGCTAAATGAATGCAAGATACCATTATTACCCAGGTAGAATAAAGTATCTGACAGGGGCAGTGTTTTGCAAGAGGAGCAGTTGGAGGGGACACAGCTTTGGGCTGGTATGTGACAGGTACATTGTTCAGGGATTCAGAAATTTGGTTGGAAAGGAGAACAGTGCCTACGGCTCAAATATGTATACCCTGCCTGCTCTATGACAGGCACTGGGCTAGGTGTTGAAGACACAAAGAAGGAAAAGCAAAAAACTAAACTGTGCTTGACCTCAAAGGACCTGCTTACATTCTAGGAACATCTTCTACTGTCCATTCTGCCAGCTTACTTGGCCAGGGAAATGAAGGCC
>CM053582.1:388999577-389077730 GCA_028627135.1 Pseudochirops cupreus
GCAGATGATTGACTGGGGCAAGGGTGGAGAAAGGGAAGAAGGAAGAGAGAGGAGGGAAGGCAGGCACTCCGTTCCATGGGATTGTGGTGTTCTAATGTCCGTCCTCCACATCCTGCCTCAGTGTTCTGTACGCTGACATTGTTGGCTTCACTCGACTGGCCAGTGAATGCTCTCCCAAGGAACTGGTGCTCATGCTTAACGAGCTCTTTGGCAAGTTCGATCAGATCGCCAAGGTCAGAGCTGGTGAGGGACTCCCTCCTTAGAAAGACCCCTTACTTCTGACACCCCATCTCAGCTATGTCCAGGTCCCCAGACGTTCACTCCCTCAGATTCCCGACTCCGAGAGACCTCCTGATATTTGGGAACCGCAGCCTGCCCCAACCCCGACACTCTGAGTCATCCCCATCATCCCCACTAGTCAATCTCCTGCCCCCTTTACCTCGTGTTGCCTCTAATCCGTTGCCCATATCCTGTGTCTCCCGCCCCCGCCCCCTTTCTTTCTTCCCCAGGAGCACGAGTGCATGCGGATTAAAATTCTGGGAGACTGTTACTATTGTGTGTCTGGTCTGCCACTCTCTCTGCCGGACCACGCACTCAACTGTGTGCGCATGGGTCTAGACATGTGCCGTGCCATTCGGTCAGCGCTTGGGAGACACCCTGGGGTGGATCGAAGAACGGAAAAACAGGAAACAGATCTTGGGACCTAGGGTCCAGTGAGGGAAGTTGGGTAGACCGGAACACTGGGTTTACACTAGGCAATGCAGGGGTGGGGAACCTGCATCTATGGCCTCGAGGCCACAGGTAACCCTCTAGGTCCTCAAGTGTGGCTTTTTGACTAAATCCAAACTTCACAGAACAAATTCGCTTAATAAAAGGATTTGTTCTGTAAAACTTAGACTCAGTCAAAAGACAGAACCCAAGGTTCCCCACCCTTACTAGAGTGAAGAAGCCCCTCAATCTGAGCAGGGGGAATGGTTTAGGCAAAATCAGAAGTGATGCCTCAGGGAGAGGACCTGGGTCCAGATTAAGCCCAGGGTTGAGCCGGCCCCCTTTCTGCCCTTCCCTAGAAAGCTTCGGGCAGCCACTGGAGTGGACATCAACATGCGTGTGGGCGTACACTCGGGCAGTGTGCTCTGCGGTGTCATCGGGCTTCAGAAGTGGCAATACGATGTCTGGTCCCATGATGTCACCCTGGCCAACCACATGGAGGCAGGCGGAGTGCCAGGGTGAGTGAGTCTGCTCCGTTCTAGGGACCCAGACACAAGCTCAGGCTGAAAGAAGCAATAGGAACAGAGTTGTGCCTAGAAAGTTTAAGCTTAAGACAAGCCTCTGCTCCCACTAGCCCAGGCCCACCCAATCCCCCAACCAATATATCCCCTCTAAGGAAACTAGCCTGAAGCCAAGCCTAATATATGTGTGTGTGAGTACATATATAGGTATGTGCGTATAGAGAGAGAATATATAGTATATGTACATATGTATATAGCATATATGCACATGTGCATGGTATATATGACTACATATGTAGTATAAATGTGTGTATATGTGTATGTATGAATTTGTATACAGCCAGAGCTGAGGCAGTGACTGGGAGGAGGGGCTTCTTACTGGAATGAAGGGACTGGAGAATGGGGTGGGAGGAATAGCAGGCAGGCAGGGCAGACCGAAGTCTGGGCACAGAGTTCCTCGGCCAAATACAAGTACCTTGCGTATAGCAGGTGCTCAATAAATATTTGTGGAATGAACATTTAAGGCAGAAGCTGGTCAAAATGATCTGTAAAAGGAGGGATTTGGATTAGATGGTTTCTGAGGTCCTTTCCAGCTTTCGATTTCTGATACTACAGCCTATTAGGGCTCTTTCAGAGCTTAAGATTCTGTTATTTTTGCAGTGGATGAATAAGAAGGCTGGGGCTACTGACACTCCACTTTCCCTTCTTCTCTCCCCTCCCCCCTCCCAAGTCGAGTGCACATCACAGGGGCAACTCTGGCCCTGTTGGGAGGGGCTTATGCTGTGGAAGATGCAGCCCTAGGGCATCGGGACCCATATCTCCGAGAGCTTGGGGAGCCAACCTACCTGGTCATTGACCCAAGGGTGAGATCCTCCACTACAGCTATCAGCACAGCCAGTAAGACCTAGATTAATTGAGCCCCTGAAGCATGGTGGAAGAGTAAAGTCCTAGACTTGGAATTAAATAACCTAGATCAAATTTCTGTTCTTCCACTTACTGTCCTGTGTGACCTTGAGCAAATAACCTCTCTTTCTAAGGCTTCTTCATTGTAAAATGGAGACATTATTCTAGATGGCCTCTAACTTCCCTTCCAGCTCGAAGACCTTATAATTACAGACAGAGCCAGACCCAGCACCAATTAAGCCCTTTCTCTTGACCTCCATCAGAGATACATTGCCAGAATCTGAAGTGGAATGCAGAAAAGACTTAAGAGAACTGGGAATTTGATCTGGGGGGTGGCATAATGGTGAAGGGTCTTGCCATCAATCCACCTTCATTTGAAATCTTCCAGGCAGAGGAGGAAGAAGAAGAGGAAGTAACTGCAGGAGGTCCACTGTCCCCTCCTGAGGGACCCAAAATGCGTCCATCACTTCTGATGACCCGATACTTGGAGTCCTGGGGTGCAGCCAAGCCTTTTGCCCACCTCAGTCACCTGGACAGCCCTGTGCCGACTTCACCTCCTCTTCCGGTATGTCCACCTCCTTATCTGAGCACCTCAGTCTCTTCCTGGGATAGATGCCTCCATTGTCATCCTGGAAACATACATCCCTTCTCTCAGTACTGTTCATCCACATGCTTATGCCTTCAGACCCTTGTGTACCCCCATACTTCTCAAGTGAACTCACCTCCCTGTTATAGCCTTTGATACCTTCTAATATCTAGATTCTATATTCTTTCTCCAGCTGGGTAGGCAGTGGATTAACCCAGATAGACCTTAGTCTGCTCTTCCAGGAAAAGAGCAAAGTTCACTGCTTTCTACCTACCTGGTTTCTAAGATCACCTCAGCAAAGATTCCCAAGTCGAAGACCTCCTTAGTTGGCTGTGCTCCTCAGGCATGATCTCAATTCCCTTCCAGCATCACTTTCACCTCCATTTGGGAGATTCCTTTCTCCAGACCAGACAGATGTACGGAGACAGATGCCACTGTTTGCCTGGTTCACCAGTTTCAGCATTACACACCCCTTCCTATCAGGAAATGTTTCTGTTTAATTAAAATACAGTTTGTTGCAGCTTAAGAAAAAAAAAGGAGCCTATTCAATCTTTCTTAAAAGAGAAAAGATTTTCACAGCAAACTCCTCAGAGGAGGAGAGTAAAAAGGATGATTGCAAATCACATTATTTGTACCCTATTTCCCCAATATTTTTACAAAGGTGAATCAAGTTAAAAACAGTATCTTTTTAAAGCTTTTTTTCTCCCTCCCTCCCACCTCTCCTTCTTCCCCATTATAAAAGAAATAAAAACAAAACCATTTTAATAAATATGCAAAACAAATTCTCACATTGGCCATGTCATATATATACATATATGTATATATGCATGTATATATATATATATATGTGTGTGTGTGTGTGTGTGTGTGTGTGTGTATATATATTCGCATCCTGAGTCTATCACCTCTCTGTCAGGAGGTAGGTAGCAAGCTTCATTATGCATCCTCCAGAATAATGATTAATTGATGATGTTGATCAGTTTCCTCACCCCTTCCTTATAAAGAAGAGGGTGGTGTGAAAGAAGTAGTGTGCTCAGCATCATTGCTCTAGGTTTGATCTACTTCTGCTATCCTGCCCCCTTCCCTTTCCTTCAACCAGAGCCCAGTCACAAGTTTTTCTCCATTTTTTGTTTTGTCTTAAATCCCTCCTTGAGATCCAGTCTCCTTAGAGTTTGTTTTGTTTAAGAGTAGTCCTTCCATCAATCTATCCTCTAACTCTCCTTTCTTTTCTTCCTTTTGACTCTTGTTTCCCTGTTGAGTGAAATATGTTTCTGCACACAATGGTCAATGGTATTTTTCCTTCATTTGACCAAATCAGATAAAAATGAGGTTCAAGCATCCCCTGTTCCCTTCACCCCTTCCTCCTTGTTTGAACAATCTTCTACTTGCTCACACAAATTATGAGATAATTTCCCCCACCCTCTCCCTTCCTTCCTGCCATTCTATTCTTTTCCCTCTCCTTTTCTTCTTTTAAGATCATCAAACTATAAACAAAAACCACACCCATGCCTCCTGTCTTATTAGACTCCCTCTATAATCCCTGATGATGATAAGGTTTGGAGGGACAATATGTATCATGTCCCCATATTAGAGTGTAAACAGTCCATTATGAGTTTTCACTCATATTTACCTTTCTCTTGACTCCTGTATGTGTTTTTCAAAGTTTTTTGTACAGTTCTGGTCTTTTTTATCAGGAACATTTGGAAGTTCTCTAATTAAAAGTGTATTTCTCCTCACCCCAGCCCCTCCCCTGTAGGATTATATTCAGTTTTATTGGGTAAGTTATTCTTAGTTGTGAGTCATTATCTTTTGCCTTTTGGAATACTTTAATCTAAATTCTCTACTTTTATAGAGTGATAGTTGTAAGTATGGCTCTTCAGTCCTTAAATTCCTCCTGGCTTCTTGAAGTATTTTTTCTTTGACCTGGAAGCTCTGAATTTGGGCTATTTATACCTAGGAGTTTTCACTTGAAGGTTACTTTTAAGAGGTGACTGACTGGTGGATTTTATTTCCACTTTGCCCTCTGTTTCTAAGAGATCTAGGCACTTTTATTATTTCTTGAAATTTTCTTGAAATTTGAAATTTTCTTGAGTCATGGCTTTCAGGTAGTTCAAGATTCTTAAATTCTCTCTCCTTAATCTATTTTCCAGGTCATTTGTTTATGAGATATCTTGTACTTTCCTCCAGTTTTTCTTCTCAGTCTTTTGACTTTGTTTCAATATTGTCTTATGGAATCTTGT
The DNA here is from genome assembly GCA_028627135.1 of Pseudochirops cupreus. NCBI lineage: Eukaryota > Metazoa > Chordata > Mammalia > Diprotodontia > Pseudocheiridae > Pseudochirops > Pseudochirops cupreus. The sequence continues at coordinate 389,004,536 of CM053582.1, forward strand.
CTTGTGGAGTCATTAATATCTGTTTGGTTTATTCTAGTTTTCAAGGAGTCTGTCATTTGGCTAGTGTTTTGTACCTCTTTTCACAAAACTGTTTATTCTTTTCACAATTGTTTCTTTAATAGCTAACATTTCTTTTCCAATTTTCCCCTGGTGCTTTCATTTTTTTTCAGTTGTTTTCACTAGCAATCATTTCATTTATGGAGTTCTTCTCTCCGGTGATTTTTTTATATATCTTTTTACATTTGACCAATTCTCCTTTTCAAGGCATTGTTTTCTTCATTGGATTTTTGTGTTTCTTTTCCCATTTGACCTATTCTATTTTTAAGGTGTTTTTTTTCCTTCAGGTTTTTTTTGTGTGTGCCTCTTTTACCAAGCTATTGACTCTTTTTTCATGATTTTCTTGCATCACTCTCATTTCTCTTCTCAGTTTTTCCTCTACCTCTCCTGAGATACTTGATTTTTAAAATCCTTTTTGAGCTCTTCTGTGGGCTGGAGCCAATTCATATTTTTTTCTTTGAGGCTTTGGATGTAGGAGTTTTGACTTTGTTGTCTCCTTCTGAGTTTGTGTTTTGATCTTCCCTGTCACCATAACAATTTTCTATAGTCAGGATTTTTTTCCTGCTGTTTACTCATTTTTCCAGTCTATTCTGTGACTTTTAACTTTATGCTAAAGTGGGGCTCTGCTTCTGGAGTGGAAGGGGCACTGTCTCAAGCTTCAGGGTTTTTTTGTAGCTGTTTTCAGAGATAATTTTGGGGACCTGGAAGTTTTCAGTTTTTTCCAAGGTGGTACGATCTAAGGAGATGTGTGTTTATTACTCTCCTGTTCTGTGCTCTGGTCCGTGAGTGACCAGAGCAAATAGTCTTTTCCACCCAGAAACTGTGATCAAGGTCTCAGCTCCCCTGTGACCACAAGTTTTGGTGTGCTAGTGCTCCTCCTCACCCAGAGACTGAGACCAAAGACTGTGACCCAGATCCAAGTATGGGCAATGCAACAAAGTTCTGATCCTGGTACCTACAAAGGAACCCCCTGTAATCTCCTTCTGACCAATTTCTGACCCCTTGCCATCTGTGTGCTAAGAGGTCAAGAAACCACAACTGCTGCCACGGATCCAGTCACCCCCTGGGGCTACTGTTAGTTTTCTGGGGAGCTGCCAGCACTGGACTATGTTCCATTCTCAGCCGATGTAACAGACCTTTTCTGCTGACCTCCTAAGCTGTCTTTGGCTGAAAATTGTTTCATTCTGTCCTTTCATGGGTTCTGCTGCTCTAGAATTTGTTTTGAGACATAAACAGTATTTGGAGAGGGGTGAGGGAGAGCTCAGGCTAGTCCCTGCCTTTTCTCTGCCATCTTGGCTCTGTCTCCCTTCTCATTTTATTTATGAAATAATGTTTAATCCTCAAAAAACAAAAACTCTTGCTTTGTCTCTTTCAGGCATTCTAATTGAACTCATGCCCAAATTCTGTTTTCTTTGCTTGTAGATGTTTTGGAATTATATTCTTCTTCTGGGTTTCCACCTTGGACATTCTCATTACTATAACATCTCTTTTTGGTAGTATTCTTTTTTTGGTTTGTTAAGTCTTCCAATATTACATCCTGACTTTGGACTTCGTGTTTGGTCTTGGCTCTGCCATACTTCTGAAGTGAATGAATTGGCAGTACTTGGTTCTGTTTTGTGTCCTTTTGGTAATCCCAGGTAGTTATTAGAGGCCATATGTAGTCTGGATGTGGGTTGGGATCAACAGTCCCTTTGTTTTGTACTCATAATAAGGAAGGGGACCGTTAGAGGTATTATAATAATAATGTCATATTTTTGCAATTGCTTAGGTGTTCTAAAGTATCTTCATGACTGTACCACCAGATAATCATATCCATCATATAAATGAATAAAGTAAGACTCAGAGAGGCTAAATTATTTGCACAAACTCACACATCTAGTGAGTATCAGAGCAAGGATTTGAACCTAAGTCTCTTGAGTACAGGATTAGAGCTCCTTTTACAAAACCAAGTATATGAGCCTTGTTATTTTCTTTTTTTTTTTTGGAGGGGGAAGGCAAGGCAATTGGGGTTGAGTGACTTGTCCAAGGTCACATGGCTAGTAAGTGTGTCAAGTGTCTGAGGCTGGATTTGAACTCAAGTCCTCCTGACTCCAGGGTCGGTGCTCTATTCACTGTGCCACCTAGCTCCCCCTCCTTGTTCTTTTCTTAATAAAAGATGGTAGAGCCATATCCTCCTCAACTAGTTGCCTCCTGGACTCTAGTCCTAGCCATGAGTAGTTTAAGCATCAAAACAGAGGCCATCAGTGTGATCATCTTAATTTTCCATATTCTAGAATAGCATCAACCCTTGTATCATTCCCTCCAGACATCTCCAGTTCTGAATTCAATTCCCACTGTCCCTTCAAACTTTTTTTTTAGTATTTCATGCTCTTCTTTTTTTTTAAATTACGTAATTATATAGCATATGTGTCTTAGCAATGCAATGATTTAAATCCTATACACTTAATACAGTATTTTTTTCAATAAGTACATTCCAGTAGCATTAATATCAACAGCAATTCTATGCCATTGAGATAGTGCATTGAAATATGGACATTTGTGTATATATGTTATATATTAATATATATATATTAGTAGCAAAATGATGTAATGTGTTTTCACCATTCCTCTTTGGCAGTGCTGGCTTAGTGCAGGGGTGGGGAAACCTGAGACCTCAAGGCCACATGCAGCCCTGCAAATCCTCAACTGTGGCCCTTTGACTGAATCCAAACTTCACAGAACAAATCCCCTTAATAAAAGGAATTGTTCTGTAAAACTTGGATTCGATCAAAAGGCCACACTTGAGGACCTGGAGGGCCACATGTGGCCTTGAGGTTGCAGGTTCCTCGCTCCTGGTTTAGTGCCTGAGTTTTAATTCAAAGCAATACCGCTTCATAGCAGCCAATTATATTTAAATAAATATATTAAAATAAAATAACATAAATATTATTTGAGTTTTTCTTTTATTATTCTCTCCCTTTCACTATCCCACTCCTTAAGCAAATAAAAAAAATATAAAACCTTTCATTTATATATATGTAAATATTCATAAAATATATGCAAAGCTGCATAATTCCACATGGGTCATGTCTAAAACAAATTCCCAAATTGTTCATGTCTAAAAGCATGTATCTCTTTCTACATTTTAAGTCCGGTGACCTCTCTATCAAGAAGCAAGTTGCATGTTTGGTCTTCATTCTTTTGGACTCTTCGCTTATCATTGCATTGATCAAAGTTCTAAAGTTTTTCAAAGTTGTTTTTCTTTATAATGTTATCATTGAATAAATTCTTCTCCTAGTTCTGCTCACTTGGATCTGTTACAGTTTATAGAGGTCTTCCTCCATAGGTAGCTGAATGGAGTAGTAGACCTGTACTCAGACTGAAGCAACCTGCGTGCTCTCATTCTTTTCCATGTTTGGTTTTGTTTCTTCTTTCCACTGTTCACTCCATTGGTTACAACCCTTCTATACAACCAGACTAATGTCCAGTGTGAAAGTATCTGCAGATCCTATACTTGACTGCATGCCACCATGGTGGGGGGGGGGGAGAGAGGAGAGAAAATTTGGAACTCAAGGGACTGTGGAACTGAATCTTGTAAACTAGAAGTAAATAAACAAATCAATTTTTAAAAAAAAGACCTGTACTCAGGAAGACCTGAGTTCCAATTTCGTCTCAGATACTTACTAGCTATCTGACCCTAGACAAGTCTCTTAACCTCTGTTCCCTTAGTTTCCTCAACTGTAATAATAAGGATAATAATAGCACCTACCTCACAGGGCTATTGTGAGGATCAAACGAGATCATTTTTGTAAAAGCTCTTAGCTCAGTGCCTGAAACAGAGGAGGCATTATATAAATGCTTATTCTGTTCCTCCCTCCTTTGAAACTGTCCGTCTCCTCATTTCTATGGCACGACAACATTCCATTGCATTCAGATACCTCAAGTTACTTAGCCATTTCCCAAAAGGAAGACATGCTTTTAATTTACAATGTCTAGCTACCATGAAAAAAGCTGCTATACAGATAAGTACTTTCCTCTTTCTTTGATCTCTTTGAGGTATATTGGCCTAGAAGTGGAATTGCTGGGTCAAAGGATAAACACAGTTTAGTGGCTTTGGGGGTCTAGTTCCAAATTACTTTCTAGAATGACTGAAATAATCCACCACTCCACCAGCAGTACATTAGTGAACTTACACTCCACTCCAGCATTTGTTTTCTTCTTCTGTCCTTTTTTGCCAATCTGGTGGATATGAGGTTAGAACCTAAAAATTTCTTTTATTTGCATCTCTCTAACTATTAGTGATTTGGAGTATTGTTTTTCATGTGGTTGCTGATAGCTTAGATTTCTTCCTTTAAAAATTGCCTTCCATATCCTTTGACCATTTATCTATTCTAGAATGACTCTTAGTCTTATCAATTTGAATTTGTTCCATATATATCTTGGATACAAGACCTTTATCAGAGAAACTTCTTAAAAAGATTTTTTCTAGTTTCCTGTTTACCTTCTTATTTTAACCACCTTGGATTTGTTCAAAATAAAAATAATTGTTTTTAAAAGGAAGGTGATAAAAGATCTGATCTAGGATGGTAGTAATGGAAAGGGAAATGAAAGAATAGATATGGGAAATATTAGAAATAAGACTTGACAGGATTTAGCAACTAAGTGGATGTGGAGGGAGAGGGTAAAGTCAAAGATGATACTGAATTTAGAAGGCTAGATGAAAGACAGCACCACTGAGGGAATGGGAAATGTTGAGAATAGAGATGGTTGGTGAGAGAAAGATAATGCATTCAGTTTGGAGCATGAAACATTTAAAATGCTGGTGGGATATATGGGCAAAGACAGCCAAGGAAATATGAGACTGGAATTTGAAAAAGTGATCTAGCCAGGAGCTGAGACTATCCCTGTTCTTCCCAGTCTTGTTCTGAGCACTGTCTCTCTCCCTCAGCTACCTACTTTGGGAAAGGCAATCTTCTGGGGTTTACTTCCTGACACAGTAAGGCACCCAAACCCCTGGGAACTCTAAAAACCCAAAGACTTAAAGGTACAAAACAAACACTCCAGACCAACAAACATGTATTAAGTATTGTGCTAGGTGCTGGGGATACAAAAGCAAAGTGGAAAATTGTCCCTTCTCTTGACACCCTTATGCTATAGCATAGCAACTCCAAGCAGCAGGAGGGCAAGTGAAGGTCAGATATCAAAAAAGTCTTCCCAGGTACGAGACAGTGGAATAAGGAGGCACTTGCAGACTTTCTCTTTCCCCACGAGGCCCTTATCAGTCTGGCAGTAGGAATGGAGAACAAAAAGTGGGGGGAAGTAGGCCATCTTGACTGGAGGCATTAATGATTGTTTTTTTAACTTGAAATTTACAACTTACATTGCTGCCAACAGAACTGAGGGATATTTGCTAACAGAGTTTCTTAATTCATTTTGTTTTCCCCTAACAGGAAAATGCCTTGGCCTCCCTGGGCCCTCAGAGGAGCCTGGACCGGTGAGAAAAAGCCCAATACACACAACTTGGTTGGCCTGGGGAGCTGGGATAAGGGCAGAAGTAGCTGAAAGTACAGGGAGCTGAAACAAATCTCTGTGATCCTATGTTCTTACCACACAATAGCACCAGTTTAGCCCAGAGACATGAGGGTAATGAGACAGTTTCTCTGGTGATGGGCTGAGGTCTCCCCCCAACAGGACCAGAACCCCTAGGGGACTTGAGGATGAACTGGACACTGGGGATGAGAAATTCTTTCAAGTCATCGAACAGCTCAATTCCCAGAAGTAAGTAGGAATCAGAGCCTAAATCTCAGGACTCCTGACACTGAGGGACCAGGGGGATGAGAAGACTGGGAGAGAATGGGAGTGGTGGGATGGTGCATTTCTATAAGACTAGAATGAATGTGAGAAAGCAGGGCATCTATTCCTGACTGTAGTTTAGATAAATACTAACTTAGATATGAACTCCTATGAGCAGCTCACATTTCTCTGTGCCTTACCCCCACCCTCTTCCCCAGACAGTGGAGACGATCCAAGGACTTCAGCCCACTTACCTTGTACTTCCGAGAAAAAGAGATGGAGAAGGAGGTATGGGAAGACTGAATCTAAGGGAGAGGTGAAGGGGGGTACCAAGGGAATGACTCAAAGAACCCTAAAGAACTCCCCGGTCAGTTGACCCAAAGTCCTTCCCCAGGCCCAGTCATGGACTTGTCAATCAGCTGTTATTGATTAAGCCCCTCCTATGTGCTGACTACAGAAGACAGTTTCTAGGGTTGGGTTGAGAACATTTTCTAAGGTATGTTTAATGCTTCATACCTTGATACCACTTAATTATAACCTGATTTGTGCATGCATACACATGTGCACACCACACACACACACACACACACACACACACACACACTCTCATTCATTTACTCCCTTGCTTGGTCAGAAGAAGCCTTCCTTCTCTTTCCATCAGTTTATATTCCCAGATGAGGAATATGTATTCCCTCTTGGTCTGAGTTTCTCTTCCAATAGAAGAAATATTCTGAGTAATGAATTGAGAGTATGGTTGAGATGGGAAGGAATATACTGTAAGTGGTAGAGGTAAGGGAACCCACCTAGTTAGACTAGACTGACTCCTTCAAGGTGATAGACAGCATTGATCCCTTTGTCTCAACCCCCACACCTAATCTCTTCTCCCTTAGTATCGGCTCTCGGCTCTCCCTGCCTTCAAGTATTATGCAGCCTGTACCTTTCTGGTTTTCCTCTCCAACTTCATCATTCAGATGCTGGTAGCCAACAGGTGAGCTCCTCTTACCCTTCCCCAGGTGTCCACAGAGGAACTTGGACAAGGAAAAGAGATGTTTTTTACTCCCACTGAAGCATTGTAGTGAAAAGAATATTGAACCTAGCTTCAGAACTGCACCACTAAAATCTATGACCCCAGGGAAGTCACTTAAACTTTCAAACGCCAGGTTCTTTCTTCAGCAGATGGATGCAATACGTGCCCTTCCTCTCTCAGAGGGTTGTTACTAAAGAGTGTTGTAATTGTAATCAGATATGTAACTATCTATGTAAATGGAAGTTCTTATTATTGTTGATTTCCCTTGCCCTTTTTTCCCTCCTTCCACATTTTCTCCCCTTCTTTTTCCTTCAGTCTTCTCATTCCCCATGGGGACAAGATACCAAGAGGTAGGAAACAGGTGGCTGAGGTGGGAATATTGAAGTGGCCTTGGGAACTCATTACCACCATCATCATCATCATCACCATCATTCCTCACATTTTACACACTCTCAAGAGCCTTGGAAATATACTTTAATAAAGAACTGAGATTTCATTGGGTAGATCGCAGTCTCTCCACACTTTACTGCATCTTCATGAGTTGCCTTGGCCTGATAGTTTTTCTATCTCATGGCCAACTCTCTGATGATGAGTTTATTAAAATATAAAATGTAGCTAGGTTGACCCTCCGGTGCCAGGACCATACCTGAAACCTTTAAAACTTAGTGACCCTGTTTTCAAGAACCCAGTGTCCCCTCCAACCATACCACAAAAATAATATAATAATTCCTGGCATTTATGTAGCACTTTAAGGTTCGTAAGGTGTTTCACAAATATTATCTCATTTTATTCTCACAACAACCCTGGGTGCTATTATCATCCTCATTTTTTACCTTCTTTTTAAAAAATCATATTTTATTTTTTCCCATTACATGTAAATATAGTTTTCAACATTCATTTTTTATAAGATTTTGAGTTCCAAACTTTTCTCCCTCACTTTCTTCTCCCCTCCCCAAGACAGTCATTTTACAAGTGAGGAAATTGAGGCAGACAGAAGTAAATGAACTTGATCACAAAGGATCACAAAATTAGTGATTGTCTGAGACCAGAGTTGAACTCAGATCTTCCTAACTTCAAATACAGTGTTCTCTACATTCCAATAAGTAGAATAAAAAAAAAGTAACTTTCGTTTCTATAGTGCTTTATGGTCACAAAGTACTTTTGCACATCTTGTCTCATTTGCTCCTCACAACAGCCCCATCAGAAAAGCATGATGCTAATTTGACAGATGGGGAAACTGAGGCTCAAAAAATTGAATTGCCTAAGGTCTAGAACCCTGGTCTCCTGACTTATTGCCCAGAGGTAAGATGAGAAGTCAGGACTGAGTTCAACAGGTTTGTGAGCATTTATTTGTCTAAACGTCCATAGTTATTTTGATGAAGACTCAGAGCCTCTGCATCCCCATTGCTTCTACCTTTCCAGCTCTAGTCTTTCCCTAATCCCCTTTGCACTCCAAGCCTTGGTTCCACAGCTATTCCACCTGGTCCTCGTGGACATGTAATTCAACAACACAAAACGGAACACAGAACCTTCTCCCAGGCAGAAAACTCCACCTAGACAGCCCATCAGAAGGATTGCTCAAGAGAATCACATGAGTGTTTTATTCCTGTTTCTATTAGGACTCCAGCTCTGGCTGTCACTTATGGCATCATCTTCATCCTCTTCTGCCTCCTCCTCTTCATCTGCTTCTCAGAACACTTGACGGTAAGAGAAGACTAGGGAACCCCAGGCCAGATAATTATTATTTAGACTGCCCCAATAACCTGGGGCCACCTGGTCTTTTTGTTCCAAATTTACCTGGGCTTTGCGGCTTTGCTCTGTTTTGGACCATTTCCATTTTTCATGGTACATGGACTGGGAAAACATAGGTTTGGGGAATAAAAATAGTAGAAGAAGAATGGAGAGAAGAAAGAAAAATGATTCTAAAAACTGTTAGACTTGGGACTCATTTTCATTTTTCTTAAGTAAATGAGGTTTAGACAAGGGACTAAAGCTCTGATCCTAGCTAAGGAAATCCATCTAGGGTTTTTGTTCTGATTCTGGTCCCACCAGACTAAACATCCTAGAGATATTCCAGAAACCTGCTCAGATCCTGCCAGTCTGGGAACAGGGTTAGGGCATAGACTATCTCAAGGGCACAGGACCAGGACTTCCTATTTCTGTCCCAGAACATTTAAAAGAGAGGCCATTGGAATATGTGGGACTCAGAGAACCTGCTGAGACAATCCTAGTCAGAACTTTGCCTGAAGGCAGACCCACAACCTCATATCCAACCCAGTTTTTCTCTACTCCTTCCTCCCCAGAGGTGTGTCCTGAAGGGTCCCAAGTTCCTTCACTGGCTGCCAACCCTCTCAGGAACAGTAGCTACGAGGCCTGGTCTTCGAGTTGCCCTCGGCACCACCACCATCCTTATTGTCCTCACCATGGCCATTGTCAACCTGGTGAGTAGGCCTGAGCTGCTGGGTGAAAAAACTAGCCTTGGAGGTGGGGTATAAAGAAAAAGAGAAACCTCATTCCCTAAGGGTAGGAATGGGATTAAAAAAAAAAATAACAAATACCTAAATTCTAGGGGAATGGCAGAAATGGAGAGCCAAGGTCTAGGAACAGATTAGTTGATAGCTGGGAATTTACTAATACTTCTATCAGATCTCTAATCCTGCTACTCCTTCACCCCTTACCTACCCACTCCCAACCCCAGTTAATAACAGCAAACTGTTTGACTAGGACCTGGCCCAATACAGAAAACAAACTCATTACTCCAGGACGATTAAGGGCCAATTTCAGACTACTTTTGTGCTCAGAAAATTTTCTTGCCCTTCTCTCAGCCCTCTCTCTTCTAACAGTTCTTTCAGCCAATGTCTGACTGCTCCTTCCCAGCCCACAATTCCTCTGCTGCTGCTCTCAACAGCTCCCGCAATATCTCTGGTTCCTTGCCTCTCATCAGCATCCCGGTGAGTCTTTTGCCTTCCTCCACCCAGTAACCACTGTTCCAGGCTCTGCTTAGAGACCTCCTAATCTTGGGTAAAAGATTTCTCGTTTCATAATCAGGAGGGAAGGGATAAGAATCTGGCCACAAAGTTTCATCCTGTTTGGGGAGGGGAGTTAGAGAAACCCAAATCTTACTCAGTTCTCTGTTCATCCACAGAAATAGGAACTGGGAAAGAGAAGGGGAAGGAAAGAGGGAGAATGGCAACCTTAGGGACCAGCAAGAAGTGGAACTAGAAAGGCACCCAAGCACTCACACAGTTGCACTCGTGCACTCCTACACACACTCACACCTCACTCATCTTGGCATAAGGAATATAGGGTTTACAGAAGGGACTTTAGAGATCATCTGGTGCCATGCCCTTATACAGAAGAGGTGATCTCTCCCTTTGGAGCTTTCCCCTTTCACTGACACCATCTCCACATGCCTCTTTGTCTCCAGTACTCCATGCACTGTTGTGTACTGGGCTTCCTCTCCTGCTCCCTCTTTCTGCATATGAACTTTGAACTGAAACTGCTGCTGTTGCTGCTCTGGTTGCTGGCCTCCTGCAGCCTCTTCTTGCATTCCCACGCCTGGCTCTCTGACTGCCTTGTTGCCCATCTCTACCCAACGCACAATGCTCAAAGGTACTCAACCCTGAGGAGTGAGCCCAGGAGGTAACCAACACCATTCAGGTGGGTGCGGGGATTGGAAAACCTGGGCTGGTTGGATCTGTCCCTGCTGCTGACTGGCAAGTGGGAAAGGAAAAAAGGGGGAGAGCAGCTTGGAAAATGGGGGAGGCTTAGGGAAGGGGTGTGATGAGATGCTCTAACCTGTGGTTTCCCCAGGCCTGGGGTACTAAAGGAGCCCAAACTGATGGGTGCCATCTCCTTCTTCGTCTTCTTCTTCACCCTTCTGGCTCTGGCTCGGCAGGTCAGTCTACTAGTTTCAAATCTCCGAACTCCCCAACTCCATGGAGGGAGAGGATGGGAGAGGGGATGCACACAGTGCCCAGGGTCTGCTCTGAAGTTAGTTCTCCCATATCTATGATTTGGTAATCGCCTTGTCCTTGGCTATACCCCTAACTTTCCCTCAATCATGTCCCTGTCCAATCTTCTATGCCCATATTCCTTCCCTAAGGTTGGTTCCAGGGCAAAATTTCAAAGAAGGTAGAATTTGTCTTCTGGGTGACTTCAGGTTCACCCTTCATCACCCCTTCCTTATTGCTGCTTTCCTCTCTCCTCACCATATTCAGGAGTCCAATCTCTTTCCTCTCTTCCAAAAGAGAAAGGTCCTTCAGACCAAAAAAGGAAAGGATATGATATTAGTCACAACTCAATGTAAATTTAAATCCCTTTGTTACCTTTTCTGGGAAGTGCTTATACCCCAAGCCCTCCCTTTCATTGTGAAATGAAATTTTAAGCATCATGGAGAAAGGGGAGATGTATTTTAGAGTGTATTGTGAGGTGGGGTGGTCTTCCCAATGCCCCCGATCACAGATGAGACTGCTTTCACTGTTTGCCTACATGGAAAGTCAAGCCTCCCCTGGCCCCGAATTGATACCTCCCTTCCCCCACCCTCTATGGTGATGAACTCCTCTCAGAATGAATATTACTGCCGGCTGGACTTCCTGTGGAAAAAGAAGCTTCGCCAAGAGAGGGAAGAGACAGAGACGATGGAGAATCTGACTCGACTGCTGCTGGAAAATGTGCTACCTGCACATGTGGCCCCCCAGTTCATTGGTCAGAACCGACGAAATGAGGTGACCTTTACCCCACAGCACTACCACTATAGAGCAACTCTCTTTCCTTCTATGAGCTGACCTCGCCCTTGTTCTTGCTCCTTAACCCTCAGAATCACAATGAAGTGTACTTCAATCTTTAGCTTCCCCAAATGACTTCACCAGACTGACCTGTCCCCATCCTCCAATCTATCCAAAAAGTTAATGGGCTGGGAGAATTCCTTGGATTATATAAACAAGGAGAGGAAGCCATCCCATATAGACAAGGAACTTGAGGTCGGTATGTGCCTCACTTTTATGACTCTTCTACCCACCCAGGACCTCTACCACCAATCCTATGAGTGTGTCTGTGTCCTCTTTGCTTCTGTCCCTGACTTCAAGGAATTTTACTCTGAGTCCAACATCAACCGTGAGGGGCTAGAGTGTCTTCGGCTACTCAATGAGATCATTGCAGATTTTGATGAGGTGAACAAACTTGGGACTCAGGCACCATTCCCTAGCATTTCCCACCAGCCTTCTGAATCTTCCTGACCTTTATATACCTACTGTATCCTCCCCAATAGTCTGCTAGGTCTTCCCCTCCAGGATTCCCCATTCGGGTTTTCTGCTTTTCTCTCCCACAAGCACCCTTTTCATCCAAAATTCATCATCTACTCAAGCTCTTTACTCCCTTCCCATTGCATATCTATTCTATCCCAGTCTCCCCTCCCAAAAGCTGGGGCTTCAGCTGTAGGGATGGGGACAAGAACAGGGAGAGAGATATAATTCTTAAGCCACGCTGCTAACTCCCCCACAGCTACTCTCTAAACCCAAGTTCAGCGGTGTGGAAAAGATCAAAACTATTGGCAGCACATATATGGCAGCTACAGGGTTAAATGCCACCTCTGGACAGGACCCCCAGCAGGTATTTCATCCTTTCCCTTCCCCATGTCCAACAAGTTGTCCCTACTGGGAGGCCTCTTGGGACCAACCCCCTTTAGTCATATCCCTTGGGTAAAGCCTACGTCTGTTCCCTTAGTGGTGTATCTCTGGGAAGTGATTCTCCTCCTTCCTCCATTGATGTGTTTTATGTTATTCTCCCTCAATGGCACATCCTAGAGAAAGTACCTCCCCCTGGACTCTCGCTAGTTTTTCCCATGGGTATATAACCTGTCTCTTTTCCTTTGGTGGTGCATTCTGGTGGGTGGTACTTGTTGCTAGGACTCTGAACGAAGTTGCAGCCACCTGGGCACCATGGTGGAGTTTGCAGTAGCCCTGGGGGCCAAGCTGGACATTATCAACAAGCACTCATTCAACGACTTCCGCCTTCGTGTGGGTGAGGGTGCCAGACTCCTTCCCCTAGCCCACCCACAGGGTCACTTTCACCATGAACTCCCTCCCATCTCTCTCAGATCTCCTTAGGGCTTCCTTAGGACATTCTTTCCTTACCAGCTCACCCTGAATCAGTTGTACTGGAGGTAGGGGAGAGACACCAGACTAGGATCTTTGAAGACCAACTCTGACTCCTCACCCTTCCCTCAAACTCAGAGTTATAACTATGGTGGGATGAGCAATGCTTTACCTGTGGGGTGAAGACATCTCATCATCACAGGTGGGATGAAGGAAGAACATCTACCCTTCAAAATCCTGAGGAGTTTATATGTAATCCAGCTGGCAACTCTAATCCCTTTCCCAAGGTTTGATTGGGTAATTTAATAGTATGTTGCCTTGGTTTGTATTTTAGTGACACTTTCTGCTAGAGAATGAGTCTGACTAGTGTTTGATTTGTAAATCATGCCCTTTCTCCACATCCGTTACCCAGCATTCAACTGAATTTCCCCTGGGGGCAAGAATTCCTCCCTCCTATTTCAGGGTTGAATCATGGGCCGGTCGTGGCTGGGGTAATTGGAGCACAGAAGCCACAGTATGACATCTGGGGCAACACTGTGAATGTGGCTAGCAGAATGGAGAGCACAGGCGTCCTGGGCAAGATCCAGGTGAGGGGGGAAGGAGAAACGTGATGAGTAGAAAACACGCAGGGGACAGGACACAGAAAGCAGGATCCCACCCCCTACCCCCCTACCCGCTCCCACCACCATTTCTCTAACCATTTCCAGGTCACTGAGGAGACGGCCCGGGTCCTGCAGTCTTTGGGCTACACCTGCCTGAGCCGAGGAGTAATAAAGGTGAAAGGCAAAGGACAGCTCCGTACCTACTTCCTGTCCACAGAAATAACACGGACTGGGCCCACACTTAGTTGAAATGCTCCCTCCCCCCTCAAAAATACTCAATAAAACAACACTGCTTCGCTCAGACTAAATGCTGTTTGTTGCTGCCTTCTGACATCCCCACATTCATCATTCTGCCTCTGGACAAATGCTGGTTCCTTCCCAAAGGCAGATGATGGAGTTGAGGGGAGGGAGAGGAAAGGGGGGTTAGTTCTCAGTTCCTGGAAAAGAGAAAGCCAAAGTATCCTTCCCTCACTCTTTCCAAATTGCCTCATTCACCATTTTAGGAAGGAGAAAGCCTCTATTCTGAGGCAGGTACTTTGCCTTCCTTGGTTCAGGATAACCAGGAAGGTCCCTCTGTGGCTCTGTCTTCCTAGCAACTCCAGACATTTGGAGCCAATGGCAGATGTTTCCCTTCTACTTTCTTAACAATGCCAAGGGAAAATGTCAAAGAAAAATTTTGCTCTCAGACCCTCTATTGCCCTGGATGAAGATTTTGAGAAAGATGCACCATCAGACCTTGCATTCTAAATCTACAAGCATAGAGTTTGATTGAGGGGCCTCTGAGGCCACTGTTCATCCCTAGGGAATCAGCAGAGTGATTTAAGAACAGAAATTGCTTCAGACTAGAGTTATGAAAGGGAGATTTGAAAGCTGATTTGTTAGATATTTCAATGCTCTAATTACCTCCTGAGTAGGACTCAAGTGATTATCAGCAAGAAATCTGACAATCACTGATAGTCACCATGGGTACCACTCTAGACAAAGGTCATAAACGTAACTTCTTTGTTCCAGGTAGGCAGGGCTTCCAGAGAGGGCTGACTGTGAGGGACAAAATATTTGTCGGTGTCTACATGTACATATACATATATATCTCCAATGTTAAGAACATCTTTCTTGATTTTCTTATGAGTGATCTGGAATTGGCAGGCTGCTATACATGGGTCTCCCAGCTCAAGGCAATGGTATGTGTATGTAAGTATAAGCATGTATGTCTCTGTGTATGTATATGTGAACATGTGAGCTTATATGTATGTCTACCTCAACCAGGATGTCTAGTTTCCCTCATTCTGTGGCCAGAAAAGTGAGTCAGCCTCAAACCCAGTCATTTGGTCACAAATGCCTCCACCGTTGTCAGTCTTCTCACCTCTCTACCCACAGCCTCAGCAGTCCACTGCAATAAGGTTTGCTGAGGGAAAGTCTGGGTTGCCCCAGGCAGCACAAGCAGGGAGCATCCTGCATGAATAGACATGTTTTCAGGCTTTAGTTTTTAATTTTAAAAACTGCATGAGGAGACAGATCAGAGTGTGGTTCCTTCTCTCCTTCATCTTTTTCCATCTCTTCTCCTGCTATCCCACCCCTATGTCAATACATCTCCTATATAAACAGACTGTCAGTCCAAACTGAGAGCTTCCTCTGACTCCATGGCCCCTGGGGAAAATGACTGAGCTGGAATGAGACAGCATCTTTCTTCAGTCAATGCTAGGAATAGGGGAGCTAACCCCAGCACAGGCCCATCCCCAACCTCCCCCAGGTCTCACTCAGTAGTTCATTCAATGGGGTTGGTAGAGAGAGTGAGGTCCTCTCCTGGGCCAGGTTCCAAAGGATTATTGGGGTTGTTATGGGGTGTTTGAACCTGGGTGCCCCTCCGGGTGCTGGAAATCTCTGAACCAGTGCCCTCAAGCAGCTTGGCTACAAAGCCAACACCAGCTGAGCGGAGTAGCCCACCACCAGCACAGGCATACAGGATAGGGTTCAAGCTGCTACTCAGGAAGGCTAAGGCAATAAGAATGTATCGAGCAAATTTCAGCTTCTGCCCTGCCGATCCCTCCCCTATTTTATACCCACCCAGGGCCCTGGATGCCTCTCCCAGGTTCACAGCATGGTAGGGCAGCCAGAAGACAGTAAAGGTCAAAATAATCAACACCACCAGGCGTCCAGTGCGGCGACTCCGACGGAATCTAGTGGCCTGTAGCCGCCGCCCAATGTCTGAGTAACTGCCCACAATTGCCACAAAGGGCAGCACAAAGCCCGTGATGGACTCAAATAGCAAGTGGAAGGCTGTGTGGCCAAGGGTAGAGTAGCACGCTTCACACTTCTCTCTGCCAGGCACCTCTGTATGCACCTGCCGGTACACAATTACAGGCACTGCTAAGAAGGCAGAAATCACCCAGATGCCCACCAAGACTCTCCAGGCGGCTGACTTGGTTCGAAACTTCTGAGAGAGGAAAGGGCGAGCTACAGCCAGGGAGCGATCAATGCTCATGGCTGTGATGAGGAGGACGCTGGCATACATGCTAACTCCACAGATGTAGTGGCAGAGGCGACAACCAGCCAGACCAAAGGACCAGGTGCCACGGGCCAGAGTGTGGAGGAAGAAAGGTGCCGTGAGCAGCACAGCCAGATCAGCCACTGCCAGGTTCAGGACCAAAAGGGCAGTGACAGAGCGATGTCTCATTTGGGCCAGGATACTCCACACCACAAAGATGTTTCCCGGAAGTCCCAACACCAGGGCCAGTGAGAGTAGTATGATGGACAAGGACCGGATGATCATGAAGCTGGGTAGAATTGGTGCAGGGGTTGTGGTGTTGGTAGCCATTGGGAAGACCTGGATGATGAGTTCAGGAAAGAAAGGAAGGACTAGACATAGGACAAAGGGAGAACTTCCTGCCAGCCTCCACCTTTGTCTGGGGTGCAGCCACCTCCTAATGACCATGAGCCAAGTGCTCAGTACCTGACAGGCTTTCCCTACACTATGAGACAGCATCTCTGAAATCCTATCATGTTCTAGTATCAGGATTTTCCAAGCCTGCTTTACAGGAGTTGTCCTACCCTGCTCCACCCATCCCCACCCCATCCTTTAGCTACTTTAGAAGAGAGATGGACCAGTTTCCTAACTGGGCCAAAGGGCTTCCTGCCCACAGAGCCAAATTGCTAAATTTGCAGTAGTTGCATTTCCACACCTCTATAATCCTTCTTCCCTTCAGAAAGAGGCTGAGTCTCAAAATAAAATGGAGTTTCCTCTTCCTCAGTCCTATCCTGTAATTGGTTCCCCCATTCTCCTATCTCTTCTCACACCTCTCTCCTGTGGGGATGCCTTACTTTAGCCTTGGAGATGACTGCCTAATTCTTCCACCGTACTATCCTCTCAATCCCCATCACCCCCAGCTTTCTGATCGTCTCTCACCCTAGTTTCCCTTTTCTCCTACATCCTACTTTCCTAATTCTTCCCTTGGATATCTGAGATGCTACCGGTGTGGGAAGGTTGCAGGTATTGAGTGAATCCAAATTATTTCCATTTTAAGTCCTCTCTCTCACTTATGAACTAGGCATTGTTTCTTTCATTCCCACCCACCGTCTTGGACACTTACCTTATTTGCCAGAGGTTGGAGGCCTGGCTGGCCCAGGGTTTGGATGCTACTGTCTTGTCAGTCAGTGGGGAAGGAAGTGTTGGGGCAGCAGGGGTGGAGAAGGGGGAGGGGGCAAGAGGAGGATGAGAGAAGAACCCTTTTGAGGGGTGGTGCTTAATGCTATTTCCTACATCTGAGCAAAGAATAGCCCCCTCTGCCCCAAAGAAGCAAGTGAGGAAGGAAGAGAGGTCAGGGAGGGTGGGGCCAGATGTGATGGGAAATGAGAAATAGGGAAAGGGGAGGGGGGGTAGAGGTTCAGTACTAAGAAGCATGTCTGAACACATCTAAGGTAGGTGCCTGGGAAGTATTAAGGAGGTGAGTCAAGTGTGGGGAGCGTGGTTTCCTTACAACACTATTAGGTTTTGATTTTTTATTAGGGTATGAGTAGTGTGAGTTACCTGAAGAGTGAAATATCTTTCCTTTCCCCACTTTAAGTATTTCTCATCTTTCCTTTCTGGTCTCCATTTTTACTCTTCCCCATAGCATCATAGTATCATAAAATTCAAGCTAGAAGGGATATTAGAAATGACCTGGTTCAACCCATTCATTTTAAATTTCCAACAGGTCAGTCAAGGACAAGGCTGGGAAAACCCGGAACCTTTCCCCTCTCCAGCCAGTTAGATTGAGGTCCAAGGGATTTGTTGATTTTAAGGCAATTCCAGGATTTGGATCCATTCCTGTTCACAACTTATGTGAAATGAGACTCCCAAATCAAAACCAACCAAGATTCATCTTAAAGCCAGTTCACATTCCCTCAATAGAGACTAGCCCCAATCTACTTTCTTGGATTTGGATTGGAATCCTCATCTGCCCCATCATTCTCCCTTAATGCCCATGTATATGCTCTTGTAGATTCTCAATCAAAATTTTAGACCTAGACACTTGGGAGTTTAGCTATGGGGTGCAAAATTAGAAAGCAACATAGCACAATAGAAAGAGCACTGGAATTGCTTCCAGAAGACCTGGGTTCAAGTCCTTACTCTGACAATTCCTAGCTGTGTGGCTGTAGGTAATTGTGTAACCTCTCTGAACTTCAGTTTCCTCCACTATAAGAAGGCTCTGATGTGTGTACTCCTTACTTCACAGAATTAGTGTAATGAAGGAACATTATAAACCTTAATACATTATGTAAAAGTTATTAACTCCAGCACTGGGCAGTCCCCCAGATTCTTCTACATTGATCTGCCCCACAAAGGGCAATGAAAGAAGTGTAGACTTTGAGTAAGAGTTTAATACATGTTTGCTAAGAAGAGTTGAGACTGAGATCCAAAGGACGAAAGGAAAGGTGGAATTGGCCAACTAGATGAGAGGTAGTCAGATGGCAGGGTGCTAGACTTAGAGTCAGGAAGATCTGAGTTCAAATCTAGCTTCCAACTGTGTAAGCTGTGTGACCCTGGGTGAGGCTTTTAATTTCCTTTGGTTTCAGTTTCCTCATCTGAAAAATGGGGATAATAGCACCTACCTTTCAGGGTTGTTATGAGGTTACGATGAGATGATATTTGCTAAGTACTTGGCTAACTTTAAAGCCCTAACTAAATATTATTACAAGGATAGAAAGCTGGAGAGTATCGCAAAGAAGATTCTGGGTGAGGCATAGCGACAATTGGCACCTTGTGCATACCTTTGCATCAAGGTAGGTTGACCATCAGAATGAAAGGGAGTCTCCATTTGCAGAGCTTCGCAGTGCAGCTGTCCCTTCGTCCCTAGGGTTGGTGCCTGGGAATTATTAAGGGAGTGAGTCAAGTGTGGGGTGCATGGTTTCCTTACAACAGTATTAGGTTTTGATTTTTTATTAGGGTATGGCTAGTGTGAGTTACCCGGGAGAGCTCAATTTCATCTCCCTTTCCCTTCCCCACTTTAAGTGTTTTCCATCCTTCCTTTCTGGTCTCCATTTTGAAGGTACATTATAAACCTTAAAATATTATGTAAAAGTGATTAACTCTATGTTAGAAGCTGAGAGTAACCATGTGTTACTCCATATAAGAGACGACTTTCTTTCATCTGACTGTGAGCCTTCCTGGTATGATTTCAGCAACTCACTTCCTCTTTGTCCACTCTGTGAAAAGATGCCGGAAGGAATGATGACTGCTGGGTAATTTTAACCTCCCCCAGCTATCTGTTGTATTACGAGGGTAGAATGACCAAATAACCGTCAGGCAGAGGATATGAGGAAACGTTTTGAACTGAAACCACAAGGACTGAGGTCCGATGTGACAACTTTCAAACAATGAGAGATACAGCATGTGAGATGTAAAATGTAAGAGTGGAAGTGTGTAAATTCTCTGTTTCAGAGATCTTGAGGAAGAGTTGAGTCCCATCTCTCTGGGCTGAGGAAGTAACCATCCCACTCAGGACCAAATGATTTCTAAAGAAACCAGTCAATCAAGAGAATGTCATTTTCATAGAATTCTAGGATTAAGAGATAGAAAGGGTTCTAGAGATCATCTGGTCCAACCCTTTCATCTTACAGATAGAAAAAACAGACCCACAGGAACAAAGTGACTATCACGCAGATGGTAAGTCAAAAAAGACATCCTTCAGACCTGCCTTTCTACTCTTCTTTCCTCCTCACCAACAAGGACTGGACACAGAATACTCTATCTCCTTTCACCTCTCAGTGTTTAGATCACCATGTTCCAGTCTAATCACCTGAACAATTCATTTGTCATTTTTATGTCACATTAATATCCATAGCATGATAAAATAGCTTTCCTCCTTTCCCTTTGGCAAATTTTAACCAAAGAGTAATCACAGAGGTTGAGGTGGGAAGGAAGATGATAGAAAGCATATGTGCATATTGTGAATTTGCCAGGACAAACAGTGAAGGGAAAATGCAAAAAGAAAGGAATTTGCTGTCTACACGTTGTCTATACACATGGTGAGCAGTGACATACACACATACACACACGTGTGTGAACATGTATATATGTGTGTGTGTCATTGTTGTCATGTGGACAGACACACGTAGACAGCAAATTCCTTTCTTTTTTCCGTTTTCCCTTCAACCTTTATCCCAACGAGTTCCAAGTCTAACTCATCCTAGGTAGATCCAAGGAGTCAAGACACTACATTTTCCATAAGCCTCCATGACTCGAGGATGGGCCTAATTGAAGATTCTAAGGCTTCAATTCCTGTGACACTGTTCTGCCTACTGCACAGGAGTATTTCTTCAGGAGACAGAAACACAAAGAATAAAGGGGAGCCTCATAGGAACATGGTCATGTCTAGAAGCCATGAAGTGCCAAAAGGGGAACAGCAGCAACTCAGGGTTCTAAAGGTAAATTGAAGGAAACATAATAAGAGATCTCTATGATACATGAAAACTTTTGGTTTGGTCGTAACAAAGACATGGTGCTGTGCCTTTCCCCTCCTCCTAGAAAAGACTGCTTTCCTCCTTATTTCTTGGAAATGAGACCCTCATCTTTTACTAATTGCCCAAATCCCAACTCTTAGTATGGTTCCTGAAACATCAGGAAGTTGTCATCTTTTAGTCATGTTCAACTGTCTGTGACTCCATTTGGGGGTTTTCTTGGCAAAGACAGTGGAGTGGTTTGCCATTTCCTTCTCCAGTTCATTTTACAGATGAAGAAACTGAGGCAAACAGGGTTAAGTGATTTGCCTGGGATCACACAGCTGGTAAGTGTCTGAGGCTAAATTTGAAAGATGAGTCTTCCTGAATCCAGGCCTGGCACTCCATGCACTGCACTACCTAGCCGCCCCTCCTGGAACACAGAAAGAGCTTAATAAATGCTTGTCAACAAATTGGTTTTGTTGCTATTCAGTCATTTCAGCCATGTGTGATTCTTCATCCCCCCATTTTGGGGGGTTTTCTTGGCAAAGATATTGCAGTGGTTTGACATTTCCTTCTCCAGTTCATTTTACACATGAGGAAACTGAGGTAAACAAGCTTAAGTGACTTCCCCAGGGTCAGCTGGCTAGTGTCTGATATCACATTTGAACTCAGGCAGTCTTTTCTGAATTCAGGCTGGCATTCTATTCACTGCGCCATCTAGCGCCCCAAACTTCAATTGCATTGGCCAGGGATAGAACCGGGTCAACTGCTTTGAAGACAGCTGTGCTCACCACCATACTACCAACACTGATTTTACTTTAAAGCTCTTTACTAAAGTTTTACTAATTTTTTAGCCCCAATTAATTGTTTTACTTTTTTATGTTGTCTGTTCATCTAGCTTGGTGAGACTTAGAGTTTAGATGTCTTAAAAGTTTCCAACCAAGCTAGGTGAAGCAAAATTTCAAAGCAAATTTACAGTGAATAATTAAGCAAAATTATATACACTTACTCAAAGTACTCTCCATTGAACCTAGTGATCTGGTTGAATTCAGAGTAGAAGGGCACTTCATTTCCATAAATTTGGGCGATCTAGATACAGGAGATCTATAGATGACAAGTGAGAAGGAGTAGCTAGGAGAGCCTAAGGGAAGGGAAGGGAAATGCCAGGAAAGGAAGTGGCATTTGCCCTCTTTAAACTGCCCCCAAATCTTGTTTTGGTGGAGACACAAGGGCCACTTCACTCTTTGCTCCTTTCTATGTCCCATCTATTCTTTTTTCTCAGGCTCTCTCCTTCCAAGCCCTTCCCACCTACACACACCCCATTCCAATCAACCCTGCTCACACCCCATTTCAATGGCATATCTTGTCTCTTGGTGCCAACCCTGTTGGATGCCAGGTACCTGGGTGTTTGCTGGAGATCTGGGGAAAGGAGAAGGTATCAGGTTGAGGAGAGAGATTCAGAGGCTTTTCATCTGAATCAGAACAAAGCTATTTGTACGCCCCAAACAAGGTTTAAAAATTGCGTTCCTAAGACATGGCCCCAATTCTTTCAGTTTTCTTTGTGACAAATAACAACTTCCTTTGATAGATCCACCACTTCATCCCTTTACCCACAGAGATCACAGATTTCCCATACCTTCCAATATGTGTGAGCTTTTTTCATTCTTTTCTAGAAATCCCCTGTTAGGGATTCACCATTTTGAAGGCCTTCCTCAGATTCTTTTAACATCTCAATAAATTATTTCTTCAGCAAAACTCACTGCTGATAACATGTTGCACTTGTTAAAACAAACTGTGTTCTTTCCATTTTCTTTTGAGCTACTTATCATTTTGATTCTTCTGAGATTGCGACCCCAGCAGGAGGCATGGTCAGACCTGTGCCTTAGGAAAATAAGTGTGAAAATTAAGAGAATAGATTGAATAGGGAGAAGACACAATGCAGGGTCTTGAACATAGTAGCTCTAAATAAATGTTGAATTGGATTGGTTAGGCAAATACTTGTATTTAAGAGTGAAACTTTTGTGGCAAGAAGCATTTGGGAATCATTGTGACAGATCAATTCACATTTGGGTAATACATCAAAAAAAATGCCTAAGTAATGAGGAATTTGGCTTTTCTTGTTTTCTCAATGGTGGAGGCAGGGAGTGGGAGGGAGAAAGGGTAGATCTTCATTTGAAAAGAAAAATTATTGAAAAAGCAATGCCCTATGTGCCACCTTGGAGGGCAGAATTTTCTGGTACTAAAAATAATTTATATAATCTTGCACCTCCCTGAGTTGATCCCTAGGTGGCTGTTTACTCCCAGCTCTTATGAGGGAATTCCCCAAACCAAGACAGCCCAACTCTAACCTCACCTCCTGGAGGAGAAGAAAAGAGGGTAGACCTTTAAAATATCCTTGTATTTTTATGTTGGGCCAAAAAAGCATTCCAATAACACACATGAGGTTATATAAATGGCTACCCATTGTATTTACAATCTACACCTCTGGCAATGTTGGTCAACAGAGTTGAACACATGCATAGAAATAAACCACATACAACAAATTCTGCTTCCTGACATCAGCCGGCCTGGGGTGACTCCCACCTTTAGGACTGCACAGTAACCTTCTCTGGGCCAGTGAGGAGTTCAGGCAGGAGCAGGGGGGTAGTACCCCTGGATTCTGGGAGAGAGATGTTCAGACAGATATAGGAGCTGATAGAAGAGGTTTTGGAGAAATAGAGGAAAAGGGGGCAAAGGACTTCAACTTTTACAATCTGAACTGTCCCCCTGGACCCCACCGCTGGGGTCCCCATTCCCTTGTCCCTGCCCAGACCCTCCCAGGAATCTAGTAGCTCGTAGTTCCATGGTCCCTTCGTGGGAACGACCTCCCCCTCGTGCCTCCCCGGAGCCCTCGAAGATTCGAGTGAGGAAGCGGGGTCCAGCCCGGGGCAAAAGGTCCCCGGCAGCAAAGACGTAGAGAATGGGGTTGACGCTGGAGCTGAAGAAAGCCAAAGCTGTGGTCCCGGCCCTGGCTGCCTGGCCAGCCCCTCCAAGTCGCGCCAGGGACCCACCGGAAGGTGCCAAGGCGGCCGCTGCTTGCAGCAAGTTCACAGCGTGGTAGGGAGCCCAGAGCAAGCCGAAAGCCAGCACGATGGCGCTCACTAGACGTCCAGCTCTCACGCCCTGCCTCCGGGCGCCCCAGCGCCCGCTCCGCAACCGGGCCAGAGTCACTCCGTAGCAGCCCAGTACCAACCCAAAGGGTAGCACGAAAGCCGTCAGGGTCTCCAGGGTCAGGTGGGCTGCAGCCTCGGCAGGTGAAGAGTGGCACAGCTGGCACACGCGTTCCCCCCACAGATGTCGGTAGGTGGCTGCGGGAAGCGACAGGAGCAGGGCAGCTAACCAGACTCCGAGCAGCAGGCGTCGGGCTAGCTCCGGGCTGCGCAGGGTAGGAGCCAGGAAAGGACGGGTGACGGCCAGGCAGCGCTGCAGGCTGAGCAGGACGGTGAGCATGACACTGGCGTACATACTGACCGAGCACACGTAGTACACGGCTTTGCAGCCCGTGGGACCCAGGGGCCAAGCCTGGCCAGCCAGAAAAGCCACAAAGAGTGGGGTGAGCAGCAGGACCGCACCGTCGGCCAGGGCCAGATGCAGCACCAGGGTGGCCGCCAGGGGCCTTCCCCGAGCTGGCCTCCATCCCACCAGGCTCCACACCACGAAGCCATTGCCGGGCAGCCCCAGCAGAGCGGCCAACAGCAAGAACACAGTGCCCGTGGCCCGCGAGGCTGGGGAGCTCAAGAGAGTCTCATTGCCCGGGTGCTGGAAGCAGAATATAGGTGGGGGGGAAGATAGAGTGGGGAAAATGGGGGATGTATGGGAGAGATCAGGTGTGCCAGGATTTGGGACAAACATCTCCCCTGGTGCCTCTTATTCGCCTTGCCACAGTGCCACCCTTCCCCACCCTTGGGGCACTTCTTCCTTGGAACTCAGGGCTCTCCCACCCTCAAATCTTTTGTAACTTCAGTCCTTAGGACCAACCCAGCTCATAGCCTCCAGCTGTTTCCCACTTTTCTCTCTTTCCTAGAACCCAAGTGTTCTGTTCTTAGCCCTTTCCACCCCACCGCCCAAGCCTTGGGTACCTTCCAGCCCAAGAGACCCGCGCTCCCTTCATGGAACCCAAGGGTCCTGTCCCTTCCACAAACCCAGCTACCCACGCGGGTCGCAGGAGATTGACCCCTTCCCTGCTCTGTGCCCTCACTGCTGGGGAAGGTGGGGAGGAGTTATGCAGTGAAGGAGTGAGAGAGCTGTGAGACTCACCCGGCGGAAAGAGCAACGCTGGGGGGCCGAAACTAGATGCCCCCGAAAAAAAAATGAAAGATGACCAAGGTAGACTGTTCAGGTGGCCAGTCCGGTATTAGGCCTGTCGGGTTCTCCGGGGCTGGGGCTGGGACAGGTGGGAGTTGGGGAAGTACGGGTGGAGCTCATCCCTGAGCCTATCCTGCTACCCCTCCCTACCCTGAACTCCAGCGAGTCTAGGCGTGAAAAAGAGGGCTCCGCCTCCCCCAGGAAACAGGATGAACTGAGGGGTTCCGATAAAACTCCTTGGTCAGGGATGTGTAGAGTGTCTCATTTCTTGTCCTTCCCACCGCCTCCGCCTTAACTGACCGAGTTTCTGCCTCCACTTCCCTCCCCCACCCCCATCCACACCTCTGTGCATTCCTTAGTTTTTACATCTCTCTTCTGTGTGAGGAGGGGTGGGGGAAGAAAAAAAGACAGAATAGGGAATCCAAATCCGTTCTCCCACTGTGGCCTACTAATCTTGGCCTCCTGCCTTCCCATGTCATAATCCTCCAGTTCCCTGACAATAACCTGCCTCCCAACCTTGAATCCTCCAAATCAAGCTCTTGCCAACTGTAGCAATGCAGTTCAATTCAAATGACATTTACCGGGTGTCTCCGGAGTACAAGTTTTTGTGTTACATAGTCTGTGGAAGATATTTTAAAAGGGCATAAAACATGGTTCCTGGCCTGAAGGAGCTTAAAATCTATATGAAACAAGACATACAAACACGTGCCAACAAATAATAACAGGCCTAATCCTTAAGTGTCATCCGTGATGGGAAGGGCTTGGAGTAGGTGGTCCTTGAATTAGACTCTGAAGAGTGGGTGGGATTCAGAGAAAGTAGTGGGGGGAAGGGGTATACCTGGAATGCAGTAGTGAGCAAATAGAAGGGACGGTGAGCAGTCTAGTTTGTCATTTATGTAAGAAAATTTAAGATTAGAGATTTAATTCAACATTTATCAAGGGCCTATGCAGTATCTTGGGGAAATGGACAGAGAGGATTCCTAGGCCTCTCTCAGGTCATAAGATTTAACTAGTACAACACTCTCATGTTCTAAATAGGGACCCAAAAAAGTTAAGGGAGTTGGCCAAGGTCCTATGTGGTAAACAGAGTAGCTAGGATTTGAATGCAGGTCTCTTGATGGTTAATCCAAGTACACTTTTACATGAGAAAGTTTGGAAGTAAAAGGGAGAAAGCTCAGACTAGAGGAACAGACTTTAAGGAGAATTACCCTGGTGTGATCAACCTCCTTTTCATCTCTTGGCTTCCTTGAAGACTCAGTTCAAATCCCACCTTCTCCAAGAAAACCTCTTTCCTTCTCTCTCAAACCCATCCCCACCCCAGTGTTTTCCTTCCCCTGCTGCTGTGTCTTCTGACTTCTCATTTGGGGTTTTCTCGGCAAAGGTACTGGAGTGGTTTGCCATTTCCTCCTCCAGGTCATTTTACAGATGAGGAAACTGAGGCAAACAAGGTTAAGTGACTTATCCAGGGTCACACAGATAATAAGTGTTTGAGGTCAGATTTGAACTCAGGAAAATGTGTCTTCCTGACTCCAGGTCCTTCACTGTATCCACTGTCCCAGGTTTTTCCCTCCGAGATTGCCTCTAATTCATCCTGTACTAATGTTGTTTGTACATAACTATTTGTATATTGTCTACCTCATTAGAATGTGAGCTCCTTGAGGGCAGGGACTAGTTTTGCCTTTCTTAGCAGATAGCAAATACTATTACAGGCAGGCTGATGTTACACAACCCAGGAGCCTTGGTGCTCTGACTTTCCTAAAAACATTCAGGCTTTTACTTTCAATTGCTGGAACCCCCCCCCCCACACACACACACACAAACCTTTCTGTTCCCGTTAGATACCTACCAGCTATCATTTACGTTAAGGGCAGCTAGGAGGCAAAGTGGATATAGTATTGGGCCTGGAGACAGGAAGACTCATCTTCCTGAGGTCACATCTGACCTCAGACACTTAGTAGCTGTCTGACCCTGGACAAGTCACTTAACCCTGTTTGCTTCAGTTTCCTCATCTACAAAATGAGCTGGAGGAGGAAATGGCAAACCAGTTCAGTGTCTTTGTCAAGAAAATCTCAGATGAGGTTAGACAAGGATACAAAAATGACTTGACAACAAATCACCTATATTGCCCATGACTGAAGACTGGCAGACCTCATTTCCCCATCCCACTTTTCCTTAAAAATTGTAGTTTTTGACTTTTCCAGCAGGTGGAAGCAAACCTCTACAGCAAACAGAAGGCCATTAGTCGGGGAAGAGTAGGTTGGGGGCCCAGCAGGATCACTTAGGCAGAAACCATCCCTAGGAATGACCTCCAAATAAACAGATGGATAAGCACCAAATCACTATGTTCCCTTTTCCTCATTCCCTCTTACTCTGAGTACCTCAAGCTCCCATTTTTGCCTGAAGAACATCAGGGTCGCACCAGACCTGGTTACTCCACCAACTCCCCCCAGGCCCCACCCCTTTTCTCTTTCCCCATGTCCCAGCCCTCTTGGACTTTGCCCTACTTCCTGTCCAGGCATGGGGGCCAGAGTCCGACCCTGACTCATTCCCCACAACCTCTTCTGGTGCTTAAACCCCAGGCCAGGTCACAAAAATCAACAACAGCTCTGCTAAGAGTCAGACCAAACCCCGACGCTGAACCAGATCTTTAAGGGAGGAATCCACCTAGAGAAAACCATCTCACCTCACCATGGAATACACCAAGGCCAAGGACTATATCTCAGCCTTGAATCCTACTTCCCTGCTCAGGTAGGTCCTTTCCTATTATCCCTTCTTTTCCTACCTCCACCAACATCAGGTAAAGAAAACATGGTGTATAGGCTGAACTCTGGGCTGGACAGAAATATCGCCTCTTATATGCCCCCACCATCCAGACTATCCCATCCATACCACACTGAAAAGTGTCTCTCCCGCCCAGCACCACCTCTTCCTACCTCATCCATCTATCCACTATGATGTGTTCATCTTTTCTAAGCCTATCTCAAAACCATCTCTCCCATTTGCCCCTCACCTCCACCGTTTTCTCTCAATACTTGTGGCCCTACTCACTATACCCTGTGCTGATCAGTTCTGACATTTTTCTCGACTGCCAGGTCAGTATCCAGTGTGGGTTCTGAGTTTGGTCGTCGGGTCTGGGCTTCAGGTCCCCCACCCCAGCGTCCTTTCCGTGTCTGTGACCATAAACGGACCACTCGAAAAGGTCTGACAGCTGCCACCCGCCAAGAACTGCTGGACAAAGTGAGTGGGACCCGAATGCCTGTTTTTTCATCCATAGACCTGGGTCCTTTGGTCAAAGAATAGTGAGAACATGAGATAGTATAGTAAAAAGGACTCAGATACATAAATACTACCCATTACAGAGAGGTGATGAATTTAGGGTGCAGAATGAGACATAGATATTTTCTGTACAGCCACCAGGAGATTGTTTTGCTTGACAATGGGAAGTAGAAGAGAAAGAATATAGATTTATGTGTTTGGTTTTTTTTAGTTGCATGAACTTTCAACTTTCACAATATTATTAGTTTTACCACAAATCAGGAATAATCTTTAATTATATGTAATGAAAACCAAAACACCAACCGAAATAAAAATAGAAAAATATATGAATAAAAGTAGAATTTTAAAAGATTTTTAAAAGACAATGTGAAGGTAAGGGCATGAAACACTGGCAGGAGAGGTTGTAGACTCTTCTTACCTTAAGTTTAAGAGTCAATCAGATAACCAACAAACCTTTATTAAGTAACTGTGTTCCAGGTGATGCTGACATTCTATCAGGGCAGGGGGGCAGGGAGGGAAGAGACAACATATACATATATAGGAATAAGTACATAATAAATATAAGCTAATTAGATACAAGTTAGGGAAGGTACCAGTAGTTGAGGGGTTCAGGAAAGGCTTCATGCACATGGAAGGTGCTGCTTGAACTGAGTCTTGAAGCGAAGGTGATGAGGGGTTGCATTGCAGGTATAGAAGATGAACAGCAAAGGCATAGCAATGTGAGGTTGATCATACTGTGTGAGGTACTAAGAGAAATCCACTTTGGCTGGGCTATTAAGAGTAGAAAGGGGAATAATGTAGAGTGAGGCTGAAAAGAGAAGCTGGCTTCTACTTGTAAAGGATTTTAAAATACATATTATCTCATTTCCCCTCCCTTTGTGTTGTACCATAGGTGGCTGCCTAGTTTCAGCTCTTTCTTATGAGGGATTTTCCCAAGCTAAATTAGTTTAACCCCAACCTATTGGTGTGGAGTTTATAGTCAAATGAAAGAGTTTATCATTTATCCTAGAGGCAGTAGGGAGCCACTGAAGTTTATTGAGTAGGGGAATAACAGTCTGATGTGTACTTAAGAATCTCTTACAATCTGTACAAAAGAAAATCACTTTTGTCATCTGTATGGAAGATGGATCAGAGCAAGGAAAGACTTGAGGGAAGGACATCGATTAGGAGTCTACTACAATAGTCTAGCAGAGAAGTGATGCACGGCTAAACTAAGGTATTAAGGAACAAGGAGATGGATGCAAGAAGTGTTGAGGTGGAATTAAGATTTGAATATTTAGGGTGAGGGAGAATGAGTCAAGGATAACACCAAGGTTACAAGACTGGTGGTGTACTTAACAGAAATAGGAAAAATTGCTAAGAGAGGTAAGTGGGGGGGAGTGGAGTAAAGACAGAGCTTATGTTGAGTTTGAAATGCCTATAGGACATCAAGTTTGAAAAGGCAATTGGTGAATCATGGTACTTAGATAAGGTCATTAAACTAATGGGAGCTGATGAGGTAAGACAAAAAAAAGAGAGAGAGAGAAGAAAGAGGAGAGAGAAGAGAGAGGAGAAAGAGGAATGGGAAGAGAGGGAGGGAGAAAGAGAGGAGAAGGGGGAGAGTGAGAGAGAGAAAGAGAGAGAAGAAAGGGGAGAGAAGAAAGGATAGAGAAAAGAAAGAAGAGAGGGAAGGAGGGGGGGAGAGAGAGAGAAGAAAGAGGAGAGAGAAAAAAGAAAGGGAAGAGGAGAGAGAGCTGAGAGGAGAGAGAGCATGCAATCAGGACAAAACCTTGGGGTGTACCCCACAATTAGGGGATTGATGATGAGCCCACAAAGGAGAACCAGGCGTGAGCAGTCACTAAAACGCAGCAAAAGCATCAAGGAGGCATGGGAGCTTAACAGTATCAAATGCTGCAAAGCAGTCAAGAAAGACGAAACCTGAGAATAGGCCATCACATAACTTCCATGACTTTGGCGAGAAATTTCAGCTGAGTAACAGTATTGGAAGCCAGGTTGCAAAGAGAGGCCTAAAGCAAGAGACAGTGTTGCCATGAATAGATTAAAGCTGAAAGATATCAGAGATAAAATTCTTCATTTTTTAGATGAAGAAACAGAAATCAGAAAGGTTGTTACTTGTCTGAAGTCATGTAGATATTAAGGGACAGAGGCTAAATTTGAACCCAGATCCTTTGGATTTCATGCAAGAACACTTCCACTGCACTGTTGCCTTTCCAAACTGAATTAGGGACCATCATGCCTGTTGTTTCTCAGTCAAGTCCAACTCTTCATGACTCCATTTGGGCTTATCTTGGTAAAGACAGTGGAGAGTGGTTTGTCATTTCCTTCTCCAGCTCATTTTACAGATGGGGAACTGCGGCAAACAGGAGTAAGTGACTTAACCAGGGTCATACAGTTAGAGTATCTGAGGCTGGGAATTGAACTCAGATCTTCCTGACTCCAGGCCCTTCATGCTATCTTCCTGCCTCTATCATGCTCAATGGCAGGGAAATAGGCAAGGTAACCTCTAGAACAGTGGTTCTCAACCTTCCTAATGCCACGACCCTTTAATGCCACGACCCTTTAATACAGTTCCTCATGTTGTGGTGACCCCCAACCATAAAATTATTTTCGTTGCCACTTCTAACTGTAATTTTGCTACTGTTATGAATCTATCTGATATGCAGGATGCATTTTCATTGTTACAAATTGAACATAACCCACAAGTTGAGAACCGCTGCTCTAGAATAACGGTGTCAAACTCAAATGAAAACAGGGGTCATGAAATCATTCGTAATAAGGATCCCTGCTCTTTACCTATTGACTTAGAAAACCTCATATTAACATTATCTATGTTCTATCGTATTATTATTTTGTGAAATATTTCCCAATGACATTTTAATCTGATTTGGGCAGCACTTTGAGAGTATCGTAGCTGGCAGATTTGGTATCTGACTCCTCTACTCTAAAGGGACTGACCATCTCGTGGTACTTAGACTGCAAGCTAACAGTGGAGGGGGGGGGTGTGCGTAATAGGAGAGTAAATGTCAGAAGCGATGACTATTAAGGTCAAGGAAAGACAGGAAGTGCAAATGCTCTTGCTGGTAAGAGAAAACAGAAACACTATTGATTCTAGAGTACTTCTTGGCAGGCCTTTGCAGGGGAGAGGTAGAAAGAACCACAGAAGAGCACATGGAAGAGGTACAGGAGGGAACTCCAGGGAGGGGAAAGGATATGTCCTCAAGGGGGCTGGGGACAAAGGTTGGAAACAGAAGCCAAAGAAAGGAGTAGCACAGAAAAAGGACTGAAGGGGTAGAGAAAAAGCAATAGCAGTTTCCAAGGCTGGATGGGATTCAGGATGGCGAAAGAGACTAGCCCATAGATTATAAAGGATGTTGAAGAGAGCGAGTGCCTGACAGCGTCTTCTTCCTGCCTCCTTACTGGGTAGGCACTTGAGACCTTGCCACTGAGTGGTGTGCTAACATTGGTGCTAGAGGAGGATGGGACGAGCGTGGAGAGTGAAGAATTCTTCCAGATGCTGGAAGATGATACAAGCCTGATGGTCCTGGAAGAGGGAGAGAACTGGAGCCCTGTCAGAGTGAGTGTTCCACACAAGGATGCTGTCAGTCAACACATACAGTCAGTCCTACATCCCCACCATCTTGCCTGGCCCTCCAATCCCTGCTGGGAGAGCCCTCTGTCTGCTACTTTAACCTAAAAGGGATTCCAGGAATAGTCTAAAGATGGAGAGGTGGAGAGGGAAGCTCTGCAATGTGTGTATGGGAGGACGAGGGAAAGACTTGTGGGGAACTAGACAATCTGAAAGGGCCCCCGTATGGAAGTTCAAGGGATCGTAGATCTAAGCCAGTATGTCAGGAGGCTGTATTGATCATAATGGTACTCTTCTAGAGCGGGATGCTCTCATATGGCCTGGGCCGAGAGAAGCCAAAGCACAGCAAGGACATTGCGAGCATCACGTTTGATGTGTATAAGCAGAACCCCCGGGATCTCTTTGGCAGCCTCAATGTCAAGGCCACATTCTATGGGCTCTACTCCATGAGCTGTGATTTTCAAGCACTTGGTCCCAAGAAGGTGCTCAGGTCAGTGGACAACACTCTAGACCCTCCTCACCCTTAAGCCTGGCCAGTGGCACTGCCACTCCTGTTCCCCACCCCTCTGACTTCTTTCCCTTGACTTCTCTAGAGAGCTCCTGCGATGGACTTCCACGCTTCTGCAGGGCGTGGGAAACATGCTGCTGGGTGTTGCATCCACCCTTCGCCACATAGTGGAAGGTGCTGAGCAGTGGCAGCGTCAACGCCGGCTCCATACATACTAAGTACTCTGCCCCATCTTCAGTCTAAAGATGGATTTAGTAGAACAGAGAGGACATGGCCTCCTTCTCTGCACCTGCTGCTAAACTGGACATACTCTCCAACCAATATTCATACCTGATATTCTCTATTGCTGGTTCCTACAAAGGCCCCCACACCCATCATCCCCAGTTCCAGTGGCCACCACTCACCAAGGGGCTGTATTTTAAATACCCTACCAACTCTTCTCCCTGTCCCTGAGCATCCCCAGACCTGGTGACAAGTTCTCCCTGTATGTCACCAAAGAATTCCATTCCCCTTTTTCCTTTAATGCTGCCTCCCCCCTCCAGGAGGGAGGAAAAAAAACTTGACACAAATCTCATTTCCAATAAAAACAGAAAAATATTTACTATTAGAATTTCTCAGTCAAATTAAGCCGGTTCCCCCTCCCAGCACTGTTCCCTCCCCAGGTCCAAAGACCTCATTCTCCAAGTACGGTGCTCAAGGCTTTTCTCCGCTTGGCTACTGCCCCTTGCTGCTGTTCCCAGTCTCCTCGTCGCTTCAGGAAAGTTCCCAGTGCTACATTTCGGGCCACATGATGGCCAAAGGGATCTCTCATCAGCTCCTGGTTCTGTTCCCCTGTGAAGAGAATCATTTCCAACATCAAAATCACCAGGCAGCTAGATTCCCAAGCCTGAAGTGAAGACCTTGCCTAGGGTAAGGCTTCCTTTCTCTCCTTTTTACCCTGAAGCAAGTCACAGAATGAAGGTGACATTTCGCTTCCCGTGAAACCCAGAAGGTGAGAAAGGTCTGCAAATAAAAAGTTTGCAGACCTCAAGTCCAGACTACCCTTGTTACCCAAAGTTTAACCCCATGCCCACAGGTGCCCAGATGCCTTGGATGAGAAAAAGGAAGGTTAAGGTCAGGTATTTACCTAACTCAGCAGCAATCTCCTTACGAGTCCCCAAAGTCGCTTCATTCCAGATGGCATCCAGCACTCGACTGCCATGACGGCTGCAGGCCAGAGCCACATAGTGTCCCTGGGGAGAGAAAAACAGAAGAAACAGGTCTCAGGACAGCTCAGGTGAGGAAGGTAAAGAAGGGATGAGAGAGAAACAGCAGTCCCACAACATGGTTTGTCCTCTGGCAGAGAAAGCTGTCAAAGGTTTCAATCAAAACAGCCAAGTAGGGGTGGCTAGGTGGCATGGTGAATAGAGCACGGGCCCTGGAGTCAGGAGGACCTAAGTTCAAACCCAGCCTCAGACACCTGACACACTTACTAGCCGTGTGACTTTGGGCAAGTCACTTAACCCCAGTTGCCCTCCAAAAAAAAAAAAACAACCAAAAAACAGCCAGGTAATTGGAAGAGCATCTTATTTGAAAAACTGGAAGTTTGGAATAGGAGAATAATGAAGGAATGATGCAGGAAGCCTAACCTTGAGAGGCCGTAAGATTTTGCGACGCTGTTTTCTGGTCACAGTAGAGCTAGTCAGCACAGCATCCAGGACATGGGAACCAGCAGGGCTTTGGGCCAATGCCAGAAGCTGTGGTCCTTCCATAGAAGTCAGACTTCGAAGCACAGGGCCCAGGGCTAAGAAGTGCAGCAGGTGCTGAAGTAACAGTGACCCAGGAACAGTCACTTCCCCCAGAGCCCGGGCTGCAGCCACCTCTAGCTGGCAAAAGAAGAAATATTAAAATCTGGGGTCAGAAATGTCAAGTGAGAGTCTAGTCCCATTTCTAGTTATTTCTAATTCAGAAAAGTCAGGTACTTTACAACTGTCTATGTTCAGGGGTTTAAAATACAAGTTTCTTCCTAAGAATCAGGGGATCTGCTTCTGTTAGCCATTCAGAATTCCCACCTCACCTTGTGTTCAGAAGGTACATCCTCCTCCTCTAATCCATAGTACACCTCATAGGCTGTCAGGGAGCCAAAGAGAGGTACACATGCCGCCTGCCGGGATGGAGGTTCTGCACAGTGGAACGCCTGTAGGTATGAAGAGGAAGGATACACCATGGGTCTGAAAACTTTTTCTCCACATACTTTAAAGGCAGAGTTTCTTAACCTAAGGTTCAAAAACTTTCTTATGCATTTAAAACACTATTATGAGGAGTCTACAGGCTTCACCAGACTGCTAAAGGGGTCATGACACAAAAAGGGTTAAGAAATCCTGCTAAGGGGGATTAGAAAGCAAAGCAGCCAGAGAAGCACAAGGATATATCTGAGCATCAGAAGAATTAGACATGAAGAAAAAGTGGGGGTGGTAGAGGGTAATTAAGATTTAGATACAGCATTACTAGTAATAAAATTCCTTGAGAATATCTGAGAGATGCTTCTGTTTGCATTAAAACTTGATGAGCTAATACTAAAAAACAGGAAAATGATAAATATTAGAGAAGATGCAAGAAAACTGGAATACTAATACATTGTTGGTGGAGTTGTGAACTGATCCAACTATTCTAGAGAGCAATCTGGAACTATGTCCAAAGAGCTATGTAACTGTGCATACCCTTTGACCCAGCAATATCACTTCTAGATCAGTATCCAAAAGAGAATATAAAAATGGGAAAAGGATCACGTGTACATAAATGTTTATAGCAGTTCTTTTTGTGATGGCAAAGAACTGGAAACTGACAGGATGCCCATCAACTGGGGAATGGCTGAAGAAGGTGTGGTATGTGAATGTAACACAAAATGACAAGCAGAGACTTCAGAAAAACCTGGAAAGACTTACATGAACTGATGCTAAGTGAAGTGAGAAGAACCAGAACACTGTACAAAGTAACAGCCACATTGTGTGATGACTGACTTTGATAGATTTAGCTCTTCTCAGCAATGCAAGGATATAAGACAACTCCAAAAGACTCATGATAGAAAATGCTATCCACATCCAGAAAAAGAACTATGTAGTCTGAATGCAGATCAAAGCATGCTATTTGCTCTTTTTTGTTTCTTCTTTCTTGTAGTTTCTCCCATTGGTTCTAAGTCTGCTTTACAACATGACTAATATGAAAATATGTTTAATATGAACATATATGTATAGCCTGTATCATACTGAACACCATTTTGAGGAGGAGGAAAAAACGTAGAACTCAAAATCTTATGGAAATTAACATTGAAAACTAAAAACAAATGAACAGATAAATAAAAGGGAAAGGGGGGAAACATCTGGCAGGAATATACTACTAATTGTCAATCAAATTAGGCTTAGCTAAAAGCTGCCAGCAAGTATGTCAAAACCAACCAACAAATGTAATGGATAGAAAGCTAGTCTACAAGTAGAGAAGGCCCTAGGTTCCAGTCCCACCTCTGACACGCAGTAGTTCTATGAACAATTAATTTAACATTCAGTGTCCTAGGAAATATTCCTGGACTAAGAAGGTGCCCAGCAGTACTGGTGGTGAGTTTCCTCATTGCAAAGTTCCCTGAACAATAAAATCACAAGTCCAGTCCCAATCCCTTTATAAGTTCTAAGAGGAAGAGGCAAGGAAGCAATGCTTTTTACATGTGTACAGCTTGTGCAAAAGTACTTCTACCACTACCAAAGAACTCAGGTACAAGTTGGTTTCTGTTTTGATGGAGACAGAAGGCTAAAGAAAAAAATCCTTGACCTTCAGGCTATCAAGAAATTAAAGTCTTTTCTGGAAAAAACAAAAGAAAAGCTTCAAGAAAAAAAGATAAAAGCAGAGTAGAATCTTAACCTATCAGGAGGCTGAAGGTTCAAATCATATGACACAAGAGAAGGGAGGGAAAAATGACTATTGAACATTTGGAGCCAAATAACAAACACGATGCTATTCCTGCAGCAGAAGGGAAAGCTGGGAACTCCCACAAAGGAGCTTCTTCGAAGGAGAATTTTCTGGCACAGACCCACTCTGCATTAGATGATTCTGGCGGGATTGTCCAATACACACATCACAGAAGGAAACGAGGTTCCTTCAGAGTCTACCCATTTTGGCGAACTTTTAATAAACTTTGCTTTTCTTTGGCTGAGATAAGACTCAAGTAGAATTTATTTGGCAGGACCTGGCATGTTAGTATTTTAGGGTCTCAAGCACCCCTAAACCTTAAACCTCTACATTTCATGGTTCCCTGATACCGGGAAACACTGCTAATCTCAAGCTCTTCTCCAGCTGGGACTGGAGGGTTCGTAAGCCTCTCTCTCCCTATTCCCTTCTTGCTCTCCAAGTACCTTGGAGGTGTTTTTTTTTTTCGTGGGGGAGGGCTGACTTATCAGGTCCCATTAGGTCAGACAGCTAAGAGGCTGTCTTGTACTCAGCCTGACACTCAGGTTCTCAGTCCAGTTTGGTTATGTTGGAGGACATGGTCCTGGGTGCAGCTTC
This sequence comes from Pseudochirops cupreus, assembly GCA_028627135.1. Classification (NCBI taxonomy): domain Eukaryota; kingdom Metazoa; phylum Chordata; class Mammalia; order Diprotodontia; family Pseudocheiridae; genus Pseudochirops; species Pseudochirops cupreus. The sequence goes on from CM053582.1 coordinate 389,041,254, forward strand.
TGAAGAATGGAGGACAAGGACAGATGCCCCTTCCAGAAGTGTAAGCCAGATTCTTTCAATTCTCTTGGGAAAACTTCAGGTACCTTTTTGTGGTGTTTTTTTTTTTGTCTTGTTTTGTTTGTTTTTTGAGGCTTACTCCCAAATCTTCCTTTATGGAGGAAAGGACTTCCATGCCCCTACACCTGTATTGGGTCGATCCCTTTTAGTTCCCAAAAGTTCACCTTTGGGTTGTCTTTCACAACACTGGGAAAAATTTGCTTTCTCTAAAGAACTTAAAAAGTAAAAGTTGGTGTTCTTTTGCAACACTGTTTGGCCTCAGGATCACCTGGAGGACCACGAAGCATGGCCTGTTTTGGGGACTTTAAATGATAATACTCTCTTGCAGTTAAAATTATACTGTCACAGAGAGGAAAGATAGATTGAAGTTGCCTATATAACGGCCTTTGTGGAACTTTCTCCCAACACAGTTCTCGGGAAAGAATGTAAGATGACTGAAGCTAGAGCCCCTCCACAAGGGGGCAATAGGAGCCAAATAAATAACCCCCTTTCTATGGCCCCCAGGACTTCGCCAGGTCTGGCCCCTCCCCCCTCAGCATCTCCTGCTCCAGACAGAGGTCTCACCAAGGCAGCTCCTTCAGCCCCTCCTGCTGCTCCCCAAACCTTTTCCCCTTGGTTTCCTTTCCCTCTTCCTCTAGCCCAAAACCCCTTTCCTGCTTCCTAAACCATCCATATCTCCTACCCTGCATCTCCCACCATGGCCCCTCCCTCCTCAGTGACCCCTGCTGAGGTCTCAGCCACTGGTCTTGCTGAGGTGCCTCCCTCTGCGGCCCCTCCCCCTGAGGCGATACCCACTCAGGTCTCAGGCCCTACCCCCACAGCAGTCTTTGGGGTATCTCCTCTTCCCCTCCTCAGGTACCAACTGACCTTCCCCCTTGCCAGTAAGATCCCCCAGTCTAGCAGTCTGCCCCAGATATTAGGAAGAAACTGGAGAAACTGGCGATAGGACCCCAAACTTCTCAGGCCCAATTACAGCAGACGGCCTTGGAGTCTTTAACAACAGAGAACTAGTGGCAGCATAGGAAAGAGAACGAAGGGAATGAACCAGAGACAGAGAACACACTCGATTCCTGGCTACTGCCATGGCCAGGAAAAACCCCTCCAGGACACCCCTTTGGAGGAAGCCCAGTCACTTGGATGGTAAGGAAACCTGCTTTCAATGTCACAAGGAGACTCACTGGTCCAAGGAGTGCCCCTCCACAGCACCCTCCCAGGCCCCAGGAGCTGACGCCTCCAGAACCATGCCCATCTGACCAGGAGGGACACTGTTGGAAGGAAGGTCCCCAAGGTTGGAAAAGTGGTAGAGCCATCTCCTAGTACCCTGTCCTACAGTATTCTCAAAACTTGGAATGACAGGGAAGCCTGTCAGGTCAGGGGTATGGAAGGGGAAACTAAGGAATGTCTCCAGACATACCCAGTCCCCTGCCTACTTGAGGATCTGTTGTCTGAACACTCTTTCCTTATGCTTTCCTCTTATCCTATCCCCTTGTTGGGAAGGGACCTGATAGTGAAATTGGGAAGCCAATTTTCTCTAGTTAAGCCTCCCAGATCTCCCCATGTTCCCCTGGAAGTGTGGGAGATAGCTGAGTTAATTGTTTGGGATCAGGAAATTCCTGGGTGAGCTACTTCTGCCACCCCAGCATTTGTTCGACTCCTAGATCCTAAAGTGTTCCCCCATTTTGGTCTATATCCAATTAAGCCCAAGGCGTGGGGGAACTGCAATCATTAATTACTACTCAAGGCCCTATCTCATTCTGTCTAGAGTGGGGCCGAGACCATCAGGTGAAAGCTTTTAAGACTTTGAAAACTCAAATGACCACCATTCCAGCATTAGCTTTAGTCAATCTAGAAAAACCTTTCACTCTCTATGAGAATGAAAAGAGAGAACAGGCTTTGGGAGTTGCTGCCTGTTTTTGAAAACTATTAGATTCTGTGGCTGCTATTGCCTTCCATGTGCTAAATGTCCATGGAGCAATTTGGAAAGGAAAGGGATATATGACAGAATTTTGCCATAGTCGTCTTTAATTCCAACCAGGAAAACTGCCTTTTATACCAGGGAAATTGTCCTTTCTCTATACTTTTTTTTTGTGCCTGGTCTTCCTTTGCTTAACCTCATTGCCAGGTTTGTCTCCTCTAGGGTTCAAGCCATCAACCTCTAAGGCTATGCAAATCTCCAACTGAATCCAAGTTCTCCAGCCCACTGGACCTGGCATCATCCACGTTTCTTGAATGTGAAGTCTGACCCCCTTGAATGGGACCCAGAGAGGCAGGGACAGCTCTACAACCCTTGCCAGTAGAAAGCACTTACAGAAGCTGAAACCTTCGCCCTTTACCCCAAAGGAATCTGGGTCCCATTTGTTTGAGGGGGGAATGATGAGGTATAGACTCTGGAAAACCCCTTAAACTCCAACTGAATCTTCCCATTTGATGAGGCATTTGCTTGAGGCCATAAGCCTTTCATTATAGCTGGGCCCAAATCTGGGTTACTAGCCTAGCTCTCCATTGTCCAGCTAGCCCCTATCCTTGATCCTCTCAAAATATCTATACCCAAATCTGTTACACCCTTAAACTAGCCTAAGCCCTCCATTTTCTGTCATCTCCAGGTAGCCTCCAGCTACTTCCCATTTTTAATTTCTCATCATTGGAGTCTGACCTCATTTGATTCCTCTTGAAGACCCTCCCCAAACTCCTCCTCTAGATACCCCTAGATTCCTCCCACAACCTTTCTGTATATAAGATCCCATCTTGCCTCCATGAAAAAAGAGAAGGCACGAGAATGATCTAGTGCAGACTCACTGTGTCAGATTATTCTGGACCACTTGTCCAGCACAAGCGTCACAGATACTGAGGCTCCTTAAGAGTCTACCCAGTATGGTGAACTTCTAATAAACTTTGCTTTTCTTTTTCTGGCTAAGAGGAAAAAAAGAAGGAGTTTCTTATGTTCCATGAAAAGATGATGTGGAACCACAGATGCCATTAGGAGAACTGTCACATAGTAACAGCCAGAAGAAGCAGGGAAAAGAAAAAGTCAGGTACTCACTGGTCTGACATTTTTAACAGTGAACAAGTCTGTTATCTCTCTAGGGCATGTACCCTGGACAATTGAGAACCTTCCAGGATTTGTCAAACTGATGACCTTTCCTACTCACAGTGCTTCATGTGGGGATAAATGATCCTGCCAAAAGCAAACTAGAAAGCACTGATAATTATGAAATTCTGAGAAAGACACTGAAGACCTTGGGTGTGCAAAGAGTTTTCATCACTACAAGAACTGTAAGTAGGTAAGATCTAGGAAGTGAACAGCTGACTAAGAAAATGAGATGTGGATTTCTAAACCATGATTTAAAATATAAGAATGGTGGGCTTTAGGGGGCAGCCAGGTGGCACAGTGAATAGAGCACCCTGAGTTCAAATCTAACCTCAGACACTTAACACTTAATAGCTGTGTGACCTCAGGCAAGTTACTTAACCCCAATTGCCTTGCCTTCCCCCCTCCAAAAAAAGGAAAAAAAAGAATGGTGGACTTTGGCTGGGGATGGAATGTATCTTATAAGGGCCCATAAAATATATTTATTTGGAAGTCTTTCAAATCTGATCAAGAGGGCTTTAAACTGCCCACATATCTGCCAAACCAAGTATCACAGCCCACGAATTTAGTTAAGTAACATGGAAAGGACAGAATAAAAGAGTACACACAAGAAAATACCAAAGAACATCAAAATTAAAACTCTATGGCTCCCATTCCCTAACAGGTAAGTGTTCAAAGGATACGAACAAACTTTTCCCAGAAAAAGAACTTTAAACTTTTAACAATCCCATACAAGGACGCTCTAAGTCACTAACAACAAAGGAAGGCAAATCAAAACCACAGTGAAATTTCACCTCATACTCTGCAAAATGGTGAAGACAGCACACGCTTGAGAAGTTGTGGGAAAACTGGTGTACCAGTGCTGAGCTGATGGAGCTCAACCATTCTGAAAAGCAACACGGAATGAGAAAAATAAAGCGACTAAGATATCCACTCCCTCTGACCCAAAAATTCCACTACTGAGCTACGTCCCAAGAAGGTCACTGACAGGAAGAAATGAACTACATACAACTCGATGTTCACTGCAGCACCTTCTTCGGAAGCAAAGAATTAGAAACACATCAGACACCCTTAGTTAAGGAGCAGCTAAAGAAACTGTGGTGTGGGAGTATAACGATATTACTGTGCTGTAAGAAAAGATGAATGTGATGAATACACCGTAAACTGATGCAGAGGGAAGCGGGCAGAGCCAAGAGAAAACCGTGTACAACGATGACAATGATGTAAATGGAAAGAACCCAGAAACATCAAAAATCAAAAGTGAATGTTGGAAAATTCTGAAAAACAAGAGTGATCAGAAGAAGAGACAGAAAAAGATCCTCCCGACCCCCACAATGTGTTACTACTGCACGTATTCTCAGGCTTTTTCCATGTATAGACCAATTATGGTTTTTCCTCTTTTTTGTCTTTAAGAATACTACTTTATTTTAGGAGATGGCAATCTGAGAGAGAGGATGACACTAAAAACTTGTTAAGAACTCCACGGCTTCAAGTGTCTTTATGCTAGTGCACAAAGGGTGAGTAACAACCAGGGCAAACCAAAGACACTAATCAGGAAGGCGAATGTGAGCAGCCTGGGCAGGGCGGGAATGTGCTATGATTGAAATACGAGCGTGGAAGGAAGACCTTTATTCAAAAGGAACAGAACTGATAAAAGGGGCAGTCGTGTAGTATTTATATAATGAAGACGGGCTCCTACGAAGAAACTCGAAAATTTGTAGAGAGAAAAGTGGCGGCGAAAACTTGAGTAAGGGCCAAGACTGGAGAAAACAGAAGTAATATTATCATAGGAATATACTGTATAATATCTAGAGAGAAGGTATTAGGCTCTAAGTATGAGAAAACATCACAAACTTGGCAGAGGCATGATCTAGTAATGATGGGAGAACTCAGCTTAGTTGGATCTCATTGGGAAAAGCAAGTTAAAAAAGAAGGCAAAGCAGCTGATAAAATCTTGATTTATCTAAATGACTTCACTCTTTAAAATGTAATATAAATAATGAGAAACTGCTATTCTGGAAAGGGTTCTGACAAAAAGAAACTTAAAATGGAAGTAGATATGATGAGAAGCAATTGACAGCCCATCTTAGAATTCAGTATAAAATATGAAAGAAAGGCCAGGCAATCTGACACACCCTTGATTTTGGGAAATCATATTTTAAAGGACTCAGAGAAAGAATAGGCAGGAATCAGTGTGAGAATTCTGTAGAAAAAGTGAGAGAGGGCAGGGAAGTTATTAAAAATAAAATTCTAAAGAAAAAAGTTATTCTTAAAAAGGAAACTGTCTAAAAATATTGTGACCTAAGAGGGACAATCACCAAACTGATTTCTTTCTTAATGAATCAGTCACTAGGCCTTTATTAAATGCCTATGTGTCAGACACTCTGCTTCATGAATAATTGAACAAGAGCAGGTAAAGCAGAGTGTCAGGAGTACTGAAGTCCATAATAAAAAGTGAAGCTGCTGCAGAAGAATGCAAAGAGAAACAAAATAGGCTTCTTTTTAGCTGTGGTGGAGAGAGGGCAGAAGAAAACAAAATAAAGAAGACCAATGCCCAGGGTAAAAGGTGTATTAAGGGACTGGCAAGAAAACTTAGCTTTTACTTTATTTCTGTTTTCTCTTCCAAAATAAGAAAGACCTTTAGACTGAAGAGGAAAGAACAATAATGATTCATGGGGAATAGAGAATGTAAGCTAAGGGAAGAGACTATAAGCAAACAGCCAACTGCTTTTAATAAATTCAGTGACCAAACTAAGACGAACCATACATGTGACTACTGACAGGACCAGGAGATGTGATACTTCAAAGATTATAGAATGGGAATGTATGAAAAATACCCAGTTAAGAGTCAATATCATGATTTACCAAAGTGAGGGAAAAGTTGAGAAAGTGAAGCCTACAAATTATGGGCCAGGTAATGGCAAGATTCTAAAATGTATTATTAAATAGGGGGTTTAAAAGCAGTTGGGAAGGTAAGTGGTAATCACTAAGTGCCAGGATGGCTACATCAAGAATGGAGAATGCCAGTTATAATCTCATTTCATTAACAGGATAAATAGAATCATGAATCAGGAGAATGCTATAGACCAGTGGGTCTCAAACTGTGGTCCACTGATGCCTAGGAGTCTCTTGAGAGCTTTTCAGGGGATCTTCAAGGTCAAAACTATTTTCATAATAATACTGAGACGTTTTAATTTCTAACGCAGTAAATATAACTCACATAAGCAAAAGTTTTTGTGGGGGTTTTCAATTATTTTTAAGAGTGTCAAGAGGTCCTAAGACCAAAAGTTTTGAGAACTGCTGTTACACATAATTTGACAAAGCATTTAAAGCACATTTATCCTTAAGGGGAAATCTGTAGTAGAGCACCCAAAGGATCTGTCCTTGACTTGGCAGCAGTAAACATGTTATCTATGATTTGGATAAAAGCATAAATTGCCTTCTTGTCAAATCTGCTGATGATATAAAACTGGGAGGGCTAATGAACACCTTGCATTACAAAGTCAGGATCGAAAAAGATCCTTAAAAGCTAGAAAGATGAACCCAATCTAATTAGATTAATTTTACCTGGGATAAAGATGAAATTCTACACTTTGGTCCAAAAAAATCGGTTTCAAAAATACAGTATAAGGACAGTTAGATAACAATTGTTAGACAACAATTTGTGTAAAAAATGCTTAGGGGTGGGAAGTAGGGGAGGATATTGGTGTTAATAGACTGCAAACTTTAAGGTAACAATGTGACAAGGAAGGTAAAAACACTCAAGTTATCTTTGGTTGCGATCAAGAGAATTATAGTGTCCAGAACCAGGGCTGATGGTTCTGCTAGTCTCTACCTTGGTCAGACAACAGGTAGATAACCGTATTCAGTTAGTGCTGTACACAACCGTATTCAATTAAGTGACACCATTTAGGAAGGATACTGACAAGCTGGAGAGCCTCTAAAGCAAAGATTCTTAACCTTTTTTGGGTAATGGACCCCTTTGGCAGTCTGCCAAAACCTATGGATCCCTTTTCTGAGAATGCTTCTGAACACATAAAACAAAATACATGGAACTGTAAAATAAGCCGATTATACTGAAAGTGATGATATTTTTTAAAACAAGTTTACAAACCTCGGTTTAAAAATCTCTCCATTATCTAGAGATCGAACAATAAAGAAAACAAAAAACATGCTATCTAAAGACTCCCTGAAGGAACTAGTGGTGTTTTCATGTATCTGAACAACAGTCACCAAGAAAGACTAGAGTTGGTCCCATAAGAGAGAACGGGGAAAAGGGGGAGACCTGGCAGAAAAAGAGAGTTTTGCTTAATGCAAGGAGAAACTTTCCAAGAATTAGAACCATGACAAAATGCCACGGATTGCCTTGGAAGTAGTGAGCCTCCCCTGACTAGAGTATTCAGCAAAGAGTGGATGACTGCTTGGCACCATCATGAAAAGGCTTTTTAGCTGGGTAGGGGTTGGACTTGTTAGCCTTCGAGTCCCTTCTGAGTCTAAAATCTTGCTTTCTGTTTGGGACAGTGAGCTCTAGCCTATACCTGTGCCTTCTCTAAGTCTCTCCCTCCCCTCCCCGTTTGTGACCTGTGGGGCCATGAGGGCCCTTGGAGCCAGAAGGGAAAAGAATAAATATGAGATAAGACCTGAGAGAAGGGTCTGAAATATGGGAATGGCAGAGATCTAGGTTATACCTTACCCACCTCCAGCAGCAACTGCAGAATCTGAGCCTGGTGAGTCCCAACTCTACGGCAGGCACCCACCAAAGCAATGACTACACCTGGGTGGCCTTGTGCCAGCACAGCTTCCAGGGCAGGACTCAACTCCTCAAACACTTGGGACAGCTGAGGGCAAAAGATGACACGGAATGAATCACTAAGCTCTCCTCAAAGCACAATTTGACTTTCTTACCCAACTTCATCTCTTTAACCCAGCTCCCCAGGCTCTCCCGACCCTGCTCTCCTCTATCCCACCACACTTACCAACTGGGGGGTGGTGATAGCATCAAGTAAACGCTGCAAGGGGAAGTTGGCAATTGGATGGGCCGCTAGGGCCTGCAGCTGCCCCCGGAAGTGATCCTCAAAGAGGCTCTGTAGCTGGGCAGGTTCTGACACAAGCAATACCTGTTCTAGTAGTCGGGAGCTTGTCTGGTCCCGTAGGAATAGCAGCAAGGGGCTAGGGACAGGGATAGGGCAATGAATCCAAATTAATGCTACTCCATCCTGTGTAACACAATACATCCTGACCACCAACTTGTGAAAACTGGAAACTTTCCTCTAACCTGCAATCAGCTGAAGAGTTTCGAGTACTCAGGTATTTGATCACAGAATCGCAAAGACGGCTGCAAGATTTGGGAAGTTTCCGATGCAGTACCTGCAGTGCTACTTGGAGGCAGAAACTCGAGACCTTGTCAGTGATGAACACTGTGGGACAGGTTAGGAACATACAGAATTTCTGACACAAATGATTTGTCCACCCCTCATTCCCCAAAAGAAAACAAAATAACAAACGAAATCAAAGGATTCAAAAAGAGTCATAGCTACCACGGGCATAAGTCCCATCAAGTGACTGAGCCAGTGCCTCACTTTCACATTAATGGTCCGCCCAAAATGTGCTCTTTTGTTCTGTTTACCCCATTTAAGCCTTCTCTCAGCCCCTTACCAGAAATATCCTTCAGAAAATAGGAACTCAGTTCTTGTAAGCAGCTCAAGAAGGTATCAGGAACCTCAAAACTGGCTGGCTTCCATTCCCGAACTGGGGCCCGTTGGCCATCTGAAGTAAAGGCAAGAACATATGCCTTCATACAACAGCAAACTGCTTTCAAAAAGACTGTGAATTCCCACAGATGAACAAACATAGGTTACATTTAAAGAAAATAACACAGTTTAGACTGTTTCTCCCCCTCTATTCCAGGTGATTTCAAAGTAGGATGAGAAACCCCTTTCCCTTCCCACTGAAAATAACCATGGGAGGTCTCATCATGAGCCCAATACCACCTCCCTCCCCTAGTGAACTCACCAAGTGACTGGGGACCTCGGGGTCTGGCTATCTCAGACTCCAAGATTGTCCCCCCTAACACCTGTAGGAGAGTCCTGACCACGAAGCTGCCATGAGTGTCTCCACTGTAGAGGGCTAAGGCATCACGCACCTCTGATGCCAGCTTCAGCACCAGCTCCTCCAGACTCTCAGGGTCTCCATCCTTTACACCTCCTTCCTCCTTCTCAGCAAGAGCCTGTGGAAATCGGGACAGCTGCAGCATGACACTTTGCAACACGTGGGCCCCACTTCGGTGACAAGCCACAGAGCGCAAGTGAGGTAAGAGAGCGGCCAGCAACCTGCGCAGCGGACCCGGAGGGCTGCAGGACAGGAGCTCCCGCAGCATGCCGCTGCCTGCCCTGTCCGTGGCCAAGCCCACCGCCTGCGTCTCTAATTCCTTCAGCACATTATGTATCAAAAGCTCTGTAAAAAAGAAAAAAAGTCATTTTTTTTTTTTAGGCAAGGGGAGGGAGATTAAGGGCACTGTGGCCACACAAACCCCTCCTCTCTCCAGGGCTCTTCCTTCACTCTCAGAGTCCGTGCCCGGGCCAGCCCCCCTTCCCCAACACCCCAGGCTACCTCTCCCTTCTAGGCCTCCTCCCCCCCCCCCCCCACGTACTCCTCCTGCCTTCCATAGCCCACGGCTATCACGGTCTACCCTGTCCCAAGCCACCCACCCTGCAGTCCCGCCCACCCTCACGCTGGCCCCTAGACGAGCCCAGAGACCCCGCTCCGGCCCCGGGCCGCCCCGTACCGCGCTCCTCCCCGGCCTCGGGCGTCTCCTTCAGCGCCTCCAGGGCCCGGCGAAAGTAGGTCAGCGACTCAGGGGCCGGCCGAGGGTGCGGATCGGAAGCCAGCCGAGAGTGCGGGTCTGTGCCCTGCTCGGACCGCGCCCGGCCCCGGCCCGGGCCGCCCCCGCCAGGCCGGCGGCGCCCGGGCTTCTGGGAGAGGTGTGGGCGCACCCCCATGGGAGCACGCGCAGAGCTGGCCCTGGGACCCCAGCCCCGATCCCTCGAGCGTCGCGGGCCCAGTTCGGAGGCAGTTCCCCGCGCCGTTTCTCCACGGCGCTTCGGCACCGCGGTGCTTCCGTCATTGCCCTGCGACGCCCGCCTCCCAGGGGGAAGGGGGCGTCTTCCCCGGCTGGGCCCCGCCCCCCGAACGCGCCCTTCTCGGGCCAGGGTCCAAGATATTTTGGAAAGCCAGTGGTTAACCGTTCCGAGGCGCGCGCTCGTGGCCTGGGCTCGAGGATCCCCGGGAGCGGAGGCGGCGACTGCGCGCGCAGGGGACGGGCAGGCAGCTTCCGCGACTGAGCCCCGCCCACGCCCTTTTCGGGTCAGGGTGCACGGGGTTCTGCCACGTTGGTAAAGGTTTCGAGGCGCACGCTTGTCAGCTTGGGTTCGAGGATCCTCGGGAGCGGAGCCTGAGGCTGCTGCGCTTGCAGGTGACGCGTTTTTGGTCGGGGCTGCGGCGGGAAGCGCTTCTCTCCTTGGGGCTTCTGGCTGTCCCTCGCCTGGTGCCCCCTGTGCGAGGGTATCTTGGGCCGAGGGAGGAGGCAGCCTTTGTCGCCTCGGGGCCCTGTGTCCTCCACCTTCCTGGCTTCCGGGCCTCCTCTTTGGCCGCTGTGCACTGCCTCCCCAGTCTTATTTCCCTGACGCTTCTGCAGCCGCAGGTGCGCATTCAATTGCTTTACTTTCTCAGGTTAACCTATCCCGTTAAGATGTTAGGCACCCTGAAGGGCCGAATATGTGTGGTGACGGGAGCCTCCAGGGGCATAGGCCGGGGCATTGCCTTGCAACTCTGCGAGGCAGGAGCCACCGTCTACATCACCGGCCGAAAACAGGACACCCTGCAGGCTGCTGCTCAGGAGGTGAGCTCTGTACCCCCCTCTCTGCATCAGAAGCCTTCCCTCACTTTCCAGACTCTCAGTCAAACAAACTATTATTGAACTCTGTGCTAGGCACTGGCGAATCAAAGTCAAAAAGCAAAATGGCCCCTGCCCTGGAGTAGTTGGCATTCTAAGCAGGTAACAGGAGGCACATAAGCCATAGGATCCTTATTCCAGCTAGCTCTCACAGAGGAGTCTTGGATCACATAGCAAGTCTAGCTCTTCCCCTCAGTTCTAGGAATGCCTTCTTCTAAAGAGTGTTTATGGGGTGGCAATTGCCCAATGCCATTGGTGTGCTTCCCTTCTTCTTCCTTCTCTCAATTATCAGCTGAGAATCTGTGGTCAAGGAGCCTTGAGTAGCTTTTAGAAAGGGTCCTTTACTAAAGTGGTCCAGTAACTACAGATACAAAAAAAAAAAATCCCCTCTTCCCCTAATGTTTATGACACATTCTCCCACAAGTCCAGGGAAAAACGTGCTCAAACTTTGAGCTTGTGGCAGAGAAGTAACTCACAGCTCTTGGTTACTGAAAGTCCTTTTCTTCCATACCTGAAGTGCTCTAGTTTCCTTTAAAGCATGGTGAATATGCTTCCAGCCTGATTTGGGTAGACAACAAGCCAGTGTGGTCTTGTTGGGATACTACTAGGATGCCTTATATTTGATCCTAGAGATAACAGGGAACCATAGGAGTTAACTGAATGGGCAGGAGGGGATGGCATTGCTAGATACTCTCTTTAGGGAAATCACTTTGGTAGCTGAATTGAGGACGGATTGGAGTCAGTAGACATTTATTGAGCACCGATTCTTTGCTAGAAATTGCTAAGTGCTGTAGATGCAAAGAAAGGAAAAACCAGCCCCTACCCTCAAGAAGTCTACCTGCTAACAGGGAGGACAACATACCAGAAAACGTGTGTAAAAGATATATATGGTATAAGTGGGAATTAATGTCAAAGGGAAGGCATATTAACAGACCAGGAAAGGCTTCTTGTGAAGGTGAGATTTGAACTGAATCTTAAAGGAAGCCAGGAGGCAGAGATGAGGAGGTAGAGCGTTCCAGGTAAAAGAGACAGGCAGTGAAAAAGCAGAGTCAAAGACGGCCTGCCATGTGTGAGAAGCAGCAAGAAAGTTCGTGCCATTGGATTGTAGAGGTTGTGGAGTAGAATAAAGGGTAAGAAGACTGGAAAGGCAGGAAGAGTACAGTTCATTAAGGGCTTTAAAAGTCACACAGGATTTTGTATTTGATCCTGAGGTAATAGGGAGCCACTGGAGTTTATTGAATTATGGTGACACGGTCAGACCTCTGCTTTAGGAAGATAGATTTGGCAGCTGAGTGAATGATGAACTAAGGTGGGGGAAATTGGAGGCAGGGCTCCTGACCAGTAAAGCTATTGTAGTAGTGCAGGCTTGATATGATGAGGGCCTGCACTGGGTTGGTAGTTTGTAGATAAGGGAACATATGTGAAAAAATATCATTAAGGTAAATGACAAGACTTGTCAACAGATGGGACACAAGGTCAGTGTGAGTGAGGCATCAAAGGTGGCATCAGGGTCATGAGCCTGGGTGACCAGGAGGATGGTAGCACCCAAAACAGGAATAGAGGAGTGGAGAAGAGTGGAAGATTCGGAGAAATAAACAGTGATTTGTTTTGGACATACTGTGTTTGTGATGCCGTTGAGACATAAAATTTGAGGTGTCTGCTAGGCAGTTAGTGATGTAAGACCGGTGGTTAGGAGAGAGATTCTGGCTAGATCTTGAAACTCATCTGCATAGGGATCATAAACCCATAACAGCTGATGGGTTCCTCGAATAGACAGTATAAAGGGAGAAGAGGAGACCTCTTCAAGTCATGCTGGCATGGGAAGCAGACTACCCAGCTCCCACATACTTATTCCAGCAAAATCCTGAAGTTTGTACCAGACTGAATAATCAATAAATTCATGGTGAAACTACTACTGATGCCTTCACTCCACAGTTGCAAAATAATTCAGTCCGAAGTCCAAAAGCATAAAGGATCCTGTTACAGGCATAGAGCAGCAGGCCAGTAGGACTGTAGATGGACCACACAGACTTGCAAGGCTGTGTCCAGAGACGGCAAGAACAGGAGGCTTCCAGCTCCCCCAAGAACTGAGTGGTCGACAGCAGTCCAGTGGGCAGTTACCAATACTGTGGCAGTCCTCAGACCAGGCCTTCCACCCTCCCCTTGGGTTCGAGGTCACCATACTCTCTGTCCTGAAAATCTAAACGTGTGGCCACGTGTGGCCTTCTAGGCCCTTGGGTGCAGCCTTTGACTGAGTCCGAGTTTTACAGAATAAATCCTTCTAGGTTCTAGAAGATCAAGTGCTCTGAACCTTCAGGATTTGTGGAGCCCTGACTCAGGAGATGGAGGTGAACATAGGCCCATATATGACCAAGGGCCAATCACACCACTCAGAAGTGCAGCTGGGCACGGAGCCTGGCCTTGGCAAAATCCCCAGTTCAAGAACTAAAGCTGGAGAGATAAGTAAATAAAAGAAAGCAACCAGTATCAAAATTTATTACAAATACAGAGATCCTCAAAAAGGAGAAACTTTTTGAAACAAAATGGATTTTTCATGAGGACTACATATAAATGCCTAGAATAACTGAAGCAAGAGATTTAAAAATTAAAAGCTCTTGAGGAAAAAATTGGGAAGAGAACAAATAATTTAGAAGAGAGGGTACTAAATCTTATCAAAGTATTGAGCCACCTGAAAAATAGATTAATAGAAAAATAAATAGAAATCAGTGATTCCCTGAGAACAAGGAATAAAAAAATCAAGACAGAGAAAAATAGAAGAAAATGTAATATATCTAATAAAAAAAACAACTGATCTGCAAAGATGATCAGGGAAATGCAATCTAAGAATTGTTGGAGCTGGGGGGCAGGGAAGGGCCCCTGAAAAGCATGACTTTTAAAAAGGCTAGACAAATGCAGCTCAAGAAATCATAATGAGAACTGCCATGATTGTTAGAACCAGAAGGCAGAGTGACCTCTGACGTTAGGAGCAGCAAGGTCAGTTTGGCTGGGACTACAAAATGCCCGGAGGGCAATAACATGTAATAAAACTGAAAAGACAGACCGGGACCCGAATGTGAGAAGCTTTAAATGCCAGACAAGAGTTTACAGTTGATCCCAGAGTGGTAGTTCTCAAACATTTTCTCCTGCTTTGCCATGAGTTATCAAAGTGTACTAATAGAGAATCAGATTCCACGTGTCCATGGGATTGCAGCTTTACAACTATAATCCATACAATTAATTTCCTGCACCCTTTAAGAACCCTGGAAATTCTCAGGAATCCTTTCTCTGGACCTGCAATTCCTTGTGTAGACACCAGGGGGCAGCCTTACTCCATTTAGATGGGTTGGCTAATTGAGTAGGGTCCTCCCTAGGGACCTGGTGTGATTTATCCCTACATATAGTGCGGGGGAAGAGAGTGCTGATATACGCTCATGGGACTCTTGTGCCCATCCCACCCTAGGCACAGTCCAGAGGGGGTCGATGTGTGCCCGTGGTTTGCGACTCAACCCAGGAAGATGAGGTGCGGAACCTGTTTGAAAGGGTGAATAGAGAACAAGATGGGAGATTGGATATACTAGTCAACAATGCCTATGCTGGGGTCCAGGTACCATTCCCTTACTCTTTTCCCTCCCCCCCTCCTCTTTTAATTCCCTGGCCTACCAATAATTTTATTTTATTTTTTTTAAATTCTAACTCTTGGCTTGACTTTTTTAATTGACCCTTAAACCCTGTCTGCCTCAATTCCTATCCGTATATATTTTAAACTCTTCCACCTTTCAAGTCACATTCCTTCATGTATGCACTCTTCCCACCTCCCATCTCATTCCTTATGCTTTTTAGACCATCCTTTCCCATTCGAAGAAGCCATTCTGGGAATGCCCAGCCTCTCTATGGGATGATATCAATAATGTAGGACTCCGGTGAGTACTACCTCTCCTGATCCACCCTGTAATCAAGGGACCAGTTACCCTTCTTTTCAGTCAGTCTGGTAATTCAGAACTTTACCCATCCTTTTTTATTTCCCCATCATTCTCTGCTTACCTTATATCTCCCCCATCTCTGTCTTCTTCCTTCAGTTCCCATTGCCCTCACCACTAAGAGGCCCACCAGATACCCTCACCTATCCTTCAGTGTACCTTTCATCCATCTGAGAGAGCCTTCAGCCTCCTATCCACTTGCCTTTACTAACATTCTCCTAGAAAGCCCCCAAATTAATAAGAACAAGACAATACCTACCTCCCCTCTAGTCTACTTGCTAGCTGTGGGTTTGGTTTGTTTTTGTAGGTTGTAAAGAATACAGTGTCATAGAGATCTGTCAAATCTCTCTTCGTTTGAGAATTAGCACATCTTCCCCTCTACCCCTTCTCCATCACATAAATACATTCTGTCCAGTTTTAGTAGGACACATAGGTTGGATTGAGGAAGGTTTATGTGCATCAGAAACTTGAGGTGGAAACCACAGCATTTCAAGCTTATTCTGGATACTAAATGCACAAATTGTATCTATTTACCACTTTACTGAAAACTGTGGTACTGTGGGTTGACTATGGGACCTGGAGACAGGTCACAACTTTCAATTCTTACTCCCTGTGTGACCTTGACAAGACGCCTTTCTGAGCCATCCATTACCTTTCTAGATAAAATGGAGATAACAATGCCTTAAGCTGTGACCTCACCGGATTCTTGCAAAATTTAAGCAAGATAATGTATGTCTAAGAGCCTTTAAAAACCCTAGGTGATTATGCATATGTTGACTATTATTATTACTCTACTTAGAGTCCTGTTTCCCATATCTAATTAGGATTAAAAAAATACATTGGAAGTGTGACTGAAGGAATATAGGCTCCACACAGGCAAGAACATCTGAAAGTAAGAAATTAGGCCCTCTAAGATAGGAGACCAAGGGCAGTGATTGGGCTTCCTTTTCCCGGGGTCTTGGGGCAGAAGTCTAGGCTGTGACAAGAGCTCACTGCTCAGCTTCCCGGAGGTTGGCACTTGTCCGCCCACTCTGTGTCATGCCCAGGGCATGCAGTTAGAGGCTGTTACCATCTGTACTTCATTTCCTCTCCCCTTCAGAGGCCACTATTTATGCTCAGTTTACGGAGCCCGGCTAATGGTGCCTGCTGGTCGAGGGCTCATCGTGGTCATCTCTTCTGTTGGTGGGCTACAGTATATGTTGAATGTAGCCTATGGTGTGGGCAAAGCAGCGGTAAGATCCCGATGGCTGGGAGGTAGAGACAAAAGTTTGACCAGATTCAGGGAAGGGGTTCTCAAGCCACTGTGATTCAGTACCTGCATATTTTACCAGATCATGTTGGAAAGAATAGCTTTGTCCCTTCATGTACAGACCTCCCCTTTTAGACTTTTAAGGAAACAAAACCCATATCCCAGACTCTTTCCTGAAGTTAAGGGGGTACTGTGCTGTGGAAAGGGAAATAATTTAGGGGTGTCTGAGTAGGAGATAGTTTTTTTGATAGGGAAGGCTATGAAGTTTGGGGCAGGGTCACTTATAGATAAACCTGGAAAAACAGCAGTGGAATGAAGTTAGAGGATCATGACTTTCATTTCTATTCCGTTTCATCCATAGTGTGATAGGTTGGCCTCAGATTGTGCCCAGGAGCTACGACGCCATGGTATTGCCTATGTGTCTCTTTGGCCCGGGTTGGTAAAGACAGAACTATTGATGGAATATATGAACAAGGAAGAGGACGCCCTTAGCCATCAGGTCAGCAAGGAAAGGGCATGAGGTGATCATCTACCCACCTAATACACAGGCACAGAACTAGATTCAGCCTCAAGAAGGGTTAATTCAGCTTCCATTCAGCCCACACAAACCTTTTGTGTGCAGAGCACTGTGATAAGGTTATGGAAGGGTACGTTATTTAGGTAAGGCATAGTCTTGGCTCTCAGAGATCTACAGTCTAATGTGGATTCATAAATAGAGCTGGATCTGGGGTCAGGCAGCTCTGCCACCTGCTACTTCTGTAGCCTCGGGTGGGTAGTTGCACGTGTCTGGGCCTCAGTTTATTCTTATGCAAAATAACGGGTTGAAATATAACTCTACGAAGGTCTTTTACAGCTCTGAATCTGTGACCTAGAAGAAAGGCAGTAGTAGCTCTGAGAAAGCAGCATCATGGGGCTCCACTTCATTGTCTGAGGGAGGGGCAAGGAAGAAACCCTTCTCAGAAGATTTTCTGAGGGGAAATACATTCTTTTCCAGCCCTAAGCAGGCCTTGATTTGGCTGGATGGGGTGGGGCTGAAAAGAATGACTCTAACCAGGTAGACTTGGGATGATGCTTTTAGACTAACAGTTCATATCTTCTGATCATTCAATGTAGCTGAAAGAACTCTTTCCAAATGGGGAGACCCCAGAGCTGAGTGGCAAATGTGTGGTGGCCTTGGCAACAGGTAAATTGATGGGAGAGGGGGGAGGAGGCCATGGAGGATGTGCCACCAAAAACATCATGGGAATCTGTAGAGCTAATATGAACCGGAGCTGAATTTTCTTGCCTCTGGAGACAAGAGGGAGGTCAACAACATTGTTAGGGACCTTGGAAACAGTATTGGGCACGTAAACATAATTTGATTAGCAATATACTCTACATTCCCAGACCCAGAGGTATTATATATTAGAGGGTATCTCCCTAAGAGGAAGGGGCAAAAAGACGTTGATAGCCAAGAAGCTAGAAACTCATTCTTCTGAATTTTCTAAGGTAGATACTTTCTTATAGATACTCTATATTCACTGATAGTTTCTATCCTCAGATCCTGATATCCTGCAATTGAGTGGTCGGGTTCTGCCATCCTGTGATCTGGCTCGAAAATATGGCTTTAAGGATGTGGATGGTGAGAAGCTGGGGGGCCAGGAAGTAAAAGGGGAAATGTCCTTATGTTCTCAAACTTTCCTTTTTCCCCCATCCATTTTCTACCCTTTCTTCTTCTACTTCCCTTTCCCACTATTCCTTTTGATTTTCCTGCCTTCCTCATCTCTCCCTGCTCTTACTTCCAAGGTTTGGGGTAGCTTAAGGGTGAGGATTGAAAGTCTTATCCCTCTAGCCCAGTTTTCCTTCCTGTTGCTTCAGGCCGCCCTGTTTCTGACTACCTGTCATTGCGATCAGTGCTTTCTGAGGCTCCCAGATTGTCCTGGCTGGCCTCTTACATGCCCAGCTTCCTCCGCATGCCCAAGTGGATTATGACCCTTTATTCCAGTAAGTTCTGATCTTACAGCCAGCTAAGATGAAGGGGCAAGACTTCCTGTGTTCCCAGACTTAGCACAACTGCTTTCTACTCTGCCACAATCATGAGCCACGAATCAAGAAGTGATTTGACATATTTGGATAAGAAAAGTTAATATTTCCTCACGTATCCTGGACTCTCAAGCAGCCTGTGCCTTTAGGTGAAGACTTTGACTGGGTCCTTCGCTCTGTCGCCTGTATTCCTCCCACATGCAGCCAAAGGGACTCCTGGTGAGAAGAGCCTTTGGAATATGGCACAAATTCTGGTCTTCTCTGAAACAATGACTAGCTTTGTGACTCTTGTGAGCTCTAATACTGTGCTTTTACTTCTTTTCCTTGTTCCTGTACCTTGTTTTACCTTTTAATGGAAAAGATGCCTGGGGTAAATAAAGAACTTGGTTCAGTTATTAATTTAACAAATATTCATGGAGCCTCATGGACTGTGCCCTCAAGATGTTTATAATCTAATTCAAGAGATATGATAGATGTGCAGAGAGGCAGCAGTGGTATAGGGGAGAGAGAGCCAGTGGGGAAGGACATCGGTTCAAGTCCTATCTATAACATGCTCTGGGGCTCAGTCTCCTAACTTCCACTGCACTGGCAAACTTGAGTACCCAGAGAGTCTTTAATGCTTCTTCCCCTCTTGGTTCTAGGGGAAGGGGGATGTGGCTTCTCTAAGCTGATACTGGTGTGCTTCCCCCCAGTGATTATCAGTTGATATCAATTAGCTGGACTTAACATTTAGGAAAGGGTATTTACTGAAGCAATACCACAAGACTAGTAGATACGAAATACCCCTCCAAACTCAGGCACATTCTCCCACAAGTACATCTAGGATCCAGGGAAATAGGGCCCAAGCCTGTGGCAGTAAAGGTAACGGCAACTCCTGGAAACCTTTTTGCCTCCTTTGTGGTGCCTGTGTAAAGGCATGGCATGATACAGCTTTCTGCTAAGCTTTGTAGAGTCCTCAAACTGCCTTTCCTCAAGCTGTCTCATTTGTCCTTGGTTCCCTATGAAGACACTGCTTAGGATGTCCAAAATCTTTTGACCTTTCAAAGTTCACAAGGTCCTTTTGTTAAGAGGAAGAGCAGAGAGAGGACAGATCTTCACCAAGCAGTTCCCTTTCAGGGACTTTGCTAGACAATTCACTCTCTCTATCTCTCTCCTGCATTTGGCTAAATACTCAGATGCCCAGGTTCCATGGCCCACAGGGCACTACTGAGTCTCCCCAGCCAGTCCCAATATACTTGCTTCGCAGTTACTTTATTTGTCCAATGATTTTCATTCTTTCCACATTAATCAAGGAATTTTCCCACCCAGTTTATTGCCTTTGACCAGTTCAGTAGAGGTGCTCTAACCTGACAAGAGTAGTTTCTTTGAGTGAGGTAAGATGATTGATTGATTTCAGTGGATACCTATCCTCCCAAACACCTACTGACTCTATGACTTGTGCAAGTCACTTAACCATTAAGTGCCCCCAGGCAACATTAAGACTGCAAATTGCAGAAAAAGTTCTGACCTCCATTGATAGAGGAAGAAGTTCCTCATCAGAACCTGATGAAGTCATAGGTCCTATTAAAGGAGATGAGTGGATGGCCAGTTTTAGGAATCTAGTGTCCTGTGGCTCTTTTAGCTGAATATAAGGAGCCCTTCACTAGGGTAAGGGGAGAAGCCCTATGACCCCCTAGGATTAGTCCAGCAGGTGCTTAAAGAGATTGACAGGTAAAAGTATTGCAAGAACTAATATTCCCTGGATTTTGCAAATGGTTGTAGAAAAGCAGGATCAATGTTGTAAGCCAGATTTGACTCAAGGCAGTCTGAAGGCTCAAGTTTAGGACTGGAATAAAATGAGACAATCACGTAACGGTTAACAAAAAAGAAGTTTACTTAGCCCTAGCTTGGTAAAGTGACTGATCAAGTTTACACATTGATTCAGTTGGGTTCAACTTCCCTGCCAGTGAAGAAGTATGTCAAATGTGAAGGAGTAATCCCTGATGGCTTTTGTACTTAAACCACGAGGAAGATATCTTTAGTGATTTTAACCTTAGTTTCTTGGACCAATTAAATCCTGAGGTGGTTTCAAGACCATTTAAGAGAAACTATGCAGGTGTTAATGCTTATGACAACATGAAGAAAATGAAAATTGGATTGTCTATAGAATTACACATTCACCTATACTAGAGATAGATGGAAACAGGGACCAGTAGACCACAGGCAAAAAGCATGGTTTCTCACTCTGGAGAAATGTGTTTAATTCTGTTAAGATCAGAGCTATTAGTGAAGAGAAGGGGAGTAGGAACAAGGATGAGAACTGGAAACAGGCACCAGTGATAAGAAAGCCTCAGGTTACTATTAACTGTTACCACTCCCCAGAGGTTACATCCTCCAGAGTGGACAGGCTTTTACTACCAAGGAACTTGGGAGGCTGCAAGAGAAGTTTACAACTAATGAGTTACAGTCTAATGAGTCATCAGAACAGTGGTTAGTGAGAGTATGGTCTAATGAGGTCAATTCAGAGCATCTCCTATCTAGTTTCATTGGTGTGAGGAGCCTCACAAAAGATTTAATTTTGCAAACCAATTAAATCAGTTAAATGTCCCTGGATGGAGACTTTGTGTCCCTTTTTAGGGACAAGATAGGGGCTTCTGCATATCCAGCCCCATAAAAATGAATTCCCTCAGTCAAAGCTCTCTGTAGGCATATGAAAAGATACTCTAAATCCCTACTGATTAGAGATGAAAATTGAAACAACTCTGAGGTGCCACTTCACACCTACCAGATTGGCTAATATGACAGAAAAGGAAAATAATTGTCAGAGGGGATGTGCAAAAATTGGGACACTAATGCACTGTTGGTGGAGCTGAACTGATCCAACCATTCTGGAGGGCAGTTTGGAACAACGCTCCAAAGGGCTATAAAATTGTGCATACCCCGTGACCCAACAATACAGCTGCTAGGTCTGTGTCCCAAAAAGATCAAAGGAAAAGGACAAAAATATTTAGAGCAGCCTTTTTGTGGTGGCAAAGAATTCAAAATTGAGGGGATGTCCATCAGTTGAGGAATGGCTGAACAAGCTGTGGTATATGATTATTATGGAATACTATTTGCTATAAGAAATGATGAGCAAGATGGTTTCAGGAAAACCTGGGAAGACTAATGACTTAGCTACTCTGACCAATACAATTCCAAAGGACTTATGATGAAAAATTCTGTCCACTTGCAGAAAAAGATCAGAGGGAGTCTGAATGCAGATTGAAGCATAAGTTTTTCACTTTCTTTTTCTTGCTTTTTTAGCAACATGGCTAATATGTAAATATGTTTTGCAGGACTTCACATCTGTAGTTGATATCACGTTTCTCACCTCACAATGATTAGGGGAGGTGTAGAAGGGAGGGAGAGAATTCAAAATTTTTAAATAAATAAGTAATAAATTTTTTAAATTTTAAATTATCACCATGGCCTGTTCCCCAGTGGGGGTCAGTAAGGGATGGGGTGAAATTCTTAGAAGAGAAGGGGTTTGGTTGACTGTATCTATGCCACCATACCAGCCCTATGGCCATCATATGGCAGGACCAATTAGATCTTCCCTTTTGAACTGAGCCCCAACTGGGTGGCATCAGCCTTTAACTGAACCTCTATTGCCATACCATCATACAAGCCTGGGCAGACCAACTCATAAAATTTAAGGAGATTAGGGCACACAACTATCTAGGCAAATATAGCTACTATACAAACAAGCCTACTTACTAGAAATGATGGGAAGAGATACTGTCACTACTCCCAGGTTAAATGGTTGGAGGGTGACCTTTTCCCATAAGAAGCTTTGGGTGTGGCTTTTGAAACATGGGGTTGAAGGTTATCATTATTTTATGGAGATGTTAATCAAACCTCATCTGGGATTCTGGCAGCAGGGGTCCTTTTTTGTCCAGATTTAGGATATCCCTGAAAGCTTCCAACTTCATTGGCTTGTTCTAAACCACCTAAATCTTTGTATGTAGACTTAAGAGGCTTTGGGGATGTCTCCCTAGGGCACAGGCTAAGATTCCCCCAAGGCTTAAGTTCTAACTACTGGACCAGAAGGGAACCAAAGTCTATATACCCAAGTCATGGTAACTTACAAAGGGCAGAGCCACCAAATGTATGAGAGGCTGCTAGGTACCCAGGTTACTATTATACTGAGAGATCACAGGGACACTCTACTTTCCATTGGGAATTTTGAAGGGAAGACTACTACCAAAGGAAGGGGGGGGGGGGGTCCTTACTCGGTTAAAGGTGGCTGGAAGATTCCCCATGTAAGCCTTGTGACGGTTAATCAGTGTGATTACATTTTGCAAATAGATACTATGAGTTCTTGGGAGTCAGTACCTTATGATTTTCACCCCCTCAGAAGGTCCTATAGATCTAAGAGAAATGTTTCAGGTCATCCTTAATTGGCAGATCTCCTTTGCCCTGGGACAATCACTGGATGATTCCTTCCCAAGGAGTAGAACTGTTGTGAAACACTTTGCTTTCTAATATTCAATTAGAAGAGGATCCTTTAGCTGACCTGGCACTGCCCCATGTTTGGTTCTTAAGATGAACAGGATCAAGCTAGAGGTAATAATACCACCTATTGGTTAACATGGCTACTGAAGGGTATGCATTTTTATGTAATAGTTTGTAATGATTCAAGTGCAATCTTGGTATTTATCTTATTTTTTTTGGTGTAATAGATAAGAGTGCCAGGCTTGGAGTCAGGAAGATCTGAGTTCAAATCTGGTCTCAGATACTTAATAGCTATACGACCCTGGACAAATCACTAACCTCTATTTGCCTCAGTTTCCTCATCTGTAAAATGGGAATAACAGACCCTCCTAGGTTGTTAGGAGGCTCAAGTGAGATAGTAATTGTAAAGCACTTAGCACTATGCCTGGCTTATAGTAAGTGCTACACAAACACTAGCTATTATTATTATTACAGTAAAGAGAAGAAAGGTGGAAAAGATCTGCAGAGATTTTTTTAAACATTCTTTTTACAATCAGTGAAGGCATAGATGAATCTCATCAAAATTCTATAGAGATGGTGGAAAAGCATATAATCAGTAGGTATTAATAAGTTCCAAGATTGTTTCCATACTTTTAATATCTTCCCCTTCTTCAAATAACTTCTGAATTTATCTCTCAACACCCTTACAATTTTGCTGATTCTATCATGAATCTGCTCTTCATATATGTGGTCTAATCCACCTATTTTTTTTTAGTTTGTTGGTTTTTTTTTGTTTTTTGCTTTTTGGAGGGGGAAGGTAGGGCAATTGAGGTTAAGTGACTTGCCCAAGGTCACACGGCTAGTAAGTGTATTAAGTGTCTGAGGCTAGATTTGAACTCAGGTCCTCCTGACTCTAAGGCCAGTGCTCTATTCACTGTGTCACCTAGCTGCCCCTAGTATTTTTTTTTTCTTTAATGCTATTTCTAATCTCAATGAGTGGGCAGCTGGGTGATGCATTGGAGAGAGAGCAGGGCCTGGAGTAAGGAAAACCTGAATTCAAATGTGACTTCAGACACTTACTAGCTATGTGACCCTGGGCAAGTCACTTAACCCTGTTTGCCTCAGTTTCCTCGTCTGTCAAATGAGCTGTAAAAGGAAATGGCAAACCACTTAAGTATCTTTGCCAAGAAGACCCCAAATGAGGTCACAAAGAGTTGGACATGACTGAAATGACCAAACAACAACATTAATCTTATATGCTAATGGGGGAGACAACAGTTACATGGAAAAATATATACATCGTAAAACTTACACACACACACACACACACACACAGAGTAGTTAAAGGAGGATACCAGAAGCTGGAGGAGTCAGGACAACTTTCATGTGGACAATGGTGCTTAAGTCAAGGAAGGAAGGTAAAGAGGGAATGCATTCCTCTTACGGGGGGTTGCCAATTAAAAGGAACAGAGACAGAAGATGGGATTGTCTTGATTGCTGAACAAAGAGAAGGCCAATTTGGCTGGATCACTGTGTGTGGTAAAGTGGAATAATGTGCAACAAGGACACCAAGGTAGGTTGGGGGCAGATTGTGTAGGGCTTTAAAAGCTAAACAGAGGAGTTGATATTTTCCTCTAGAGGAGGCACTTCAGGAACATTATTTTGGCTGCAACACACATAGGAAAGACTAGAGTGGGGAGAGACTGAGGCAGAGAGACTAACTAGGAGGTGATTACAATAATCTAATCATAGGTATCATTTACATAGTGCATCAGAATTTACAAAATGCCTTACATATTGCTCATCTAATCCTTACAAGCCCTCATTTTACAGATGAGGAGACTGAAGCCAACCCATTAAGTGACTTCCCAGAGTCACACGGCTAGTGAACATCTGAAGCAAGTTTTGAACTCAAGAACTCCTGACTCCCAAGGCCAACACTCCATCCCCTGTGTCACTTAGCTATCTCTACATTAGAGATGAAGAGGACCTGAACTAAGGTGGTAGCTGTGTGAGTGAAGAGAAGGTGTCAGGTATAAGAAATGTTGTAAAGGTAGACATGGCTAGATTTGGTTGTTGGTTGGATATATGGGGTGAGAGAGAAGGAGCAATCAGGGATAATAC
Source organism: Pseudochirops cupreus (assembly GCA_028627135.1). NCBI lineage: Eukaryota > Metazoa > Chordata > Mammalia > Diprotodontia > Pseudocheiridae > Pseudochirops > Pseudochirops cupreus. The sequence continues at coordinate 389,066,174 of CM053582.1, forward strand.
AGATCATAAATCTGAGACATTAAAGGATGTTTCCTTCCGTAGAAATAGTGAAGTTTGGGAAAGGGGAGGTATTTTAGGGGAAAAGAAAAATTCAATTTCAGGCATGTTGAGTTTGATGTCTCAGGGACATCCAGTTTGAAATGTCCAATAAGCAACTGGTGATCCATGTCTAAAGCTCAAGGAAGAGACTGGGGCTGGACATATAGATCTGAAAGACATCTGCACAGAAATAATAGCCTTCCATGATTTCCTATGGATTTATTTCTTGCCTTCTCAATGGGTGGGAAAGGAGCTGGAGAGAAAAAGAGAATTGGGAACTGAAAAAAGTGTTTTAAAAGAGAAATTATGTACTAGTTGTTTAAACTTATTTCATTTATAAACTAAATAAAAGCATAATTTGGGCAGGGGGGGGAGGGAATAAGAGTTTAAAACCCATGGGAGCTGAAAAGGTTAACAAGGGAGAAGAGGGGCTAGCAGTGAGCACTGGGGAATATTCAGAATTAGGAGACATGATTTGGAGGATGGGCCAGCAAAGGAGACTAAGGAGGAGCAGTCAGACAGGTAGGATTTGAGCCAGTAGAAGACAGTATCACAAAAATCCAAAGATAAGAGAGCAATCATGGGGAAAGGGTGGACAACAGTGAGTGATGGGGTCAAAAGCCAGCTTGCAAAGGACTGAAGATTGAGTGAGAGGAGAGGAAATTGAGGCAATGTGTACAGAGAACGTTCTCAAGGAGTTTGGCTGAGAAAGGAAGCAGAGATACAGGATGATAACTTGAGGGAATGGTAGGGTCTAGTGAAAGTTTTCTAAGGATGAGAGAGATGTGGGCATATTTGAAAACAGGAAGGAAGGAACCATTAGGGAGAAGCTAGAGATTTGAAAGAGTGAGGAGATGCCTGTGAATATAATCTGGAGAAGAAGGGAGGGAAGGTTAAGAGGTTGACCTTGGCAAGAAAGGACTATCCTTTGGCAGAGGCAAAGTGAAAGGACAGAGTGGGAAGATGATGTCGAGGTGCTTTGAGATGAAAAGAATGGGAGAAGAGAGTAGCCATTTACCTCAAATGGCCTCAGTATTTTAGCTGGTAGAGGAGAGGTGAGATGAGGTGGAAGGAGGGCATGAAAAGGGGGGGGAGTGGTCCTCAACCAACAAGAGGGCACTAGTGAGTGGCTAGGCCTGGGTCGGAATTTGGCCCAGGCCCAGTGCAGGTAGCCCTACTCTCACCCTCTGGAGTGGCTGGTACAGGGGAGGAGGGTATGGTATTTGGAAGTGTTAGTTAACAAACAGAATCATGAAGAAAATGCTTGGGAATTCAGTTCTTAGACTCAATCCTTGACATTTGCAAGGAGTGTCCAACCTAACCATTCTTTGTTTCCATTGAAGATTGAATGAAATGGGCTACTCCAAGGAAACAGACCATAGAAATAAAGGGCCAATATATACCGAAGTATTCTTAGCAGCACTCATTATGGTAGCAAAGAACTGGAAATGAATTGTCTCTATTGATTAGGGAATGACTAATCAAATTCTGGCACACAAATGCAATATCATATTATTCAGCCATAATAAAAGACCAATGTGAGGAATTTAGAGAAATGTGGGAAGATTTATGTGAAATGATGTAAAACAAAGTATGCAGAACTAAGAGAATAATATAAACAATGATTACAACAGTATAAATGAAACAATCAATAAATGGAGTAGGAAAAACTGGGGAAAGTCAATAGAAGAAACAGTGAACACCTCTCCCTCCAGGCAGAGGTGGAAGATTACCAGGACAGAATAGTGTATATATTGTCAGACACAGTCTTATCATATGTTTTTGCTTAATTATTTTTCTTTGTCAGAAGGAAGGGTCACATCTAGAGAGGGGAGATGATGTGACATAAAGATAAAAAGCATCAAAATGAAAGATCTTGTTCTTTAGAGAAAATGGGCTTGAGTTTCAGATAAGTCAAAACCAATGAAATACTTCCTCCTTAGAGAGTGGTAAGATAAGGACACAGAGTAACTATGAAACCTTTCCTGATTGTAACTTGAAGAACAGAAGACATCTGTCTACAAATTCTATTTTTTTCTTTTTTCCATTTTATTTTTTTAATTAACTTTTGTTTATTTTTAGTTTACATCTTTTGGGCTCTATAGAACTCTGCTTTCAGAGGGGAGAGCTCTGCCCCAAATCGCTGGGGTTTTCGCAGCTGCCGGAGGTATTAGGAGGCCACCGTCTCTGCAGCCCCCACCAACTTTGGCTCACTGGTCACGTACCTCAGGACCACCACCCAAGACCACGATCCTGATCCAGGCAGGTTAAGGCAAGAGTGCTTAGCCTCTGAATGATCACTTGGCCCCCCTGCAATCTGCAGGTGAGAAGCTCTGAAGCAGCCATGTGGAGGCTCTCCTCTCCTCTCCTCCAAATTTAGCCAAGTTCCACTGACCTTTCACTTTGTCCTTGACTCTTATGGGTTGATAATTCTGGAAACTGCCACAGCTGCCGTGATCCACTCTCCTGAATGCTCCAGCCAAGGCTTGTCCTGGCCACCCTGGGGCTAAAGCCGAGGCTTCACGTGGTGCTGGTCTCAGCTCCCAGCGTGCTGTGATGAACCCTTCCCGTCTGCTTGCCGGGCTGCCTTCAGTGGGAGCTTTGTTTCTCTGTCCTTTTGTGGGTTCTAGACCTCTAAAATTTGTTTAGAGTCATATTTTATAGGTATTTGAGGTGGTTATGGAGGAAGCTCACGGAGTTCTTCTGCTTCTACCCCACCATCTTGACTCTGCCTGTGACTTCTAAGGAAAACAGAAATATCTTGTCCCCTCATCTCTGTGAATCTCTGTGTCTTCTATTATAAAATGATGGAGTTTAAATGACCTCTAGAATCTCTTCCAGTTCTAAATTTATGGTCCTATCAACACCTACTATATACAAAGATGGGTTCTGAAAAAGGTAGGTGGCTCAGGGAATAGAGCACTGGCCTTGGAATCAGGAATATCTGAGTTCAAATCAAGCCTCAGATACTTACTAGCTGTGTGATCCTGAACAAGTCACTTAACCCCAATTGCTTCCCCCCCAAAAAAATGCTTGTTGACTGACTGACCAAATGTAAAATCTAACACAAGTTTAAAAAACAAACAAAAAACTACACCTGAATAGAAATTGGGAGAATAGGAAATCCTGGCTAGATAACAGCTTACATTAAAGAGATCTGAGTGCTTTCAAAGTCCACAAGGGTAACCTGACAAACAAAAAAGCTAATCTGATCCTGAATTGTATTTATAAACTTAATAGTGTCCATATAAGGGAGGTGATAGGCCTGTTCAGAGCACATCAAGAGTATTGTGTCCAGTTCCAGGTACTGGATTTTAGGAAGGAAAATGACATATTCATCTAGAGAAGTGTGCCCAGGATGGTGAGGGACTGGAAACCATTGCCTTATAAAGATTGGTTGAAGGAAATAGGAAGGAAATAAGATTTGGGGCAGAGGGAGTAGGGAAGTTAGGGGCAGATATACCAGCGAACATCAGATACTTGAAAGATTGTTCTATTTGGTCCCATAGAAAAGAATAATGAACAATGGGTGGGTTCATTTCTCACTTCTTGCTACCTATTAATTAATACACTTGGAAAGTCATTTAATCTCTCTGGAATCAGAAAGACCTGAACTCAAATCCAGCCTCAGACATTTAATAGCTGTGTGACCTTGGGCAAGTCATTTAATTTCTGTCAGACTGTTTCCTCAAATTGTAAAATAGGAATAATCATAGCCCTTTCCATGCAGAGTTGTTGTGAAGATCAAATGAGATCATATTTGTCAAGCACTCAGTTCAATGCCTCAAACGTAGTAAGTGCTTAAAGTCTTCTTTCCTTCCTTCCTATCATAAAAATGTTGTAGATGGGATTCTTATTGAGCTAGATAACCTCTGATGTTCGTTCCGAATCTAAGATTCTATTATTATACAGCATGTCCCCAAAATCTTAGTCCAGTTTTAAGGCTTTTTGTGCTATTAAAGCTTAAAACCTCACTAAGACTTTCAGGACACCCTATATAATAGTAAGACTGGTCAATGAGGAGCCTGCCCTCAGAGCATGCACTATGTGAGGAATGGTAAGCCTGCTAACAGAAATTCATGATGACAGGTAACAGAGGGCTCTCTGTCCTTATTCAGAACATGCCCTTCTTCTATCCACTTTAAAGAGGCTTTTAATTGGCCACTGGGTCAGCATGCAAAAAGCGCAGACAGACAAAATCTCCTCTTTCTCCCTCATATATTTTGAGTAAGAAGGAAGAAACACTATAAGTCTCTGGGGGGCAGGGAAGTGAGGAAACCCCTCTTACCTGGTCGCCGTGTGGCTATAAACACCTGCTGCTGCTATTTCTTCTGTGTCTGTCATGTTTCTTCTTTCCTATGTTAGGTGAATGAGAGTCAGAAACGGAATAGAACAGGAGACAACCTTGTGAGCTTCCAAAGGTCCTATGAGTCACCAACTCATAGGAACTGGAGTTTGAAGCAGATTTTCCTGTCCTCCAAGCCCAATAAGGAGCCAGCTCTGAGGAGTGATGGGCCTTGATCCACCCTAGCAGTCAAGTGAACTAGGAGCCAGGATCCCAAGTCCTAAGCAAGGGAGCAATTCTTCCATCAGTTGCTTCATACCCAGGAGTAAACTTAGTGGGAGGGATATCTGATGAATATTTTGGTACAGATGGAACATTCATTTCTGTCTTTGGTCTACTTAGGTTATATAGCCAGTAACAGAATCTCGGAGTCAAAAGACGCGGACATTTCAGTCACTTTGGGGGCAAAATTACAAGTTGCTTTTCAGGATGTTTGGAGCAATTCACAGCTGCACACACAATACGCTGCCTTTCCATGACCTCTCTAACACCGTGTCCATTTTTACCATTTTTGCCAATTTAATGCTATGCTCTTGTTCCTCACTGATCAACAAGAATCTAATCCCAGAACTTAGGCCAGTCCACATTTATCGTAAGAGTAGTAACTTTCTCTTGAAGCTTGTCCAATGTCTGGCCCACTACCTTACCCTTAGTAGGCACAGTATCACATTATTTGGAGCTAGAAAGGTCTTTATAAACCTAGTCTAATCAACTCACTTCACAGATGAGGAAACTAAGGTCCGGACAAGTGAAAGTGACACTCAAGTCCATCTCCTCTGACTCCCAGTCCAGTGGTCTTTTGAGGACAACACTGCCCCTCTTCAGCTGACTGACTCTGGCTGCGTACCCTCATTGGCCAAGTAGAACAAACTTAATCTCTCCCACGAAACATTTTTTGAGTTGAATTAATTTATTATGGCCTGTAAGACTGTCCCTGCCCTCAAAAAGTTTAGAATCAACTAGATTAACAAAGTTAATACACAAGGAATTGTCGGCAAATGTTATAAAACGCTAGATAATCAAGCATAAGTTGGTATGGTTCAGATTCCAATGGGATGGCGCTAGACCCGTTACTTTAAGGTTATTCATATATAGAGCACCTCTTGGTGAGAAAACTCCTTTTACCAATGGCAGGTTGCCCCTTCTCTGTATCTCAGAGTCTTACAGAGTTGCCTGGCTCGCCAAGAGAATAAATGACTGGACTAGAGTCACATGGCCACTACATGACAACGGTGGTGTGTGAACTCTGGTTCTCCTAACTCTAAGGCTGGGCCAATCCATGACATTATACTAGACTGTCTTTCTCTATAGAATCTGATAGTTTACATTTGATCCATCGATAAACATTAATTAAGTGCCTACTGTGTGCCAGGCCCTGTGCTAAGGGCTGGGGATACAAGAAGAGTCCAAAGACAGCCCCTGCCCTCAAGGAGCTCACAGTCTAATGGGGAGACAGCTGGCAAACAGATATATACAAAGCAAGGAGCTATATGTGGGAGAAATAGGAAATAATTAACCGTGGGAAGGCCCTAGAATTAAGAGGGATTGGGAAAGGCTTCCTGTAGAAGATGGGCTTTTGGTTTAATAAGTGTATTAAGAATCTCATACAGGCAGACTATTCTCTTCCCTTCTACTTACACATGCCCATTCCCATCTTCTAGTTTTTGCTAAAACAACAATAATTTTAGCTGGTCTAGATCAGAAGTCCTGCTTTTCTTTGCCCAGTCTTATTCCTTCATCCCAGCTCAGATGAGGTGAAGATATAGTCCAATCAACTCATCTAGCTGGTTTAGTTGGATTCATATCAACTAGGGGCACCCCAACACATCTCCTTATGTTCTACTTCCTTTTTCCACTTTTCTATTTGTCCTGTCCCTCTCCCATCACAAACATGCATGCATCCGTGTGTGTCTACATTGCTTTCTTGTGTATATCTGCTAAATGTGACCGAATCTTTGCCTGACCTGGACCGGGCCCATACAATGATGGAAGGAAGGACAGACTCACTCTTAAGACCTTGGTAGAGGGGACAGAGGAGATAGTGGAGAGTGAAGCATCACATCTGACAAGCAATGAGACCAATGATGATAAAGTAAAAACAAGCCAGGAGATGGGGGAAGGTGGCAAAAATATACTGTCTGTGCATCTTTCTCCTTTTACCCCTTCCCCCAAACCAAAACATATATGCATCCTATATTTAGTACCAGGTTTTCCAAAGGAACCAGTGTTACACCAGTAATGACTGACTTAGTTAGCAGGACCAAAAGGCTAATTTTGCACTGAATATCAGAATCTTAGAGTTAGAGGGGCATCTGGTGGTCATCTAGGCCCACCATTCACATTGTATGGTTAGACATATCTCTGGCAAGCAGCTCTGTCCCAAATTAGAAGCACTGCTGAGGAGCTGTGCCTGCCTTACCTGAGTGAGATCAAGAATTAGAAGAACTTGGGGCGGCTAGCTGGCGCAGCGAATAAAGCACTGGCCCTGGAGTCAGGAGGATCAGACTTCAAATCCAGCCTCAGACATGTAACACAAAAACTAGCCATGTGTCCTTGGGCAAGTCACTTAACCCCAACTGCCCTACCTTCCCCCCTCCACAAAGCAAAAAATAAGATAAAATAAAATAAAAAAGAATTAGAAGAACTAGGGTCCTTCCCTCTCTGCCTGCCACCCCCTCACAATGCTCAGTTGTGAATCATTTCTAGTCCATTCATTTACGGGGGTTGTTTGTGTGTTCTGTGTTGCCAGGGAGGAGCAAGTATAAATTCCAGGTGCTTTATCCAGCACTGTTAGGGAAGTTTGAGAAATGGAAGGGTGCCACGAAGGAGGCCAAAGAAGTGGATGGGGAAGGAAATGAAGCAACTGAGCCTCTATTGGTAGAAAGTGAGCAATCAAGGTATCAATGACATCATTCAGAGGGTAGGAAAGATTACCAAAGAGTGAGTGGCCTTTTGTTCTGGGTTCTCTCTAAAAATCTTGGTAGCTGAAGAATCAAGGATCAAGAAGAACAAAAATTAAACAGGTTCTGGCTTTGTGCCTACATGCAGCCTTGGACTGATTCTGCTAGATGACATCTCCATCCTGGGGCAGGAGATATTTCATAATTGAGAATAACAAGAATAAACTTCTGATAAAGGCACTAAGGCTCAAAACCTTGGAGGAAACTCTGCCCTTTCCTTTCACTTCACCTTCAAGTCCTGGGGATTCTTCCTCCCCGATATCTCTCTCATTGGTTTCCATCTGTCTGCTCACATCATTATCACCTCAATTCAGGCCTTCATTACTTCCCAACTAGACCATTATTATAGCCTCCTAACTGCATTATTATAGCCCCCTATCTCCAGTTTTTCCCCTCTCTAATCCAACCTCAGAAATGCTGCCAAAGTGATTTTCCAAATGTTCAAGTCTGAGCACATCACCTCTGCTGCTCAAAAACCTTCAGAGGCTCTCTATTGTCTCTAGCATGAAGTACAATCTCCGCACACCAGCACTGAAGATCCTCCTTGGTCTCATTGCAATCTACTTTTCACACAAGGCTTTCACAAGCCTTGTTCACATTAATCCTTTGGATGCATTCTGTATTCCAGCCAAACCAGAGTAGCTGCTCCTCAATCTCCACCTGCCTTTTTCCATTTCTCAGAATTTATTTGCGTGGGTTGTCCTTCATGACTAGAATGGGCTCTGTTCTCCTCTTCCTTCAAGTTCAGGTGCCACCTCTCCCAGAAAACCTTCTTTGATCCATGCTCCACTGACCGATGAAAATGATTTCTCCCACGTTCCTCATAGTTGTTTGTCTAGATCTATCCCCACTCATCCCTCCACATCCTCCACCCCACTTGTCTAAGTAGTTCAGGGGCCCATCCTGAGTCATCGTGCCCTAGGAACCCTGCTACAAATGCCAGTTCTCCAGTTACTAATCCTACAAAATCTCCTTAGCATCCTGATACTGTGCCACTTTGTTGTCCTCCTCTCCCTGCCCTTCCCCTACCACACCTTCACAGAGAGCCTTTCTCCTAGTGTCCAGTCTATCTGGCCTCTCCCAATCACTCACCATAGTGGGATTAAAACAACCTTTTACAGCTCCTCCCTCTAATCCCCCCCAGGTGTGGCCTGCCCAGCCCAACTGCCAGGGGCATTGGGATAGAGCAGACCCAAACAAGTTGGCAGTAGGTAGGGACCAAAATTAAAATAAGCTAAACTTCTCTGAGTCAAAGACAGGTTTTTAGTGGCTCACTTTCCAAGTAAAGGTATAATTAATGATTAAACTATTTTGCAAATAAACTATATTTTTAAAAAGGGAAATTTCAATTAATATCAGTTACACTTGTCGCTTAAGATTTTCATTTATCTTGAACTTGCTCTTCTCAGACTACAGACAGACTGATGATGGTTGGTTGCCGAGGGTCACATGACAAACAGGTAAGCCGTGGCAACCCACCTGCCAAGTTACATGACCAGCACAATAGTGACTAGTGAAAGGCGTGGACAAAGAACTGGTTACATCTTTATTTTCTTTTACATCCTCTACATTTTTCAAGGGCCACCTGAAATCCTTTGCAGTCCTCAAGCAGCTCTCGGTTCCTGTGTTACACAGGCCTGGGACGGAGGGAGGGCAAGAGGATAGTTATAGAATTGGAAAGTTTAGCCAGCACTGCAATTCCCCTTTCTAAAATGAGTTCATTTCCTTTAAGTGCCCTCTCTCCAACCCCCTTCCCAAACTCCATCCCCCAGGCTTCAAAGAACCATCTCTGGAGCCTGGTCCTACATTCATCCTCCTCTCCCAAACTGGACATTCTCCTCTCTGGGACTTCATGTCCTCCTCTGCTTCCTCTAGGACTCTATCCCTCACTGGGAGCAAAGAGTTTTTATTATGGGCCAGAGGGCAATTGAAATTTCCAGTTTCAAGGTAGCATCATCAGAGTTTTCAAGAAACTGTCAGCACCTGTTAGCTTCGTGATCCGACCAAGGGAGTTTTTCTGGCTCTTCAGCTCCATTTCACTTTGCCCGATCCCTAGCCTTTGGTGCCCTTGAGTCATATCCCACTTCCCCTCTAGGCCCTCCCCATTTCTCTGAAGCTCTGCCTCACTTCCTCATAGATCATTTCATCTAAGGGGCCCAGGCTTGACAGCAAGCACGCTACTGCCATGTCCAGTTACACTAAGGCAGAGCCCCAGCTTGGTTTTGAGAGTTCTTCCATTCAGCTGAGATCTGAATTATGATGATCAGCTGATGGGGGAGCAAATAGGGAAGGTAGGGAAGAGGAAGCCAAGGCGCTAATATTGATGCACAAGAACACCACAGGAATCCTCACAAGACAGGACCAGTTCTGGAGTTCTGTGGGTTGTTTGGTTACCAGAGATGCATGGGTTTCTTGACCTGGAGTCTATGAACTTGGTGCTTTAAATACAGAGAGAGAGAGAAAGAGAGAGAAAGAGAGAGAGAGAGAGAGAGAGAGAGAGAGAGAGAGAGAGAGAGAGAGAGAGAGATGAAAGATGAGAGAGATAGATATAGATAGATAAGTCTATTTCAATATAATTATTTTCCTTCATAATCCTATGTATTTTATCTCATGTACTTAAAAAACTTATTCTGGGGAGTCTGTAACTTCTCCAGACTTCCAGAAGGGTCCATGACATAAAAAATGTTAGGCCTAGAGTCACCCTAAAGGATCCCAGTCAGTCCTGCATCATGACAGAAATGGAAAGAACTTGGTCTTCATGAATTCTTCAGGACCAGGGATGAACTGGGGCTGGATGGGACTGGTTTATTTGTAACAAGCTTGGTCTGTAATATAAAAGGTAGTGTGATATAGAGACAAGAACACTACTCTTGGAATCAGAAAACTTAGATCCTGATCCTTGCTTGGCCACCATGCAGCTCTAGGACCTTATTCACTTATATACATAATGATACTCCTTCAAACACTCTAGCCTCCTAGTTCCTCAACTTACTATATGACATATTTCTCCACCTGACCTCAGACACACAGACATGGCCATGTCTTTAACCCTGCCATAGCCCCACAATGTACTACTTCCATGTTCATGAACTCAGAAATTCCCTTATCTAACAATTTATGGTTGTTCTACCTCTCCATTTACTTTGCAACCCCAAATCCTATTCTTTATCCTCATCAAGACATCCAACCCCCCCTCAGTCTTTTCCCCTCGACCATTATCTCTACACTGACTACACTCTCCTCCCTGCCTTATATTAACCCCTTATAAACCAGCTCAGTTTTACACTGTTCTCTTTTATCAATCCCTTGAACCCTTAACCTATTGAAGATCTTGCTCTGTGAAGTCTCAGCCTTGGATTATTCCCACCATTTGATGCCTTCACTTCTACTCATGTGCTACTGAATGAAGGTGGAGAAACCATGCTGATTTGGTCCACTACAAGTTTATTTTACATAATTTCAACTGGGCCCTCCCTGCAGCAAGGCAATCCTTTCATACCTCCCTAAGTGATTCACTACTCCACTCAACATAATGGTTTTTCCAGATCTTTTCCTCCTTCCTCAAGCCTTCCATGGCTTCCCTTTCTTCACCTTCTCAACTATTAATTTGCCTCATATTTCACTTTTTAAAAATTGAAGCCATTCACTGAGAGCTCCTTCTTTCCCCATCCTCCTCATCTCCCATCATTTAGGTGGCTTTTGCCACTGTCTTGTCCTTCACCTCTGCCTCACATAAAGAGAGAGCCCTTCTCCTGGCTATGGCAAACTCCTCTATCTCCCCTGTGATCCTATTCTGTCCGGTCCCCCTCTATCATTCTCAATCTTTCACTTATCTTCATTCTCTCTTAGTCCACTGGCTGCCTCCCTACTGCCTACAAACACACCCATGTCTCCTCCAACTTTAAAAAACTTTCATGTCATCTGCCCATCCTGACTAACTACTGTCCTGTATTTCTCCTCCCTTTTGTATCTAAAGTCCTTGAGACAAATGTCCACAGTGAGTGCCTTCATTTCCTCTCTTCCCACTTTCCTCTTAACTCTCCACATCTAAACCTTGTCTCTCCAAAGTTACCAATGATCTCCTAATTGTCAAATCTAGTGATCTTTTGTCAGTTCTCGTCATTCTTGACTTCTCTGTAGGCTCTGACACTATTGAGCACCCTCTTCTCCTTGATATTCTTCTTTCTCTAGGTTTTCATGAAGGAGAGGAGAG